>JARHVA010003292.1:1572500-2060000 GCA_037957365.1 Torreya grandis | reverse complement strand
TGGTTGGTCCTAACACTTGTGGATGGGGAAAAGGGAAAGACACCCCTAAAAATCCTTAGGGGATGACATAGAGTGTGAAACCTATGATATTATTTCTCAAAAAAATTCAAATCTACATATCTTGATGTATAAGTATGTGTAAGTACAAACTCAAATGTTAGAAATGCAAGGGGAGCTTGATGGCATGAGTAATTAGTCACATCAGATCATGGCACAACTAACTACCATTTCATCTCATTTACCACTCAACAACCCTCCACTTTTTTTTGGTCCTCATCCTCTCAATACTAACACTACTAATATGGGGGTAAAATTGATGTTACCAAAAGTGGACTTGTGTAAGTTTTATGGTAAGGATCCACTCACTTAAATCACTCAAATTGAAAATCTATTCAATCTACACCAAACTCTTAGATCTAAAAAGTTGGTCATAGAATCTCTATATCTACAACTTGAGCCATTCATTTGGTATCATTGGTTATGTGCTCAAAATAAGAATATTAGTGCTCCTGTTACATGGTTAGTATTTTATGATTAACTGATGTCTCATTTTAGGATAATGCTTCTAAAAACTACTTTAACCAATTGTCTAAACAACAAAAAATATGAATAGTGAAGGATTATATTCATAAATTTTAGAATCTATCCTTATGTGTGAAGGACATCACTAAGGCAAATCTGATTGACCTCTTTCTGGGTGGACTAAAAGATAGTATTCAATTAGAGGTTTGTGTGTTTAACCCCATAAATGTATCCAAAGATATACCAAGGGAACACTTAGTAGAATAAAAATATATGAGAAAACATCATCCTTTCACTAATAGCTAGGAATGTACCTTCCCAACTCCATCACTACCTCAACCTATTAGATTAACACCACAACAAATTGAGGAGAAGTATTGCAAAGGGTTGTGTTATAATTGTGATATAAAATGGATTAAAGGTCATTGATGTGCTAAAAATAAGTTATTTTACATTGAAATGGATAATGAGGATGATAAATATGAGGAAGCATCTGGTGAGGATTTTGAAGGACCCAAAGATGAAGTTGTAGGTTCTCAACCTACTATCTCCTACCATGCCCTTATCGATATTTTTAATCCTTAGAATTTTAAGGTGGTGAGTTTCATTAAGAAATAGAAGGTCACAGTGTTGATTGACTCAAGTAGTACACAAAATTTCATCAATAGTAAGGTGGTTGCTCGTTGGAATTATTTAATGTACCCAGCACTAGAATTTCATGTCAAGATTGCCGATGGTGGTACAATTAATTATTCTAGAAAATACCATAACAATAAGTAATAAATGGGGGATTATTCTATAGATTATCTTATGTTTTCTATTCTTATGGTGGGACTAACATTATTTTGGGAGTACAATGGTTCACCACATTGAGTACTATTGAGATGAATTTCCATGAACTATTCATGCAATTTTATTCTAAAGGCAAGCCAGTGGAACTATAGAGACTAAGATTTAAATATCCATAAGTGGTTAGTTCACATTAGATGACCAAGATGCTAAAAAAGGTGCTAAAGAATTTGTGGTGTGCTTATTTTCTATTGATTCTAAAAAAATTGAGTCTACCCATCCTAATTTATACTAAATATTAGATGAACATTTGGTTGTTTTTTGTCTCATGCCAAAAGGTCTTCCTCTTATCCATACCCATAATCATGGCATCAAAATCATTCCTTGAAGTATGCCACTCAACATTAGACCATACATATATCCTTATGCCTATAAGAGTGAAATTAAAAAAATGGTATAAGAGTTATTAGAGGAAGGAACCATTTACCATAGCCAAAGTGAATATTCTTCTCCAATAGTCATGGTGTGAAATAAGGATGAAACTTAGAGGATGTGCCCAGATTATAGAGATCTCAACAATTTCACTATCAAAGATAAGTTTCCTATTCATGTAATTGATGATTTGTTTGATGAATTACATGGTGCTATTTATTTTACCAAATTAGATCTTTGCTCTAGGTACCATAAAATCTATATCCATGAGGACACCCCTAAAATAGCTTTCCATACTCATGAAGGCCATTATGAATTTTTGGTTGTGCCTTTTGGTCTCACCAATGCACCATCCACCTTTTAGAGTTTGATGAATATGATTTCTAGGACATTTTTGAGAAGTTTGTACTTGTGTTTTTTGATGACATCCTTATTTATAGAAAATTTTGGGAAGACCAATTACAGCATGTGAAACATGTACCTTCAGTTCTTGAGCAACATTAGTTGTAGGATAAATCATATAAATGTGATTTTGGAGTCTAGGATGTTGAATATTTGGGTTATATTGTATCACATGAGGAATTAAAATTTTATCGTAAAAAAACCAAGCCATCATGGAGTGAAAGATTTTCAAGACACTTAAGCAACTAAGGGGATTTATGGGTCCAATTGTTTACTATCATAGGTTTGTCAAACATTATGGTAGTATTAAAACACCAATCAATTCCTTGTTGAATAAAGACTCCTTCTAGTGGACTGATATAACTACCAAGGCATTTAAATAGTTTAAAGTGTCTCTATGCACCACCCCAATATTGGCTACTCTAGATTTTTCTAAGAATTTTATGGTTGAATGTGATGCATCTAGACATGGTATGGGTACAATACTCATTAAAATAATGAAAAGGGGTAGGTCATTTCATTTAAATTCATCAATTTAAGGGTAAAAATTAGCTCAAACCCATTTATGAGAAAGAGATGATGGTTATTCTACATGCAGTCAAACAATGGAGACCTTATCTATTGGGTCATCACTTTTAGGTAAAGACTGATCATGATATCCTTAAATATTTTTTAGAATAGTGGTTTTCCTCTAAATAACAATAAAAATGGCTTATGAAAATGTTAGGTTTTGATTTTCAAATAGTCTACAATAAAGGAAAATAAAATGTGGTGGTTGATGCACTATCCAGGCGTGATGAACCAATTGAGGCATTGTTATGTGCCATGACCATTTAGCATGTATAATAGCTCAAGGAAGGGTATATACATGAGTTCCCTCATGGAATATAAAACTAGTGTGTGTGCAACAATCAAATACAAGCGTCATGGTGTAAAAATATATAAATAAACATACATACAAGCACATGAGGCATGTAAAAGTAAGTCAAGGGGCCACAATAAAAGGGACATGGGCACATGTCACTAAATATGAGAATAATACATAAAAGGACATGTTTAAATTTCCACATATGCAAGCAACAAATAATTTGGCTTAGAGATGCAAAGAAGGACATGTTCAAATGTCTATATATAGAAATAAGAAAGCATGCACAAGGGACATGGACACATGTCCAAGGCATAAAAATAGAGAAGTGGCATAGAGCCAAATAAAAATAGAATTTTCAAATTCCCTTTAATATGGAATAAGCATAGGAAACACAATAAAGTATAAACTAGGAAATCTAGAAATGAAAACATGTAACTATGTAGTAAAAATTTATATAAATCCTAGGATGTATTTATACTGAGTCAAACCAGTGATAGAAAAAAATCTAAGCAATGAGTAATAATGATTAATATAAAGATAAATAAATTCACAAACTAGAATTTATAGTATGTAAATATAGAACTTGGTAATATCAACTGTGTAGGAGATGCCCCTGAGTGGGAAGCTGTATCAAATGTATAATCCTGGATTGGTGTATATGCCCCTAGTGGGTAGATGATATCAAGTTTGGATCAGTGTAATAGACTGGGGTCTTGTAGGTAATCTGAAAATCATGATAAGAACAAGTGAAGCATATGTGTATGATAAAACTGACTATACTTAAATAGGTAGAAATATTTAATATCTGATAAGTAGTAGAAATCTAAACATATTAATGCATACAATCTATAAATTTTGTGTTTTTGAAATATTTAAATGTTTTTATTTTTTGACATGTTATATTTTTTTATGTTTTCTAAGTATAATCTATGTATAATAAAATTAATATAAACTATGTAGAAGGATCGAGAGAGAAAAAAATGTATGTAGAAGGGAGGGAACCATACTAATAAATGAATCTCATGGGAGACTCACTATCATTTTAGCCTATGTTGGAAATAGGGATGATAATCTCTTATGTAGTGTGATTACTATGCTATAGTTGAATGTTGTTGTAGTAGGAATATGAGTATTATTCCTCATCAAAATCATAATATTGTTCCACTTCATAATCATAATAGCCTAGTGTAATAGAAGGAATTTAGTCATAATATGGAGTTGACCTTTATAAATTGTGATTTAGAAGATTGATTGTGATTTTTCCCTTTGAAACTATTCTTTTTGTATACATATGGTGCTATGGAATATCTTTTGCTAAGAAACCTATTTTGAGTATGCTTATTGGTTGAACATGATTTTCACTATGTAACTTAAGATCTAGCTCTTTTTGTAACATTTATTCTATATCTATATGTTTTACCTTGATAAAATGTGTCTTTTAATGATGTACCTTAGGATGTTGAATGAATCCCAAACCTTGTTGACCAATATTATCAACTACTATAATAGGAGAAGTGATGCTTTGGGCTTATTTTCCCAAACCTTGACCATGATAATCATACTATTGTAGATAATTTTAACCAAACCCATGCCATATTGAACATTTAACCTCATTATATAGAAATATGTTTCCTTTATTTATCTATGCTTATTTTAATATTTTTTTTTATGATTGTGCTTTTAGAATCTTTTATTATTCTGAGCTATGCTTTGATAACAATTTTTGTATTGTTTCTAAATTTGGCCCATTTTAAATTGGTAGATGTGCCATTTTATGTTATTTAAATGAAGTTTCACTATATGAGTCATCTATATCCATGATCTATTTTTATATTCCTTTTCAATGCTAAACATGAATTGGTGTTGTGTCCATGCATTCTATGACATGCATAAAAAATATTTGGATCTCCTCATTAGGTATAGAGGAGGTAGGTTGATCAACTTAGCTTTAATCATTTACCTTAGTGTCTAAATTGAAATATTATTTAGCCTTTGAATTATTTTTGAATCATTGAGTGTAGATTTACTTTTTTGTGATTTCATTTTATGATATCTAACATTGTTTGACATAAATTGACTAGTTGAATATATATAAACATGAATTACACTATTGTGCACTAGAGGCCTTACTCTTGTAAATTGCTTTTCCAATGTTGTAATCTTTCATGTAGTAGTTGATTTTGATTTTGTAAACCTGTTATTATATTTCTCATAATGATAATTTGATCACATAGAGTTTCACAAGTGTAAACCCTAGCTATTTTTGTTAGAACATGTAGGCACACACCTTATAGGGATGAGTTATAAAGAGGCTGAGTATGGGAAATATTGGCATTGTTCTAGGCTACCTCATCTCATGGAGGAATGATAGTATGGACCTAGTTATATGTAAATTACCTATCACCCTTATGGATATTATGAGGAGGATATTCTTTCCTATGCATGACACTGAAACCTTGAACATAGTTGTTATCTTATGTGTTAAATCCCCTATGTGTGTATGGTTTTGATTTTTAATGAAGCTCCACATAGGAGAAAAATAACATGTTATAAGATATTAAATATATTTCAAAGGATATAAAACATCATATATACATGTGTTTATGTAATTTATAAGTTCATTTTGAATTAAAGGGAACAAATATGTAAATGAAAGTATTAGACTTGCAACAAGAAGTGATTGATTTGTTCTATCATTATGATCATGATTACATGAATTAGAAGAAATCTAAATCTAAAATCTGAGTATAAATACAAAAGGATACAAACCCTAAGTGTGTCTAGGGTTAAGGTTTTTTGAATCTAGGGTTTCTTTGAACTAATTTAAATTATATGTAGATAAATTGAAACCCTAATATGAAATTGATTTAATTTAGCTAGGTTTTCTAAAAAACATTAGAAAATTAGAAGTATGAAACCCTAAATTGTTTTACAAAAAAATAGATTAATGCAAACTAGGGTCTTAAACAATATTCAAAGTAAGTTAGGTTCATGAAATGATTTAACTTTTTAGGGTTTTACACAATTAATTCCTATGTTTGGTTAAAAGGTTGAGATGTTTAAATAAATTAATTAATATGAAATAATTAAGTACTAATTTTTTATGGATTACAACCTCATTTGACTTTATAAAAATGGTAATACATAGGTTTAAATATAAACTTATCTAGAAAGTGATTATCATGGATGATATGGGTTATAAAAACTAAGTTATGGATAATTTTGAGTGTCATCAACAAGATTATGGGATATTTTTCCTCACTAATTAGTATCACCCCACTTAGATAGTAGCTCCATGTTATTTTAGTGTCCTAAAAGTTAATTTAGTTTCCTCTTTGTATAATTTTTCTTATTTTATAAGAGTATATGCACCTATGTTTTTAGGTCCTATTCCTACATGCATAAAACATAGATCTTTGTGTTATACCTAGAAAACCTAATTTAGTGTGCAACCCCTAATCCTCCTTATAAGTATGGCATGAAAATTAATTGTGTGTTCATTATTATGATAAGTTAGACATCTTAAACACCCCAATATGAAAAGAGTTTCCTACATACTAATATTTTGAATAGAAATCAAGTTCATTGTAGTTCTTCCACCTAGTGTTTGATGTAAGTACAATTAAATGGTAGAATGAGAGTGGAATTGGATGCCTTAAGTGTGATTGAGATTTAAAATATTTAATATTTGGATCTATGGATATTGTAGATGGTAGTATTCAGAAGTAAGGTGGAATAGGAACCAAATACCTTAGTTCTTCTCAACTTATCTTTTTTTTAATAACTTTTGCATCTATTTTCCATCTAGATACTAAGGGTCAAATAGATATATTTATAGATATTTGTAGCTTATGTGGATAATTAAATGTGCTTATGTTAGCCTTATAATGGGCACATGCTTGAAAAAAGTATCCATTTGGAAGAGTTATGGCTAAGGACATTAGCACCTAACTAGGGATACTAGTGTCATGTGGTTGTAGTGTCCAAAATGTGGTGCTAATGTCCACTTGGTAGATTACTAGGTAAGTTGGGTTGGGATCTAAGAAATTTGTCTTGGGAGTGTGTTTTGGGTGAATGTAAATGTATATGGTTTGTACAATGAATATAAAAGTGTAAAAAAGTCTCTAGGATATATATAGGGTTAAGATAGGAATAGGCTAACTCAAGAGACACTATTAGCATCCAAATACCACTTTTATATGATTACACTTGGTTGTTATCTTAAAAAATATTGCACATTGATAAAATATATCCTATTCTCTTTAAATTCAATATCATTCACAAGAGGTAGACACAATCCAAGTCTAAATCATCTCAAGTCAAGTCAATATCTATCATTTTCAAGTATCAAAATCCATGTTTATAGTTTTATACACATAGTCAAGAAGAATAATTTCATAATCACTATAGGTGGGAAAATTTTGTAGACTTAATTTCTTTCCTTAGAGCATTAAATAAATAGGTAATAATCAATAAAAATGGGGTGATTGAGGTGCATTAAACCTATTTTAATCCTTTCATTTTTTTAATTTTCCAAAATTTAAAAGTAAACTTAGGGTTTCAAAGATAAAATAATGAAAAAAATAAATTTTGTGGCATGATTTAAATCACAATATCTCATCCTACTCAATATACTTAGGTTAAAGAGGCACAAAAGTCATATTTCCATCATAGTCAACCCAGACAAGTCTCATGTTAATAAACTCAAGTAGCCTATGTTGTTATCTAAAAATAGCCATCTTATCCAAGAATATTATCATATCATGCCTCTGAAATGTCACTATCAAAATCCTATTTTCTTTGTCTTTCTTTGTCATTCATCAATCATGGTTAACTAGGAAATGTTTATAGTAAATGGACTTGAGTGACATGTTTTGCTATCTAGTTGGGGTGGACTTGTTTAGGAATATTTTTATATTTTTTTATTGATATTGAGTTTGCACAGTCAAATCTTATGTTCATTTCCACTTGTAGATATCTAAAACATTTAATAGAGTTCCTAATTTGAGCTAAGTAAATTTATTCTTAGTATTTCATAAAAACATTAGCTTTTAATGTTAATCATTTTCCAAAATTATAATTTTTACATATTGTACATATTTATCATTCTAATATCTATCTAGTTTTACACCTATTAGTAATACACATTTATTATTTTATCAAAAAATAGGGTAAAACATATTGGTGAACTTGTACTTTTTTATATTTGCTTTTCTAGTTTTTTCCTAGGGTTTTATATAAATTTTTTATTTATATACACAAAAATATGACTTCCTAATATGGTTTTCAATTTCTTTTTATTTCTTTGCTTTCCTAAAAAATGTGCTTTGATAGTTTGAAAATTCATAGGTGCTATCATTATGGACAAATCATTCTTTAGTTTTACCTAATAAATGATGTGAGGGGTACTTAATAATCAATCCATTAAACAAAATTCTATATGCAATTTCATTTCCATGTAACTCAAAATATGTTAGAAATGCTTAGGTTTTGTTTTTCAATGCAGGAAGCCTTTGACCATTTTTTATTTTAGTTCACTAGTAAGTGGTTATTCCTAGGAAATTATTTTAAACCTAACCTATAGAGGTGATAGTGTAGCTATGGTATTTGTAATCATCCATATTTATTTCCCTTTGGTTCATGTTCACTATTTAATAATTGTGATTAGTATATCTAAGATCTTATAAAGTAAACACACCATGTCTAATTATACCCATTTTCATTTTTATTTTACAACTTTGCATTCTAGTCAATAATGTTATCTTATCTATTATTGTAAGGTTTAGTTATAAATTAATTACAATTTATATATTATATATATATATATATATATATATATATATATATATATCATATTCATATTCCTTTGATCTCTTCTAAAATGGATAACACAGACACTTTTGATCAATATGATAATGTAATTCTTACAAATTATGTACACATTAAAGATGATGTTATTGATGAACATAATATTCAAGATATTGAAACTATGCATCATAATCAAGATGATCCTAAAATTTACAATAAATTTTATAGAAATAAACTCAATGTAATAGATCCTAAGCAAGTCAAATAGTTGTCCAATTTTCTTCAAGGACTTTAAAAATATCCAGAACAAGTGGATAAATTTGTCTAGTTAGTCCTAGAATATAATATTTAACATCAAAAAAATATTACATGATCTCAATAAAAATAACAAGAGTTACCTTTTAGATTTTAAATCCTAAAATTTCAAGAATCCCAATTACTGCTATTGTTTTTATTCCTATATCAACACCTATAGTTATAAATGAGCCATCATATTTGGTATTGGGGCATCACAAGAATTTAAATAAATTCATATGAATATTTATACAATTAAATTATACACAAATCCATTTATTATTACATAAGATCCACTACCAACCTTTCCTAAAATATTGTCTCTAGAAAACTATCATAGCCTTACATGATAAGAAATTACAATTAGAGAAATGTGTATCTAGAGAAAGTAAGTCAATGGATTCTCATACTTTGATTCATAATCCTTTGGATCTTGAGATAAATTATTACCCATTACTATTAGGATTTTCATCCCTTAATCTATCACTTAATTAAGGTATATTTTATCCTAATAAAAAACTTAAATCATTTCATGAAACATGCTTGGATTATGCATACAATGACAAATTACTAACCAAGTTCTTTCCAAGTATCCTCAAATACTATTTTTATGAGGTTAATATCTCCAATTTAAACCAACTACAGAATTTAACCCTCAAATACTATTTTTACAATTTTAATTTATCCAACTTCAATAAATTATAGAATTTAACCCTTTAAAAAATCAATTTCAAGCATATTTATCTAATAACATTGGCGAAATTTTATCTTATACACAAATTTATGAACTCAATCAAGGGTAAAAAAACCCTATTAGTGAACATTAATTTTGATACAAAAATATGATAATTAAGATGAAAAACCCTATGGAATATAATTAATTACAATATATGTTCATATAAATTTTTCTATCACCACTCCATGAATCTATCATGTTTGATAAATTTAAATTTTGCTATTAGTTATGCCATATAGTTCAAGAAAGAGAATTCAAGGTCATATCTTTAAACAAGATAAATTGTTCACCAAATGATCCATCTAATTCAAATTTTAAGTTTAAAATAAAACAACTACAATGTCAAATCTAATGAATAAAAATTAATAGTCAATACAATTTCACAACCAACAGATAAGCTTCAATTGATAGTTCCACCAAGAATAAAATTTATAGGATTACAATAACATAATTATGTATTATTATATAAATTAATTGATTTCAATATCATATCTCTCCACCCACCATCATAGGTTGATATTACCAATCATCAACATAAGGGATTTGATAATAACACATACTATGAGAGCCACATATGTATTGGGCATTCTACAAACAAGTGTTTTAGGCTAAGGCAGAATATACAAGATATTATAGATGATAATAATATTGGCATAAGAACACATACAAAAAATATATACCATAAAAAATGATAATGTAAATTTGAAAATATTTAGTTATCCATTCCTGAATCATGGTATAACAAAAAATATAGACAATTTATAGGTACATCATGAGTAAAATGTACATCCTCCTCCTAATACATATGGGCATCCAATAGATAGATTTATTTTTATATTTAAATACACTCCAACACAATGTCCTATGATCACATTTGATGATATTTAAATTAATGATAATGATTCATAAAGAATACACTCTTTATTCAAGTTTACATTAACAAACAACCTATACACAATGTCATGATTGAAGATGGGTCAAGTGAAAATGTATGTATATTGAAATTATTTCATAGTAGAAAGATTTAAAATATACATAAATAATATTCAAATAATCTGATGGAAATACATAAAATACTCTCTAGCATATAGTACTACTTATTAAATCTAGTTTAGTGATAATGGATACTCAATTTCTAGTGTTACCAGACATAGGGGTATTTAATATGTTATTAGGACACCTTATGATATATAAAATATATGTATTACCATAAATAGTAAATCAATGTATCGAATACATACATTACAATCAAGTGGTCAAAGTTCAAGGCATTTTATATGATCACCCTCTACAATTAGTGGTAATTCATTCCCCTCTCCCACCACCATTGTAGTTGGTCATGGCACCTATTGAAAAACATAAAAAAAATATTGTTTTGACACATGTTAAAGAGCACAGTAAAAATTTGGTTATGGCACCTATTAAATAACATAGTAAAAATTAGTTTGTGTCACCCACTAAAGAGCATAGAAAAAAATTATTTATTACACCCATATAAAATATTTTTATACAATTGGTATGAAGTGGTACACCCTCCTAAGCATAAATATTAATATCAAATATTTACTCAAGTTTCCAAAAAATATAAATATTATATAGTTAAATTTAAGATAGTACATAAATATTTTAGTGTGGTCCAAAATAAACATAGGTAATGATACTTTGTCTATAATACAAAATACTCCACCAAATATTTCACCTTATCAAGTTATACATCTTGAAAAATATACTATATGTAGTTATGAAGATAGTTACATTATAACCTCTGATACCTTTTCAAATTTGGATACATTTACACATAGCACTTTTCATTCACAAAAATTCATATTCAACATCTATAATCTAAGCATGCACTATGGTCCTCCAAATAATTGAATCATAGGTTAGTTCCTTTCAAAAATATAAAAAAATAAAAAAATCAAATATTTGAAAAACTCAAAAATAATAGAAAATACTAAAACATAAAAAAATTCTCAAAAATAAAAAACCAAGACCTAATCATGACAAAAAATTTTAGTTTACTTATTTACATTTGTTATTTATCATATATTTGGTAAACCACATATTATTTTTTCTATACACACATACATTTCATGACTTATATGAGTGTGATGCAAGACATACATTATACATGGACTCTTAAATTTTGTATTTCCTTTTACCTAGTGGCCATGCGTATGTTGGGGACTTATAAATTTTACATGTTACATTATTAACCAAATATATATATCTATGACCTCTCTACCATGTCAAGCTACATGTCTTACAATTTAATTACTAATTAATCATATATTACATTGTGATACATGAATACACTCATTTATATAATATGTGGATACATATTGATGGAATAGACTATATTTCACTTGTTATATGTTCCTTCAATGTTACTTTATTTCATGATAGGATAAACATTATTTTATTATTGGTGTGGCCCTTGGCCCTTGTGTGAAAAAAATTATTCAGTGTATTTATGAGATTTGTGCTTGATATGTCTGACATTTTAATATGTCCATTTATTTTTAGCCTTATCCTTATTATTTTGTGCAACATTTGAATATGTCCCTTGTTAAAAAAATCCTTAATGTCATTTTATTGATGCCCTTGGCCTAATTTTGTTGTAAAATATTCATGTCCATTATATGCATCTTTTAGAATTATTGTGTGATATTCTGTGACACTGTGGGGTGCATTTGTTATGATTACTGATTTTGATTACTTATGCCATGATATATATCATGTATTTTTTACTACATATTTTAATTTAGATATGTTTACATTACTGCATGTTTCACTGATAATTAAATTAAATATGTTACATGCATGGTTCAATGATAATTACATTTCTATGATGGCATACTCTCCACATGATGACATAATACTAAATGATTATATTTTTATTTCATGATATAGTTAACTCTTATTTAGAGAGTAGTGACTTGTATGCTACATCCCTGATCTGAAAAGAGTGGAATCATAGTGGGATTATCTTAGAGATCCAAGCCTCCATGTATAGATAAAAATCAGATTTGAGATATAGTATATAGTTCAAAGATACAAAATATAGGTTTTAAAAGATTCAAAATAATACAAAATTAGATTTTATAACATAATAAATATTTTAAAATATTTAAATTAGATCATAAATGAAATACATGATAGATGTTGACATATTGATACAAATTCTAGGATCATATGAAATCATACACACTCACTTTTCAAATAATCAAATCATAGATTCATAAAAACTTTAATGCATAGGCATGAACATATGAAAAATACTTATAAGATCAAATTTATTGATATAAAATACATATAAAATTGAGTATATAGATGCATGGCATTCTATATCACTTGGCACAAATTCAAGGGGCATGATTATTACTCATGATCATATACACATATTTAAAATTTTAAAACTTCAAATGGCATGGTACTTGTTCATACACACATTTTTAAAGATAAAACTCATTATTTAAAAGTGCTAAGTGCATGATGCCTATTTATGCACACTTTTTTCAAAGTTTAAATTTATAGTTTCAATGGTGAAATATTTTTTTTAATGCAAATCTATGAGCAATGTGGTCATGATGGAGGTAATGAATATTATTCATTATCTTTATATCATTAAATTAGAATATATATCTATCTACAATGGTGTGATTTGATTTTATACATGTAATGCATGTTCAAGTCCAATAAAACTCAACATCCATGGCATTAATTCTAGTAAACCCATTATGTGGTTCCATCTTTGGTTACATGTGGTGCATGTTCAATTCTAGTAACACTTAATGACTTTGGAAATACTTATAGTGAACCCATCATGGTTCCAAATTTTTGGATTAGTATATTGGTAATTATTCCCCATTCATGAGCATTGAAATATGCACCCTTTCAACTCAAGGTCTTGATTAAGTATTCAAAATTGAGATTAAATCACCCTTAATTTTCCATTTGTTAGAATTATACAAATTATTCAGTAAGGGGTCATTATTCTCCATCATCAATTATAGTTTACTTGGTAATTTTTTTTCGCTTAGATGCAAGTGCAATCCTTCTTTGTTCTCCTTTCAATTCTTCAAAATTTTATAGTTAACCTTTTTAAAATTTAAAATACGGACAAATGAATAATTCACATATTGTTGTAAGTTTTGATAAATTTAAATGAAATACATAATTAGAGTATCCTATAAAACATAAAGTGTGTTTTACAAACTCAAGTTCAATTATTTCACATTTACTCTAGAAATTCCATTACTATAATGAAGGGGGAGAATTGTAGACACATAAATTTGGACATGTGTTTGTGAAAATTTTAATTATTTACATATCTTAAACCACATTAATTATACCCTAATACATAACCCTTATTTACTAATACTCTAATCCATTAATCTACATGCAAGATCAACTATTTATTTATCATTTTTACTACACAAAAATTTCAAAGTCAAATACTAAAACTAATTAATGCCACCCTTAGACTATTTCTAGGTTAAGATAGTTGTCCCTAATATTTTGGGATAGGTCCATGCTAGGTAGACAAGACCACTATTACAAGCCTATCAACTTAGAGTAGCCACATCACATGCTAAATAATGGCTAGTTCCCATATTTTGAATAATTTCCTCAGGTCTTCCCATGTATTTCATAAGGTATACTAATATAAATTGCCAAAGTATTTTCCTATAAATACACATAAAATGTCATTCATTATCCCCACTTTTTATTACTTGGTTTCTATCTTATACATTATTACACATTAAAAAGTTTCCTTTTTCTTTCCAAATTCAATATCATTCACAAGTAGAAACCAAAATCCAAGTCTAAATAATCTCAAATAAAGTTAAGAAATATTATTATCAAGTATCAAAAGATATTTTTATAGCTTCATTTACATATTTAAGGAACATAATTTCATAATCACTCGAGGTGGGAGAACTACGTGGGCTTTATTTTCTTCCTTGGAGTATTGTAGACATAGGTAGTGATTAATCATCAAGTGGGTGATTGAGGTTAGCTCATCCCATTGCACTTTTTTTTTAAAATTTTCAAGAATTCAAAGTTACCTTAGGGTTTAAAAGATAAAGGAAGGAAAAAATTATTCTTTGGTATAATTTAAATCATAAAATCTTGTCCTATTTAGTAGAGTCAAACATAAGAGGTGCAACATTTAGATTATTTTCAAAATCAACCAAGATAAGTCTATATTCAATGGACTCAGTTAAAGTACACTAATATCCAAAAATAGTAGTCTTGTCCAAAACTATTCTCATATTCTAACTCTAACTTGTCACTGTCAAAATCACTCTTTCTCTATCTTTATTTTTTAGTCCCCAATCATAGTCAACCAGGATAATTTCATAGTCAATGGAATCAAGTAGCCTACATTATTATCAAGCTAGGGTAGACCTATTCATAAATAGTTTCATATTCTATTCCTAATTATGAGTATAAAAAATCACATCTTATGTTGATTTCCACTTGCATATATTTGAAACAATCACTAGATTTCTTGATTTGAGCTAAGTATATTTATTATTAGTGTTTTTTAAAAATAACATATTTTCATATTAAATAGTTTTCAAAATCACACTTATTTTACAAATTTAATGATATGATATATATCTATTTTTACACCTTTTATCAATACACATTTATTATTTTATGAAAATTGGTTTAAAAATATATGAGGTTTGATTATAGGATTATAGGGATTGAGACATGTGACCGTTAATCTTACTTTTTTCTTCACATCTTCAAATGGGAGAAAAATATTCAATAAATCCAAATTAAAAAAAATTCTATTATATGATAGAGGATGTACTTAAAAAACATAAATATTTATAATAATTTGATGGGTGTCAACAATCAAATATCATTGATCATTTATTTCTACTTATTAAACAACAAATTCCTTCTAACACCTCTCATTCTAGTTGGTTTCTTAGTAGTTAAATGATATAAAAGGTACAATTCAATCTAGATATCCCTATTTTTGAAGATAAAATTGATGTAAATTCATTAGATAATTGTCTTAACCTAATATGTTCATATTGCATGGTTAATCAGTTCTCTGACTAATAAAATATTACATTTTCTCTTTTAAAACTTTCTTTATCAATAAATAAATTATGGGAAAACTAATAAAATTCACATGAAAATTGAGTATCATGTTAACTTATACACATGGACTAGTTTTTTATAATGAATCAAATAAACCTACTATCCTATTAGAAATTATGATGACAAATACATCAAGTTATCTTAGTTTTTCCAAGCAAATAACAATTTGTGTATCAATACACATATACCTTTCATACTTTTGTGTCTAAACTTGGGATTAAAGATTTAAAATAAAGCCTTGTTTTCAAGTATAGGTCAGGATTAAAACCATGTATCTTTTTAGGTATGGATTTATTAAATATCAATTCAATCAAAGAATCTTATATAATTTATTACAAGTTTTAAGCAAAATCAAAGGATGAGACTAAGACAAAAGATTATAAGTTTTAAACCAAGCATTAGTATAATCCTTCTAAGAATAATTATAAACTAGGGATTAACTCTAAGTTCCACCCAAAAAATAAACATCAGTAATTAATGACCAAATATTAAATCCAAGACTATAAAGTTGTGTTCAATTTATAGCTCCAATAGTCATTACAATGAGGAGTGTCACTCTAAGAAGACTCTACTTTCACAAATTAAAGAAACATGTATAAACATTACATCATTAGAGAAACTTAAGTAGATAATTTAATTTTAACATAGTTTTATGGTGTGTTCCATAACATCTCTACTACCAATATGGCATTAGAGGAAGTATAAATATTTTTCCATTCTAAAATGTGGATCAGAGCTCAACCAATACACTTCATCATTGAAAATGGAATTAAAAAATACCTTAATTTATCTTTAAGTAATTCACATATTGAAATTTCCACTAACACCTTAGCCATAACCATAATCTATTGGATGGTTCAGTTTGGTGTATGAGAAACACATCAATCAATAATGTTAATTGTGTACAACATTAAGCATGTTCAAAATATAGTCCTTTGTTATGTATCTTCATTATAGTTATGTTATTTTATACTTATTAAACCATATATTTAATATTGATGCTTAATATATGAGATAATTAGTGATAATATAAACATATATCATAACTATTTCTTAAGTTATCACTCATTATCACCATGTCGAGTAAGAAAATAGTCACATATAATAAGAAGTTTGTATTTTTTATGGTAAGATCTGAGGCCATAACATATTTATAGTGAAAATCCTTACTAAATTTCCTTAAATAGTATCAAAATATACCTTATATGTGAGCCACAAGTTGTAAGAATACAAGGATATATTTTAATCACAAAAGGAAGTACCTACACACTATGGGTGAAGCACACTATTGATTTGCTTCATGGACTACATATACCTAATGCCTCTTTATCTTTAGATAATTTTTTGAAAATGAGTAAATCAAGTGACAAATCCATAAAATTTTGGATAAATGACATAAAAATCCTAACTCATTGCCTTAAAATAACCCAAATGCATTTTCACTAAATACAAATGGCACATGGAGGTTTTTCATCGATTATCAATCTCTTAAAAATATCACAATGAATATTTTAACAATCTTCAAAGGATTGATGACTTATTGGACCATGTTTGAGGTGAAAAATACTTCACCAAAATTGATCTTAAGTTTAGTTACCATTAAATTCCTATTGAATCTACAAATGTATGGAAGACAACCTTCAAGGACAAAGAAGGTTTATTTGAATGGTTAGTCATTACCTTCAAATTTATCAACATACCAAGTACATTCATGATTTTAATGAATGAAATTCTTAGGCAATTCACCATTTAATTTGTTATAGTCTACATTGACAACATACTAATACATAAAAAAATATTGGATGAACAAATGTGACATATAGAGTAATTGTTTTTGACACATTTTAGAAATATAAGTTGTATGAAAACATGTATAAATGTTAATTTTATATTTGGTAGATATAATACCTAGGATATATAGTAGACTTGAAATAATTTCACATGGACCCATCAAAGATTCAAGTCATCTAGGAATGGTTGCAACCAAATTTTCTCATATATCTCCATAGTTTCTTGGGATTACAAAATTTATACATTTTTTTCTCTCATGTGACTTGGCATCTTTACGAAGTCACCAAAGGTGACACTAAAACAAATTTCATATGGGAAGCCACACAATATGAAACATTCAAGGAATTGAAATGAAATTTCTATTTCACACTGATTTTTTTGTTACTATATCTTCAAAAACCATTTAAGCTTGAGATAGATGCTTTTGAATTCACACTTGGAATGGTCCTCACTCAACATGGTCACCCAAGTTTTTACAACATCAAAACATTCATTACACCCGTAAGAAACTACCCTACCTATGATTGATATATTTATGTTATTATTCAAGCATGTAAGCATCTAAAGAATTATATATTGGGCAAAAATACTATGATCCACATAGCTCACAATTTGATTTAGCTCTTACATACTAATAATAAGTTGTAGTAATAGAGACATAGTAAGGGAGTGTCAATCTAGTCACAAATTGTTTGAGTAATTATGGGTTCAAACTCTCCTTTTTGTGATTGATGCATGTTGCAATGAAGTCATTAAATTGTTAAATTTTTGTCCATATGACATGAATTTTTTAGATATCTATCAAAATTTTATTTATGATAATTTAGATCCATATTTATACTTATAATATGTAATCCGATATCACCTTGGCCACTTGTGCATTCCCCATGAGGTAAAGAGACAAAAATTAATGTGGGAGGCTGATTTAAGTATATTTTAAAGATAATTTCAGTTTAAAAACTCTTGTTATGTTACATAACTACTTCTAGCCACATATTAGATCTGGCATATCCAATTACATCAATTCATGTATCACATCTATAATTTACAATCTAAATGAAAATAATAAAGTTTTTACACACATATCCCCATTCTATAAATATCATGGGAAACCATTTCCATTGATATTATCTGAGGCTATGGTGTTTATGTAGTAGTTAATAGGTTCTTAAATATATAAATTCTTATACTTCTTAATAAAACAATTTAATTTATTGAAATACTTTAAATATACTTTCATCATGTCTAGATTCACTTTGGAACCCATAAATCATTATATCTGATAGAGATGGAAGGATCTTCCATAATTTTAAAAAAATTATTTAGTCCATGCTAGACACAAATTTGAAAAAATATACCTCATTTCATTCACAAATTCATGGATAGAGGGAAGTGGTAAATAAGATGTTAATTCACCTTTTTAGATTGTAAAATTAAAATAATCAATGAACTTGAGATGAAAGTTTTCCTTTTATTAAAGAAAACTATAATGGATCCCTACACAACTCTACCAAAAATATCCATGTTCTAAGAAGAAGACTATGGACATTAACCTCATTAATATTGCATTAACTAATTATTGTATAAGTCTTGCTTGTGTTTATAACCTATGACACCCATTAATGTATCTTATCTTATTCCAACATCAACAATAACAACATTTTCAACTCAATATAAAGTTTTAAAATATTTTATATTCATTGAATGTATTAAACATATTCAAAAACTGAAAACCATCATGAAACAAGGTAATGCTAAATACAAGTAGAAACATGCATTAAAAAAATTTCAGGTTGGTGATCAATTTTGGAGACACCTAAAAAAGGAAACACTAATAAGACCTTTCCATGAGATTAATCCATTTTATTATGGTCCATATACCATCACAAATCAAGTAGTAGATAATGATTTTGAGTTTAACCTACCTTCTTAACATGGGTTACATGCAATCTTTAATGGAAAACTCTTATGACATGAAATACTAGTAGGAAATTATGACAAGATTCATCCAATTTATTAAGTGTTGATGTGGGTTTTATTCACACCATATATAATGGATTTTCATCCTCTCATTTTAGGATTGGTGATTAACCATTCTAAGGCATGAGTTATAAAAATGTGGTTTTAGATTAACTAAGTGGTGTAATATAAGCATGGGACCTACATCCTATCAATGGGAATTTATTCAAGTGATAAAATTAACACAAAATAACAACTATTTATAGTGATGTTATATTAAAATAATAATATCTCATAAAAAACACAAAAAAGAGGGAAGAGTAGGGTATAAAATAAGGCATGTGGACTAAATAAGATGAAACCTGCTTAAGCCAACACTTGAACTAAAGATTGGACAAGTAATCAAAAACCAATGTTTTCTAAAAGATTATATAATCACATTAAAAATCAAGGACATTTAATATTTTTATGGAACAATAATATAGTAATCTTAATAATATATAATCAAAAGTTACTAGGTTTGTAAGATTGTATTTGCATAACTACAAGGGGATTATGATTAAAATACAAAAGGCATTCAAATTATAAACAGAAAATTAAGAATCACTATATTGAATAGATAAATTACATAAAAAAAGAGAATAAGATACTATAATGAAAAAACTTCTTATAAGATTCACAAGTTTGGAGAACAATCAAGATTTACACATCAAGAATAACTGTAGAAGAATTCATATAATTCACTATTAATCTTAATAGCCAAAATTATCCTCCTTTTGGGATTGAAAGGATACAAGTTATATAATATTTGGATGAGGATGCCTCATATCTCAATAAAATTCTAAAATTACATGTCCAAAAATATAAGGATGTGTTAATTCTCATGCAAAACATGCATGTACAATGGTGTTTGCCTAGAATAAAGTTCCTTGACTAAAATACAAATATGTGCCAAAATTAGTAACTAATAATTAAAACTTATCTACATCATGAAAAGACATACATATTTAAGTGGGTGATGATGTGTCACCACTATAAAAATAAAATGATAGGGTAACAAATGTAGAAACTAAAGTGAATGAAACTATTGTAGTAACTTGAATTACATTTGGAATAGGCATTGTCACTGTAAATATGCTAGAAGTTATCACCAATGTAGTCATAGTAGTGAGTATTAAAAGTGGCACATATGTTGTCCCTAATAATTTAATGTATTAATTCACCAATTCATGTGAATTAATAGTAAAAATGACTTTTGTTTCATCCCCTATCTATTCTTTCCATTTGAATTGCATAATGTTTATTTTCAAGGATTTTATTACCATGTGGCTTCTTTTAACTACTCCTAGGTGCCTATTCAATATAATGTGACATATGTCTATTTTTAATGCTTGTAGGCTTGACATTTATGTTTGTGTTATCTACTTATGTGGCTAGGGGACACACATTCACATATCACTACTTTATTCATAATTGAGTTATGGCCTAATGTACCTTGTTATTTTATCCCTAGGTTAGTGGGATGATTATGTGTGGATAACTCTCATTACTCTACTTACCTTGGATATTCCATAGAGGAAATCAACTGATGTCACCCCTAAATTAGTGGGATGATAACATTTGGATAGCTATCATTACTCTTCTTTCTTGGGATTTTCATATGAGGAACTATATTGATGTCACCCCTAGGTTAATGTGATGATGAAATGTGGATGGCTTTTATTTCTTTACTTGATAAAGATATTCCATATGAGGAACTCTATTGATGTCACCCTCATGTTAACAAGATGATGACACATGGATGGATCTCACTACTCTTCTTGTCCATGATATTACATATAAGAAACTCTACTAATTTCACCTTCAAGTGAGTATGATGATGACATGTGGATGAATCTCACTACTCTAATTTCCTAGGATAATCCATAAAAGTAATTTTGTTGATGCCACCTCTGGGTGAGTGAAATTGTGACACTTAGAAATATCCTAATAATTTTCTTACTCTAGTGATGTATGTGCTTCACTTGGGCTTTAGGTTAGTGGAATTATATTGTGTGGTGAGATTATATAAGATTATAAGTATTTTAAGGAAATATTTAAGCATAAAATATCTTATCCAAGACACATTATAGGCAAATAATAAACTAGAAAAACCATGTCAACCATGGTTATTCATTAAATCATAAATAAAACTTGTACATAAGTACTAAGCTAAAGTAAAATCAAAGATTAAAAGTGAATTGAATATATAATATTGATTATTCATAGTTTTGATTCTCCTATAACTTTGAAACATACTACAAATTTTGAAATAACCTTAAGTTTATGCTTTTCAAATTCCATGCCATAGACTTATAGTTCACAAGACCTCAAATTAAGATATTCAATCAATATTGGGTCCTTATTTGGCTATAAAAATGGGGTATGGGTGTTAGGGCATAAAATGATGATTCAGAGGGGAAAATACTCCTGAGTATTTGAGAATATAGAATATTAATAAAACTACATCTCTATCAAGAAAAGAATAAATAAACCAGAACCTAAAAAATACTCCTTCTTCCTCATGAAACATACTAAGCCTTTCTATTTCTTGGATTTTAGTGTATATTTTTTGGTAAATTAATTTCCATAATTATGATAGTTTTAACAAAGACCTGAATATACAATGTAGGTTTTGTTTTGACCTTAGATTTTGCAATCAAATAGTAACAGAAGCCTAGGCATTACTCTAATTTTATCTAGGTATCCATAGACCTAATAGAGTCACCTATTATTACACTATAAGCATTTATCTACTACCATCTAGACATCTATATCCTTGGTAGAGAGTACTTGAATCACCCATCTTCTATCAATATATTTGATTTTTTTAAAACATAGATATAAGAAGGGTTGGGAATCACCATTGGATATGTGTAAGTATAATAAAACTTATTTTAGTCATTATGTCCCTATCAGTGTGTGTCCATTACTATATTTATTATCTTCCATATATTTTTAGCATGTAATAGTGTAGTTAATATTTTAAAATGAAAAATCTTTATAAAATATGCATGACTATATTAAAGTAAATCCTAGAGATCTAGTAAAATCATTTATTCTAAGTAAAACCTAATTTAGTCATAACACATACCTCAAACCTAGAATCTTAAGTAATGTCAGAATAAATCCTTGTGAAAACCAATTGTGCATCCTTGTAAATCATCCCATTGTTTTTAGCAAGTCCTTTATAATGTCAACATAGGAAATTAGCTAGTCTATTCTAAAATTTAAAATAAAAATAACTAATCTACCCAAAGCAAATGTAGAAAGCAAGAAATATAATTTATAAAGTAGAAAAAACTAATTTAGAAAGCAATAAATCTACTTAAACTCTAAAAAAACAATTACAAACAAAGTTGGGAGGGTGGGTTTAGAAATTTTATGTAGAATGTCTCCCACTCATTGGTAGAAGTAATCTTCTCTATTTAAAGTACTCAAACCTACAATAACATATTTGAATTACTTCATCAATTCTTTTAATTTATTTCTCCTAAACCCAAAACAATTTTCATGCATGTATCCAACATAATCATATTTCTTATTCCAAAATTAGAATAAACATTGGTATATAAAAGATCTACCTCAAATTATTTCTAAAAATAAACAAGGGATTTATTTACCTAAAGTTTGGTGAATATGATTTTTAGAATAAGAGGTTCAATAAATACCGAATTTTGAAATTTCAATCATTTGATAAATGAACATCTTTAGCTTCTTCTTGTATGTGTTGATTATCCTCTTCTAGATTTGAAATCTCTTTTTATTCATCATCATCTAAAATGTCTTCTTCCTCTTCAATTATGTCATGATCTATAAAAGTAAAAGTTTCATGATCAACTTGCTCATGATGAAAGGCTTCTATTGGAACAATTTTTGGTTCATGAATTTTTTGATTATTTGGCACAGTACTTTGAAAAGAGAATAGATACTCCACTTAACCTCTATTTGTGTATGATAACTTATTATCCACTTTAATAGCTTCTACAAAAGCTAAAACCAAAGTATTTGTTGTAGATATTCTCATAAAAGTGGAGGTTAATAAACCCAAAGCATGAAAATACATATCTAAAACCATCACTTTAAAAGGTTTATGACTGATTGAGATTTTCTTATAATTATTTTGAAATCAAAAATTAAAATCTCTAATTAGATCATGAGGTTTTATTTTGATCACAATAAATTATTTTATAAAAACATAAACATAAATAATTTAACCAAACTGAAAAAAATATTAATCTTCAAAACTCTTCCAACTAGTGAAAAAATTATGTTCCAAGATTAAAAACTAATCATAAGATTCTTCATCTAAAGTAAAAGTAAATAATTTTCAAGATACATCCTCAAATTTCACATTCAAAATATTCATAATGGATTTGTAAGAAACAATATGTTCTTCAGTAGTTATTTTGATATTATTTTTAAAAATAGAAATAAAAATAATTGGATCATATGGTAAATCATGTTGAATACCTAGGAATTTTATGGGTGATTCACCAAGCCAAGATTTTTTTTTTAATTTCTAAATTTTATGATTTTTTTAGATTTTAACAAGAAATTGAAATAAAATGATGCATTGGATGGAAATTAATCACAATAGGCCCTCTATATAGAACCAAATTTATGTTGATGTATACTTTATACACACCACAGATAATAGGTTTTCACCCTCTCATTTCAGGATCAATTATTAATCACTCCAATGCACGAGTTGAAGGTATACAGTTTTAGATTAACAAAGTGGTGGAATAGTAGCATGTGACCTACATCCTATCAATATAAACTCACTCAAGTGATAAAATTAACACTAAATAATAGATATTTACAATGATTTTATGTTAAAATAATAATAGTTTATAAAAGAACATAAAAATGAGGGAATAATAGGGTAGAAAAAAATCATGTGGACCAAATAAGATGAAATATTTCTAAGTCAACATTTGAACTAAAGGTTGGACAAATAACTAGAAACCAATGTTTGTTACAAGATGTTATAAGCACACCAATAATCAAGCATAGTTAAGATTCTAAGGGAATAAGAATAAAATAAACTTAAGCATATATAATCAAAGGTTGTCACATTTGTAATATTGAATTTGAACATATACAAGTGGGATTATGACTAAAATAAAAAAGGAATTGAAATTACAAATAAAATAATATGAATAATTGTACTAAAAATAAAACTCATGCACAACCAAGAGAATAAGATACAAGAATGATAACTTCTTAAAATATTCATAGGTTTGGAAAAGAATAAATATTTTCACATCAAGAATAACTATAAAATAAGCTATATAATTTGCCATTAATATTAATAACCAAAATTATCCTCCTTTTAGGATCAAGAGTATAAAAGTATATATAAGCTTGGGATGGGGATGCCTCAACTCTCAAGCAAATTTTAAATTACATGTCCAAAAATAGAATGATGTGTCAATTCTCATGCAAAGCATGCATATATAATGGTGTTTTCCCAAACTAGAATTTTTTGACTAATATATATATATATATATATATATATATATATATACACCAAAATTAGGAACTAACATTTCCAAATTAGATGAATCATGAAAATACATACATATTTAAGGGGTTGGTGATGTGGCACCACTAGAAGAAGAAAATTATGGGATAAAAACTATATAAATTAAAGGGGATGAAATTGTTGTAGTAAAATTAGTTACAATTGGAACATATGCTATCATTGTAAATACACCAATGTTGTCATAGAAGTGAGTATTATAACTGGAACATATGTTAGCCCTAAGAATTGAATTTATTAATTCATCAATTCATGAGAACTAATGGTAATAAAATATTTCAATCTCCTATCTATTCTTTTTATTTGAATTTCATAGCATTGATTTTCATGGATTTTGTTGCCATGTGGCTTCTTTTACCTTCTCTTAGGTGTCTAGTTAGCATAATGTGATAGATGTCTCTTTTCCATGATTTTAAGCTTGTAATTCATGTATTTTTGATTTATTTATGTGGTTAAGGGACATGCATTAGTGTATCACTACTCTACTCATAACTTAGCTTTGTCTTACTATACTTTATTCTTTTGGCCTCAAGTTAGTAGGATGATGACACATGGATGGATCTCACTAATTCACTTTCTTTGGATATTACATATAAGTAACTATGTTAAAATCAACCTTAGGTTAGTGGGATGATGACACATGGATGGATATCACTACTTTTCTTGCTTGGGATATTATGTATAAGGAACTCTACTAACATCACCCCCCAAGTTAGTAAGATGATGAAACATGGATGGATCTCACCTCTATAATATCTTAGGATATTATGTATGAGTAACTCTACTAATGTCACTTCCAAGTGAGTGGGATCATGAAACATGGATGGCTCTCTCTAATCCACTTACCTATGATATTTCATATGAGGAAATCTACTGATGTCACCTCTTGGTGAGTGGGATGATGACATGTGGATGAATCTCACTGTTCCACTTGCTTAGGATAATCTAAATGAATAATTATATTTATTCCACCTTTGAGTGAGTTATATGGTGACACTTGTAAATATCTTGATGCTCTTCTTGCTTGGATGACTTATGTTTTTCACTTGGGCTCTGAATTAGCATAATGATGTTGCATGGAAAAATTAAATGAGCTATAAAGTATTCTAGGGAAATATTTAAGAATATAATAACCCATCTAAGACACATCATAGGAAAATAATAAAATAGAACAAAACATGTTAGCCCTGGTTAGGCATTAAATCATAAATCAAACCTACACATAAGTACTAAGTTAGAGGAAAATCAAACGAAAAAAGTGAATCATATAATATCTATTGTGCATAGATTTTATTCTAATTTAACTTTTAAATATACTAAAAACTTAAAAATTACCTTAATTTTATGCTTTTAAAATTCCATATCATAGCCTTCTAGTTCACAAAACCTCAAATTGGGATATTCAATCAATAATGGGACATTATTTGGATTTCAAAATGAGGTGTGTATGTTAAGGCACAATAGTAAGGTCCATATAAGATCACAAAGAAAGTATGAGATAATTATTATGAGATTAATATACCTTATTATCTTGGATTATATCCAATAATCATTGCAAAAATATTAGATATTTCAAATATTACAAAGACTCTTTATCAAATAGAGATCAATCCATATTGTAGCATCCTAGTAGAATTTTATTGAGTCATTTATACTTAGCTCAAATGGACATATTGATTAAAGATCACTTTATTCTTTATTTTTAAGGCAAGTCAAGTTTATTTTTTTTAAATACTACAAAAGAATCTTTATCAAATAGATATCAATCCATATTTCAACATCCTAGTAGAATTTTATCAAGTCATTGATGCTTAGCTCAAATGGACATGTTGATGAGATATCACTTTATTCATTATTATTAAATTAAGTCAAGTTCCTTTCTAAAAAATATCATTTAAAAAAGTTTAAGTCACCATTTTTTTCACATATTTTACCACAAGTACATGCAATGGGTACCATTGATATTTAAAGAGGGGTGACTGATCTAGGTCATTATATCTTACCTTAGTTTATAATTATTATATATCTAGCCTCATTATAACATTTATAACATCAACATTATGTTGTATACATACATTCCAAACCAAAAGATAGACCTTCACTTTTTCACTATTGCACTGCTCTGTAGTGTTAGTATTATATACCTCATCTTGTTAGGAATGGAAGTTAGTGACATCATAATATTCATTCGTTATGAAGTAGTTGTTACCAAATATTGTAATAGGTTAACTAATGATTCATATCCCTCCATTTTAAATTAATGAACACTTCCATTATTTATAGTTAGTTACATATACATGAATGATGTTAGGGAATAAGTAAACACCATACCTCTAATCTCTTAGATATTATACATAACTTAACATAGTAAAAGTTTTCTATTATAATTATACATTGGTTTTTATCATCTTCTTTGATTTCATAATTTTTAATGTATTACACCTTCATATCCTCTACCATTCATAATTTAATTTTGTTCATAACCCTCTTAAATCCATTTAAGTAGGTTGTCCATCAAGTCTCCTCATATGCCCTAGATCAACATTCATGGCATAATTGAGACCTATTAGATCTTAGTGATAATAAACCAAAGAGACCATTAGGTTGAGTCAAAAATAAATTATGAGGTTGGAGTACCTTCATTGGATTTATTTCCCCACCTTTCCAAAAATCTCGAAGGGAAAGTATAAATAATGGGAGGGTAGAGTAAGGCCCAATTTTTACCTCTCCTATTGATTATGATTTCACTATACTTGCATTATGTGCTAGAGTTAGTTTGCAAAAATTTAAGGGAATAAGGTGATAAAAATTTATTAATTATATCTTGTATATATTTTTTACTTGTATGTGTGTGGATAGTTGGTATAACATGTGTTAATATTATGTTATCATGTATGGACATTGTGGGAGTCTTAAGGAGTCAATATAGGGGACTAAGATTGGTCTAATTTGGTAAATGGGTACCATTGGTAATTTTTGAGTACGAATTATGTTGTGTTTTACATATAGTTTTATTAATACATATGGAGACTTTTTGTTTAATATCCTTGTTAATTTAAGTGATTGTATTAGTGTTCTTATTTTTTCTTGTATTGTCTATGTAATTTTCATGCTTAGACTATTTAGGGATTATGCATGATTTGATACATGTGTGCCTTATGTGTACAAGTTTATAGGTATTTTGAGTTAGATAAATTTTGATCTAGTTTGTATATTATTTTATAAAAAATAGGATAAAAAATATTAAATACTAGTTATGAGAAACCTTTGTAAAAAATTATATTGCATAAACCACACAAAATTATTTTAAACTTAGTAAAATATAAATGTGTTAAAAGGTGATTATACCAAATAATAAAAATTTAGTTATAAATAGGTGTGTTTGGCATCGAGAGGGGTGGAGGTGGTGGATTTCGACCCCGTGACCCCGCGGGTGGTGATGGAGTATTGTTGCCACGACCGGGGGTTTTTGTCAGTTTTGTGGGAATGTGGAGGGGGTTTGTTGGAATCGACAATTATAGATGGGGTTATTCATAGGGTCATGGAATTTTTGGCACCCAAAATCATAGGAAGAGATAGGGCTTCGTGTCCCTTTGGTGAACTGGGATTCTTGAAGATGACAGACCTGATTCCATCTTGTTGTTGAATTAGGGTTTGAATCAAGCAGTCTAGTATTTTGAGATGCTGATTAAGGATGCCAGGGCTGTGAGTAGTGTGATTTTAGGGTTTGAGGGCATGGTGTATCATGGCCTTTTTCTCGACATGGATACGGCCATCATTATTGCTGGATCTGACGGTGTCTCCATCAAATCAAAGTGACAGAGAAACCAAAGGTATTTTGTAAAATTTTAATGTCACAATAAAATCTTGTGTGTCGTTATTGCAATGGAAACTTGCATTGTTGGCTAGGGAATAATGCTAAATATATATATATTTTAGAATTATTTACCCTATGTTGTAAGTTATTTGAGGTTTTAGGTCCTTGTAAAACCTGGGTACTTTTATTGGACTATGTTTGTGGTTTCAGGTCCCTGTAAAACTTGATTTTGATGCTGCTCTTTAGTAGGTTTTAGGAATGATTTTCCTATTGGTTGTTAATGCTTTATCTTTCTTGATTATGTATAAGGGTTTTGGGGTCCCTTCAAAACCTACTTTTACCTTAATTTAAAAACAATTTAGTTATAAATTAAACATGTAGGACTATGATTGTAACTGTGAAATTTAATGTATGAATATATAATATCATTGTCAATTAGGAACATGGATTTTCATCTTCCTAGGAAAAGGCCATGATATTTGGATGAGGAAAGCTTGCACTAGTGTTGTTAGGGCACGTTGGCATATGATATGTTTTAGATTTATGTGTAAAATTAGATCAATGTATCATCACATGTAGGTCATATGTGTGTGATTATATCTATTTTATGCATTTCATAAGACATTTTATGTATTATTATTCACTTATATCCCTCTCTCAATATAACATTAGGAATAAATGGGAAAAATTCATAAGTGGAAGAAGTTGTACTTGAACTCAACACCCACTATGTTGAGTATTGTTTACATACCAATACTCCAAAGAGGGATATAATTCATGGTAGTTCTCCCATGTTATGGTGGTGTGTGTGAAATAATAGTTTAATTATACATGATGGTGAAATATAACTTGTGACCTTGGAGGTGTATTTAGACGTAATTAAGGGGTAATATGGTTGTGTGGACTCAAAATTGGGAAGAATAGGTGATAACATCTCAATGTACAATTAAATATTCTAGTGATTTTAAATCATATGAGCCTCCAGTGAAAAATGGTTATAAAATGTATCTTTATAGTGATAATATTTGAAATTCCTTGAATTATACTTACAAAACATGTGGGAATACCCAATAGGTAGATTTGAGTTTGATAAAACAAATATTATTTGGAAAGAGGATGAGATTGCCTAAATTAGACACCACTAATGGGTGAGATAATTTTGGAGTTACCTTGCTTGAGAATCATAAAGAACTATGTTGAAAGTGTGAAAAAATCAAAGGATGAACTTAGGTCATTTGGAATGGTGAATATAAATATTTCTATTCAAAATTTGCTTAAGAGGTAAGAGTCACCCACATATAATTAGATGAATAATGGTTTAGGACTATGGAATTTGGTATAAGATAAGAGTGTATAAGATGATGGTTAAAAGGGAATTTTTTTAACATTAAATGTTAATTTTAGTGACTACATCCCCCCATTTATTCTATTAATTCAGCATAGTGAAATTACTCGAGTAAAGGAAAGAGAGTTATACCTGAGCTTACATATGTTTAGTAGGCTTGGATGTAGGACACACATTGAACTATACTTCATTTAAACCAATAATGAAACATGTATAAATAAGCCCTTACTTTGGATGTAAATATGAAAGTAAAAATAATAAAACTTATTGATAAAATAATAAGAAACTATAGATTCTAAATCTAAATTTTATTTGATAAACTAGTCTTTTACACTTAGAAAATATCACTCATGGCTCAAACCTTTAGTCAAGGACCCTCTCACCACTAATAATATGATTTTCACCATCTCACTATGCCTAATTCTTATATTATAGTCTTAATGAAATATTATAATTAACCAAATCATGTTGAAATGGGACACACTTGAGGATCGATAGTTTGATAAGATAGAATATAAAAAGGTGAAACTATATGGAGTAGTGAAATCATAAATACATGAGAGGAAGAAATTTCACAATGTGAAAAATTATTTAATGAAATAAAATTATACATTTATTAGCCAAATAACTTTAGGAAAGGTACATATATATGTGGAATATATAAATATCTTCACATCTTCATGAATATCAGATTATCTTCCCCAATGACCTTTAATAAATGCCTAAGTGACACCTAATAAAGATAAATAAACCATGTAGCTAAAAACACATATTAGGAAAAATCATACACTAACACCCCACTTAAGTGTAACTTTGGTGGGTAGAAGAACTAATCCGAACAATGAGGCCTAATGAGGTACCCAAGTACATAGAAAATAGATAAGACTAGAGTGCCCCCAAGATTATGTTGAATATACCTAAAATATATCTCTAAAAATGACCAAGGTTAATGATGAGATCATATACCTAAATACTAAATAAGCACCATTTGCATTGAATAATATTTATTATTACATCTTGTTTTGCCCTATGTCAGAAATAAAGACACCTATAAATAATCGACACTATAAAACATAACTAATAATTTTTAGTTTCTATATGATTAGGGATCAATCTATTGACATGATTTATGTGTTTTATTAAAAAAATTTATCACTCTTACTAATAAATATCTGAAATAATTAATATAACTATTGTCTATTTTTTCATCCCTACATGATTAATTGTATTTATTGTTATGTTGACTCTATTTTTCCTGGTGTGTAAAGCCCTACTAGAAATTGTAGAGAAGTGTCATTTGGTGCATCATGCTAAATATATTTATCCTTAGTATGCAAATATCATTAATTTTTAGTTGATTATGATTTCCAAATTACAAAGAATGTGTTCTTTGAGTAGGATTGTTAAACTTTCAAGCAGGAGAAACCATGACCTAAGTACGTGGCCAAAGATATTAAATATTAATATCTTTAATGGTCATAATGATCATATTAAAATTTTGGATGCTTGTTATAGATAACTTAATATGTGGTTATTAACTATGTTTTTTCATAAGTAATCAATTAAATAGTTCTTCCATGCATCTTGGTTTTACCTCTATTGTGTTTGAGATGATTATGATTATTGCTTAGATTATAAAAATGGTTGTTTATTATAATTAATGCCTTGATTTTAAAAATAATTTTGTTTATGATTGTTGTTTTATTTCATTTGATTATATTTTATATGTGGGGATATTTTTGGTATATAACCATTTGTGATTCCTTCTTCCTTGCCAAAAATTAAATATATTTGATGCATGCTTATTTAATCATGGTTTTGACCATGGATTTAGGAATGGTTATGATATTTTAGGGTTTTATTATGTTTTAAAGTTTTTATGGTCATGATAATATTCTTTTTTTCAACTCCCTTAGGGATAAAAATAATATTTTGCATAGTAGGGTTTGGACTGGGCATTATCTTCAATAGGATACCTATATAGTTGTAAAAGCTATTATATTTCAAGTATGAAATGAGGGTTATCAACTGGTGTTCATTGAAAAACTATGATTCTAAGTATCATTTAACCTAACTAATTAGAATAATATGCTATGACATGCTAGAAGGAGATATCAGGTGGATGAATGAAAAGCTTAAGCATGTTACTCTTTTTAGTGGACAAAAATGTAGTGGGAAAAAACATAGTATGAAAAAAATGTCATGAGGATAAAACATAGGGGTATTTTTAATGGTGAAAAAATGTCATGAAGAGCATAATTGGGACATTTTAGTGATTATCACATTGTCTATTTATTGTCTAGGTCATTTTGGTGATAGTACTTAACATTTCATGGTGGAAAAATAATGCACCAAATTTAAAAGCAAAATAATAGAGAAAAAATTGTGATTTAATTAGCTTGTAACTTTAGTCAAAATTTGTGTCATATTTTGTGTGAGTACTTCCTTTACTATATTTTATTACTGTGATGTTTTGTCCTTGCTACATTTTTCATGATATGTTTTAAATTGCTACATTTTTGTCTACTACTTTTTCAATGGATGCCATTTTTTGTGTTTGAATCATTATTTTTGTGTTAAGAATTATACAAATCCTAAATGAGAGATAGTATCATATGGGTATACTATGATATATGCCCCTATGATCGTATGTCATGGCTAAGGGAAAAAATTTATGTTGTATGCTTGTATGGATAAATGATAAGTTTTGTGCATGGAATCTATGTTTTATTTATTCTCTCCATTGCTTAGAATATATTTTCTTGGAAGTAATCTTTTTTTCTTAATTACTATGGCTTAGAAGAGGTTTGTATGAAAATTATGCTTTATTTATTCCTTGATATGACCTAGGTAGATCTATGTGAAATTTTACTCATATTGAATGAGATGGCCTATGGTAGATTTGTTTGGGTAAGAGTGTTTAGGGATCAATACAATTTTTATTTGTAGGTGAATGTTCACAACTTGCTTGTTTCACATATTTAAATGGTTTATGATTTCATTGCTTATTATTTTTCAAATTATCTTGAATATATTTGGCTTCAAATTAGTTGTCAATATGCCTCAAATACATGTGTTGGTAAGTTTATATATATGTGTGTGTGTGTGTGTGTGTGTGTGTGTGTGTGTGTGTATGTATATATATATATATCATGTGTTGGTAAGTTTATATATATATATATATATATATATATATATATATATATATATATATATATATATATATATATATATATATATATATATATATATATATATATATATATATGAAGAGACCCTATATATTAATAAAATGAGATATGATACACCACTATCATAAAAAACATTGGGTGGAAAAGTCACACTCCATGATAATAATCATACCAAGGGTAAAATCACCTTGGGACAAATCAAAAAAGTGGTAAAAAATGATGGCACTCACAAAAAAAATTCACATCAATAGTTTGATAACAATGTAGAGAGAGTAAGGTAAAAATAAAAATAAAGATAATAACTAAGAAACCACAATAAACATGGATGTTGGGGGAGTTGGTAGAGATGACAAGTCTTGAGGCTTATCACTCCATCTTCCTAAGGTAGGATGATCCTCATATATAGATAATGGCTCTAAACTAGTGTTTTTATGAGCCTATCATGTCTCATCTTGATTTATTTTAAGAAAAATTACCAGATCCAAATGTGGAAGCTTGCCTTAGGGAGGCATACATTAGCCTCTAATGTCACCTTCTTGTGATGGGAGAGGATATCCCCAACCCCTACCATCACCTCAAAATTTGGATGATACACTAAGACCACCAAGATGAGGATAATACCAATGAGGTGGTGGTCATCGATATAAATGGTTCTTACATCTAGTTCTGGACCAATGTCAACATGGCCCACACCCTCATCCCCAGGGAAGCAAAAGATGTTATAGGGAAGTTCATTATAAACTATGCATGGATCATTCCTTAATGATAAAACATTGGATATGGTTGAGTTTTAGATGGACCTTGTTTATTTAGCTTTAAATATAAAGAGGAACATTAGATAGAACAATAATTTTGTTAGTAACATAAAAACCATGTTCTAACTCTTCATGATTAAATCAAGCATAATTTCTAGATTTCTATATTTGAATAAAATATCAGCTCAAAATATCTACCAAAATTGGTTATATTTTGTATGAAATAGAGATGATTCCCCTAAGATACCCATCTTCCATGTGAAGAATTCAGGTCAAAAAGATTAGAAAAAGAAATCTATCTAACACCATTTAGATTATGTCTGAGATCAAAACCAAAAAAGGTGCTTAATAGTATATGGTTACTAGTAAGCCAAGTAGATGGGGTTAGGAAAACCTAAATTCTTAATTTGGTCTCCCATAAGTAGGTATTGATAGAGAGGACACCATAATTAATGAGCTTTTTTGGGATCAATAGTAGTAGACTACATAGTGTTAAAGTGTTAGGCCCAAACACCATGTCTGGAATAGAGATTACATCTAAGATTGATCATATCATTTTGAATATGTTGTGGGGATAGTAAATGATACCCCAATTAAGGAGAGTATTAGGTGAAGTGGATGGTTGTAGGCTAGTGCCAATCCTTACACCAAGTTACAAGGGAATTGACTCTTATTTTATGCAAATACTTATCAGGTATGGAGCCTTGAATTTACATAATAGCCTCTATATCTGAATTAATTAAATAAAATTTATTCAGAATTTGTTGTCAAGTGAGCTAGAGCCTATTTTCCTTGTAAAAAAGATCATTTATAACCTTAACACCTTTTCTAAATAGCCTTAACCCTTGAACTCAAGGGACTAAAGAATAAGGAACATTATCAAAATTTGATCAAGGTGACCACCAAAGGAATTGGGAGTTAATAGAGAGGACATTCTTGAAACCCTTACCTACTTATTTAAGGTGAGGCTTAAGCATTTACTAAGCTTTACATAGACTTTGAATCACAAAAGTACCCTTGATTTTAATAAGAACTAGGGTTATGAGTAGAAAGTGAAGTCTTGGGCCTTACCAAGCCTTTCTACCACATATGATTCCTCAAGAGATATAATGGCATAGACTAATATTCCAATATTCATCCCCAATGAGACCTCTGATAATCCATTTGGTACTAAGAGTAAGGCCTTGAATTTTAATATCTAGGAGACCTAGTTCCCCATCTTCTTTGGGATAGTAGCAAATGTTCCAATTAAATCTATGGAAGCCCTTATGACCCTCAAAGTTAGTCCATAAAATGTCTCTTAGATTTTTTTCTAATTTTTTAAAAGTGAAATTAAAAGGGTCCAAACAAGAGGAATACTACACATGAGTAGCTACCAAAATTTTAGAGAAATTTTAAAATTTTCCAGCAAGAGAAAGAGGCTTGGTGATCCAAAAAGAGATTTTATTTTCAACACTTTGTACCACATAAGACAACAAATCAAAGGGAGAGGCCTGAAAGGCAAAAGCAATCCCAAGAAACTTTAATTGCACCCATGGTATAATCCACCACAATTAATATTCCTCCAACCAAGGAGGGTTTGGGCCTAGATATTGACATTAACACTAATTCTTCCTTTATTGGATAGATGAATTTGAATCCAAACAAAAAAATATGGAGACATTCCATGGAATTCCAGATGAACTCTTCTTCCTCTTAAAGAGTGAGAAAAGAATCATCTTCTAGGTGACCATTTAAAAGTCATCTATTAGACTAATGGATGGAGATACCTTTCACCAAGACCCTAGCAACTAATTAGCTAGGAGGTAGATAAATATTTCTCCTAAAGAACATATAAATAAGGTGATAAAGGACATCCTTTATATATATAATGATGAAGTTTAAATAAAGAGGATTGGCTGTCATTGATAGTGATATAGGCCCCAATATATTGAAATAGCATGTTAATAGTTTGAATAAATTTGGGACCAAAACTGAGTGCATATGACATGGATATAATGAATGGCCATTCAATACATTCATAAGATTTCTCAAAATCAATCTTGACAAATAAATCATTTTGATTATAAAATCGAGCTCATCCCATACCTTCCATAATGAACCTATTTTGGATGAAACCAATTTGCTCACTCCTAATAATTAAAGGGAGAATCTATTTCACCTTGAGGGTTAAAGCCTTATCAATAAGCTTATATGAGACATTAAGAAAATTAATAGGCCTCCATTTGCTTATAATTTTAGGATCACTAGCCTTGGGAATAAACTTTATGTTACCCTGATTTATAAGGGATCCCAAAGAGTTGGTTAGAACAACTTCAGAATAAACTTGGTGAAGATCAAGACCAATAGAATATTTATCTAAAATTTGCCTTGAATATATATAGATAAAAATTGGTTGTCAGTATGCCTCAAAGACATGTTCTAGTATTTATTTGAAAAAATACCTCAATGACTTGTGTTTGCTTATTATTTGTTAAATTAGCTTGAATATATTTTTCTTTGATTTGGTTATTAATATGCCTAAAATACATGTTCTAGTAATTATTTAATAGAACGCCTTAATGAATTTTTGTTGATTATTATTTTTCAAATTAACTTAAATATATTTGGCTGCAAATTATTTGTCTATAGGACTCAAAGACGTGCTAGTAATTATTTGATAGATTACCTCAATGAATTTTGGTTTCCTATTGTTTGCCAAATTATCTTGAATATATTTGACTATAAATTATTTATCAATATGTCTTAAAGACATGTGCTAGTAATTTTTTGATAAAATGCCTTAATGAATTTTGGTTTCTTATTATTTTTCAAATTACCTTGAATATATTTGGCTAAAAATTGGTTGTCAATAGGTCTCAAATATGTGTTGGTAATTGTTTGATAAAATGCCTCAATGACTTTTGGTTGCTTATTATTTATAAAATTACCTTAAATATATTTTTTATCAAAGACAAGTGTTGGTAATTATTTGATAGAATGCCTCAATAACTTTTGGATGCATATTATTTGTCAAATTACCTTGAGTATATTTGGCTGAAAATTGGTTGTCAATATGCCTCAAAGACGTGTTGGTAATTATTTGATATAATACCTCAATGACTTTTCGTTAATTATTGTTTATCAAATTATCTTGAATATATTTGGCTACAATTTCATTGTAAATATGCCTCAAAAATATGTGTTATTAATTGTTTGACATAATTCCTCAATGACTTATGATTGATTAATGTTTGTCAAATTAACTTGAATATATTTGGCTGTAAATTATTTGTCAATATGCCTCAAATACATGTGATGGTAATTGTTTGATAGAATTCCTCAATGAATTTTTGTTTCTTATTATTTTTAAAATTACCTTGAATATATTTGTCTACAAATTGGTTGTAAATATGCCTCAAAATACGTGCTAGTAATTGTTTGACATAATGCCTCAATGATTTTTGGTTGCTTAATGTTTGTAAAATTAACTTGAATATATTTGGTTGTAAATTATTTATCGATATACCTCAAATACATGTTATGGTAATTATTTGATAGAATGCCTCAATGGATTTTAGTTGCTTATTATTTCTCAAATTACCTTGAATATATTTAGCTATAAATTGGTTATTAATATGCCTCAAAGACTTGTGCTGGTAATTATTTGGCAAAATGCCTCAATGAATTTTGGTTACTTATTATTTGTCAAATTACCTTGAATATTTTTGGATGAAAATTATTTTTTGATATGCCTCAAAGACATATGTTAGTAATTAATGTAATGCCTCAATGAATTTTAGTTTCTTATTTTTTTGTCAAATTACCTTGAATATATCTAGATGCAAATTGGCTATTAATAGGCCTCAAAGACATGTGTTGGTAATTGTTAAAAAGAAACCTCAATAAATGTTGGTTACTTATTATTTTTCAAATTACCTTAAATATATTTAGCTATAATTTTTTTGTCAATATGCCTCAAAGACATGTGTTAGTAATTGTTTGATAGCATGCCTCAATGACATTTGGTTGCTTATTATTAGTACTTTTTATCAATTTGTTGTTTACACATTGATGTAAATGGATAGATGATATGTTAATATTAATATGAAATGAATTTTGATTATAAATATTTTTTAAGTTGAAGGTAATATTGTATGATTAGTGGCCTTGAATAGTTTTATGAATTTCAAGAGGTTGTTGATATTCTAGTTTTATTTGTTGTTGGTGAGGTATCTTATTATGTAGTTGTCGTTAATATTTTATGGCTATAGTTTTTTTTTATAGATATTAGGTTAGTGGATCCCTTTCCCTTAACTAAGAGAATTGAATTACAACCAAATAAGAGAAAACATATCATAAACCATAAGAATTAATCCTAGGGAAGACATGATTTCATCTTCATCAATGACACACCATAACAAACATACTACAAAACATAACAAAGAAGAAACTAAATTATGTTCCTTATTTACCCTCTTTTCTATGAAAGCAAAGCATCATAGAAGAAGGTTCAGGTTAAGATGCCCTTTTTTCTTAATCCTTACAATAGTCTAATCTTATTGATTATCTTAATTCTTTGAATAGCTCCATAAGGTGAGTCATATATGAGTCCACTAGAATCAATATTATTTCATTCTTTTTCCACACTTAAAAGCCCCACTAAACTATCCTTAAAAGAAATTAACTCCTTAGAAATCATAGAGGGATTCATAGGTTGAAGCAAACTAACATCCACCCCTTAAGACTTTCTTGAAATTTCATTTATGGGTTTAGAATAAGCATCAAAAGTATAAACTAAGATATGATCCTCACAAGCATCTTTCCACCATGAATAATCCACTTTATGCTTAGAGATAAGATAAGAAAAAGCCATATGACCTATTTTGAAGCATCTCTAACATTTAAAAGGAAACCCCTCATAATTAAGGATTTGATTCCAATAATGACCTTTGACCTTTAACTGCATGGCTGCTAGGAGAGCTCAATAAATATCCAAATAGACAAGAATCCTAGTGAAGGTGGTTTGAGAATTTTTTTATGTAGAAGCATCAATTTTCAACAATTCTCCTAAGTTTATAATGATGGACATAAAACATGAATCTATTTACAATTGAAGAGGAAGATACACTATCCTCACCCAAATGGGCCTAACAAAGAGGTTTTTAATAAGATTATTTAAAAAAGGGAACCAAAGTTTCAAAAAAAGAGATGTTGATCCTAGCTCTAAGAATTTGCCTGAATAACCTTATTGCAATTAGTAAGACTATCAAAAACCACAATGAAAAAACCTCTAACACATGGATATAATTCCAAGTAATCCTCCATTAAAGGCTACCATGAATCATAAATCCACTAATGGAGAGAAGGGAGGATATGCCAAAACCTATCAAATTTTTACATTAAACCCTATTTCGATAACCACTCCTCATTTTAGATCACCTCCTCAAGAGCATCATCCATAAAGGACACTGATGGAATATCCTTAGTAGCTTCCACCATTGACTTCTCTCCCTCAAATACCAAATTAACATAAGATTTATCCCTTGATGAAACCTTGAAAATTGAGTCTAGGCCTACCATATTTATGTCACTCCTTATTGAAATGGAAGGAGGGTTTGAAGATCCCATTAAACTAGTAGTTAGACTCTTCTTTGGTGGAATAATCTATAATTTATCATCCCCTATAATTTTATGACATCCACTCCCTAAAGCCTTTAGGTGTCTATCGACCAAAGGATCCTTGATCACCTTTTCACCCTTAACCTGATCCTAAATCTATGACAAACTAGATCTGGATGGATCCCAAAGTGACCTTGCAAACTTTAGTGAGGCTTGAGACACCATCAAAAGAAACATAGGCATTATGAAAAAATAGTTCTTCCAAAGTTCTTAGAGAGAGAGAGTCCTAACCTGATATTACAACTTGGGGTAGAAAAAATGTTGGGTACAAATATTTTCTTAACTAAAATACCTAAACCTATTGTGAATAGTATCCCTAGCCACATACTATAAACTTACCTCATCACATTGAACATATTTTTAAAGCCACATGATGACCCCCACTATATTGAATACTGAGTTGGTATTCCATTGCATTGTGGATACTTTTCATGAATAACCCATTATAGCTTAGTGTAGGAATGATGCTAGAGAGTGGTCATCCTAGGGAATAGACCTTAAAACCTCCCACTTCTAACACTCAGCTCACTCACCGCTAGGCTATCATCATCAAGTTATTTTATGGTTATAGTTATTATTATATGGATTTAGTTATTTTGAAAATTTAGAAAAGTATGCATGGCTATAGTTATTTTGAAAATATAAAAAAAATATGCACAATCATAGTTATTTTGAAAATATAAAAATATGCTTTATTTTATGGTTATATATGATTATTTTGTGTTTTTAAATTTTGCGTGGCTATAGTAACATTCACTCTCAGCTCATTGAATACTTTGTAATCAATTAGATCTTTTATAGCCTTTTCAAATAGACTTGAGTTATGTAATGTATCTAAATGACTATTTATGATTAGTGTGGTATTTATATATTTGTAGCTTGACTCTTAGTGATCAAATGGTTTATTGTATGGATATAGATGATCATCTTGTGTAAATTTTTGTATATTATATGGATATAGAGGATTACTTATATGCAAAATAAGCTTGTTTGTGTGAGTTATTTTATGTCATGCATATAGTAGTTTCTTGTACAATTGTCGTTGATGATAGGTTATTGGTATGACCAAGTTGATCTATTCTTTTTTTAGAAATAGTTTTTCCTTATGTATGGTGTAGTTATATTCTTGTTAAAATTTTAACTCATTTATTTGGATGAGTTGATTTAGTTGAATCGATTTGAATTTTTCATGACTAGGCTAAATTATTTGGTTCTTACATTGGTTTGTAAGGTAAAATATTATTAAAACATGATTGTTTTAAAACCTTATAGTTTATTTAAGGGTGTTTTATTGTATTAAAATTGATATATTATTATACAATATTATCATAGATTTATGGTAATATTTATATAATTGTATGTTTTAGTCTACCTAAACTGATAAAAAATTAAGTAACATTATAAGAGTTATATGACACTTAATTTAAGATGAAATTTAGTATGGTTTGAATGCTATATAACATATATGTTTTGATTTCAATGGTTTATTTGATACAAAAATAGATCCATGCTTTTTAATGTTGAAGGAGACTTTTTAATAAATAAATAAATGAGGGCTTAACTTTGAGGTCTTGAAGTGTTAATGGAATTGGTCTATGTCTCTTTTTATATATTATGATATTCATATTTGTCATAAAGTGGTGATAACATTTAAGAGTTTTGAATATGTATATACTCTCCATGTAATATGTTTGGAGTTATTACATCATATATGGGATGTCAAATTCTCATATTGTTTTAGATTAAGGTAAAAGCAGGTTTTGAAGGGGCCCCGAAACCCTTTACAGATCAAAAAAGATTAAGCAATACAAACCCCCTAGACAGGCAAACCCACTAAAAAATAGTAACTAAATTAGGTTTTACATGGACCTGAAACCAACAAAATAAACTAGTAAAAGCTCCCCAAGTTTTACAAGGACCTGATACCTAAACAAGAAAACCATGCTCAATGACTTGAAGCAAGAATCCAAGTTTTACAGGGACTTGTAACCTTAAAAAATCCATGCAATAATAGATCTACACATTACAATGCCACCTAAACATGAGGAAGACTTTAAGGGAGCCGCATGAACATCCACCCTGAAACAATCCCCAGAACCAGCACTGTGTGACCCGATTGGGTCAGAGGAATCACCGCCTTGGCAATCAAAATTTCGTCAAAGATGTCTAGAAACACTTCTTCATGAGCCACGACCCCACAGACAGAAGGTGATGGTGAATAACCAGTTCTCGTATTGTTGGTACTTAGAATGATTGTGCATTGTATGGTTTATTATGTTGTGTGATGGGTGAAACATTAATATAGGTTACTCATCGGTAAGATATTATGGAAATTTGTTGATGTGGTTTGAGATTTTAAAATTTTGTATGTTGATCCTAGTTATCAATTGTATGATATGAGAATAAGAATTGGTTGTATAAAGTATAACTAAAATGTTAGTCTTTTATCGTTATTACTTGGTTTAGGACTGATTTAATAATTGGAATGTTGTTTGAAAGAGGAAAACCATGCTATCATTTCTAACCCATTCTTCAATCATTACAGAGTTTAGGTAATATACATGTGAGTACTATGTAGTTGTGGAGAATCCTTTGAATGTATCTTAGGTTGTCTCTTTTCTTGTTTGATAATATTCAATTGAATGGAAAAATATAATTTTTTACTATAAAATAATTTTATGTACATATCATGTTATAGTGATGTATTATCTTTCCCATTTCTCATTAGACATTTGTAATACCCTTGTGGAATAATTTAGTCTTTGAGAAGACTGTCTCCTTAGAAATTTGATGTTATTTATGTAGTAGATGTTTGTGTTATTGCATGAGAAGCAATCTTAGGGATTGTAGTTTTCCAGTTTTCTTAAAATAAGATTTATAAACCTTCCATGAATGATGTAATTATGTAAAAATATCTATCATTATTTTATATGTATTCGATAATTTATGTACTTTTGTAATGTAAATAGTTGGCTGAAATTTCACTCATGTTAGGTAATATCTAGAAAGAAAAATATTATGTCACGTGACTCCATGAAATATTTTTATAAATTAATTTATGGATATTTAATAATAGTTATGTGTGGAATAATTCTTTATCTATTATTATAAGTTACCCTCTTTATTTAATTTAACATTCCATGTCATGATTACGTTTAGTCTCACTTTATGATACATTTTACCTTGATAAAAGTAGGAGACATATTATCCACTTGGGATAATTAATGAGTAAAATGATTTAATGTGGCTATGAATTACTTTTGGATACATTTTATGAACTTATGTATTGACATCCTCTTTTTCAATGTCACTTTCTATTGGGATTGACCTTTGGTCAATAAACCATAGGGGTAGAACTATATACCTTTCTTAAGTAAGGTCTTGTCTAGTCTAAAAGTGATTAATTATCTGATTTGGTCCATAATAATGTGATGAGGATCCTTAATATTTGAGTTGGAAATAAACATGGGACTAATGTTGGATCATACTCTTGACCACTCTTCTCTAACTAGTTCATATACATAAATAATGATCTGGTGAGTTTACTATATAAGAGTTATTTTTATTGTATGCATAGACTAGTATTTCAACTCTTTCCTCATCTCATACTAATGACCAAGGAATTAGATCAAATTCCCATGAGATTATTCTTTACTCTTGAGATAATAGATCCAAAAACTTTCAAGGTGAAATCCATTGAATAAATGGGGTAAAACTTATGGATGAATTAGTATTGACATGAATCTTTTAGAATAGATATGTGACTTTATCTTCTTTAGGAAGGACATATTTGATTTGTATTATTGATGTGTCATATCCTTTAATATAAAAGTAATTTAATAATCTTGAAGAATATTATGTGAGATTCTAGGGTGAATCTAAGGTAATGGTAGTTATCATATTTCTTACTATATTGAGGTTAAACAACTTAAGACTATAATGTTGTAGGTTTTCACATGTGATATTGGAGCCTTATTTTATCAACACCTCATATCATGTTGTTATTATATTGATTTTCTCACACATAGAATTACTGAACTTGTATCTTCGTTGAAGTTAAATAAACTATCAAGGTTTATGTGGATTAAAACTATCTTCATGTTCACTCAAATATGTCCAAGTTATAGATAATTATCAAATATAATACTTAATTTGATTTAAAATGAACTAAGTTTAATTGGTCTATAGAAAGGCATAAGTGTGTTTATATACCCTCTCTATGTGATGGTAAGTAATAAGGAAAAAAATTGTGACTTTTTTTCTAGTACCTGATCAGAGGATTTTTACATGTGGTATTAGAGCACTAATTTTTAACCCTCAACCTAACGATCTCATTCTCGAGACTGTAATGCATATTGTTGAGAAAAAATGTCTTGAAGATATAGCTTATGAAAATTAAAATTGACACATCTCTAATTTAAAGGACTAAATTATGTATAAGGGACCAATAACCTTATGGAGTCCTACTTAACACCTATCTACATACATACAAATGTGGTAGGTATTGTCTTTGCCTTATAGGATGCATTGGTGATACAAAGTGGGTTAATTTTATTTTTTATATTCTTGTGAAAAACATTTTTTGTCTCCTTTTTGTAGAGATATTGATTTTCTCTTAGAGCAGTTTTACTTCCATGGTGGTAGAACCCAAGTAAGTAATTTGTTATGAGTGTTGATAACATTCATTAAAAACATTTATTTCAGTCTATATATGGTATTAATTTGGAGTGGGTGTACCTTTTCTTTGTTACACATGCTCATTAGATGAGTATGATTTTAAATTTTGTAACTTGCAACTAGTTTTATTAAAGTTAGCCAAAATAGACTCTAGAAGTCACTTATTTTATTTAATATTGTTGGGTATTAATAAACATGAAATCATAATAAATATATATATTAAAATCATTAATTGATGTGTAATTATGATTAATACAACAAAGTATTATAGTAAGGAATACTTATAAGTGCCTTAATGCATGATTTTGGTAAACTTGCATATTAAAAAAAACTTTATGGCACATGTTGGGAGTTCTTTAATGAAATATTTGGTGTTAGTTTTACTTTTGATATTGAATTTATTATGATCTTAGATCCTTTGTTGATAACCTTCATAAATATGTTATGGTTATTTAAATTAATTGGGATGTATTCCTATGTATAATTACTATATTTTTCATGATTGGTTCATGAGTCATCCTCCATGTTATAGGATAATGAGTAACAAAAGGTAGGAGGCATTTGTATAAGTACTAATTATCGATTAACATGTAGGATGATGCGTTTATCATATAATATGGGTGTGTGTGTATTATACTCAATAATTATTAATTACTATAATGAAAACTTTGGCTAAAGTAATCTTATAGATGTATACATTATATATCCACTATACCTTTTAGTTCACATGCATGTATGCCATTTCATAATATAAAAATAACATATTCTATGGTGTATATGACTATTTTAGTTGATAGTGATTGTATAACACATAGTTCTAATATCCCTAAGGTCACTCCAAGTAGGGAGATGTATAGGGATTGACTCTCAGTGGGGAGATGAGGTTGGAGGAAATGTATAGATTAGGACTATTTACTTAGTAATAACTTATCAAAATGGAAAAATTGTTATGTACGCAAATCCATTTGAGAGTTGATCGATCATTGAACTAATAAATATTTTGTACATCAATTTTTTTTGTGCCATTTAGTAGTGACTACTAGTAGTCTAATATTATTCAGTAGTGGATGATTTCTTTGTTATAATATGTAGTTGTATTGAGCTTATTCAATAATGATACTACTACATGTATGAAAATAGACACCAATTTATAAATTTATAAAGGAATATGAAGCTGCAACATTTATTATACATATTTATAGAAGGTGGTGACATTTATTATTTTATATGTTAAGTTATACATTGTTGTAATATTCTATAGTATAGACATGTTCAGTAGGGATTGATAATACTATAAGTATGAAAGATTTGTTATTATTATTTACGTATACATCATCGTATTAACTAGTAGAAGTAGCATTGGCTACATCCTAAATGAGAATTTAATATAACTTATAGGTAACCATAATAATTAGTTATATTTATTGCTTATGGAAGTACATTACTATATTTTGAAGTTGAAATGTTGTGTTTTTGTACTCGTAAACCACATTAATTTGATAACATGTACTATTTTTAAATTATTATGAGCAATTGATGCTTATCTAGTGTGATAATATAAATGATGTGACTAATGTTTATGTGAAATATTATATTATGTTTTGAACAATGTGAAATTTTTTTTGGATATCATTAAATACAATAGACCTAAGGGATGAGTAGTGGAACTCTCCTAAGCCACTTTTTGCATTTTGTAATGATCTCTTGTATATATTTAAAGCTTAAGAAAGGAGAATAATTTCTAAGCATAAACATTTATGGTAAATAAACTATAAGTAATTGGTTGTCTTAAATACAAGTAATAAACCTTGCTAGTTTCCATCGGTAGGGAGTCAAGTAAATAGAATGTGAGTTGAGGAAAAATCTCATATTTCTCAAAGGTATTGCCTAATCAACAATACCATTGGAAATTGTTGAGAGAATAATATAAAAATTTCATTGTTTATTTTTTCCTAACTAAACCTATATTGACCAAGTGATTGAGATCATGTCTTCTTTAAGGGGGAGGATGTTATATCCCATTTTGGCTTGTGCTGGAAATAAGGATACCTACCAATAATTAGCATTGTAAAACATAACTAATAATGTTTCATTTATATATGATTAAGGATCAATATTTTGATATGATTTATGTGTTTTAGTTCCTTTTTGTTATCATGTTTATTAACTATTATGTGGAATAATTGATATAACCATTGTTTGCTTGTTGATCCTTTCCTGATTAGTTGTATCTATTATCGTGTTGACTTTATTATTCCTAGTGTGTAAATACCTACTAGAAACTATAGATAAGTATCCATTATTAAATCATGATGAATCTCTTTAGCCTTATCATGTAGTTTTCATCAGCTTGTAGCTGATTATGCTCACTAAATTGTAAAGATTACATTATTTGAGTAATATGGTTAAGCTTTCAAGTAGGAGCAAATGTGGCCTAAGTGTGAGGCCAAAGATATTAAATATTATTGTCATTAATGGTAATAATGATCATACTATCATTCTTGATGCTTGTTGTAGATAATTTAATATATGGTTATTAACTATGTTTTAACACAAGTAATCAGTTAAATAATTCTTTCATGTATCTTGGTTTTACCTCCATTATGTTTGAGATGGTTATGATTATTACTTAGGTTATAGAAATGATTGTTTATTATAATTAGTTCCTTGATTTTAATAATCATTTAATTTATATTATTTTTATTTTATTTCATATGATTAAGTTTGATACATGGGGGTCTCTTTGGTATATAATCATTTTGTGATTCCTTCTTCCTTGCCAAAAATTAAAGGTATTTGACCCATGATTATTTAATCATGGTTTTGATAATGGATTTAGGTGTGGTCATGAGATTTTAAGGTTTAATTATGTTTTAAGTTTATAATGGTTATGATAATATTCTTTTGGTCGACTACCTTGGGAAGAAAAGTAATATTGTGCATAGTAGGGTTTGAACTATGCATTATCTTCAATAAGAGAACTTTATTAGTTTAAACTTGTGATATTTCAAGTTAGAAATGAGGGTTATTACCTGATGTTCCTTGAAAAATGATGGTGATAGGAATATTTACACCAAACTAGTTATAATAAGATGTTATGACATGGTAGAAGGAGATATCAAGTGGATGAATGAAAAGTTCAAGCACATTATAAAAAGGCATGTTGATATTTTTATTGACAAAATTTATGTGTTTAAATAGTTATTTTGGTGTTATAAGAATTATACAAACCCTACATAGGAGATACTCCCATATGGGTATATTATTCTATATACCCCTATGAGCTTATGTCATGTCCAAGGGCAGATCTATGTATTATATGCTTGTATGGATAAATGATAAGTTTGTGCAAGGAATCTATGTTTTATTTATTCTTTCTATGGCCTAGGATATATTTGATTGAAAATAATCTTGTTTTCTTTATTACTATGGCCTATGACAAGGTTGTATGAAAATTATACTTGACTTAGTCCTTACTATGACCTAGGGAAGATCTATGTGAATGTGTACTTGTTTTGAATGCCATGGGCTATGGTAGATTTGTTTGGGTAAGAGTGTGTAGAGATCAACACAATTTTTATTTGTAGGAGAATTTTCACATCTTCATTTTTTCACATATTTGAATGGTTTATGATTTGGTTTCTTATTATTTTTCAAATTATTTTGAATATATTTGGTTGTAAATTAGTTGTCAATATGCCTCAAAGGTATGTGTTGGTAATTGTTTGATAAAATGCCTCAATGAATTTTGGTTTCTTATTATTTGTAAAATTACCTTAATATATTTGGCTATAAATTAGTTATAAATAGGATTCAAAGACATGTGTTAGTAATTATTTGATAGAATGACTCAATGAGTTTTTGTTGCTTATTATTTGTCAAATTACCTTAAATAAATTTGACTACAAATTGGTTGTCATTATGCCTCAAAGACATGTGTAGGTAATTGTTTGATAAAAATTCTTAATGAATTTTGGTTGATTATTATTTTTTAAATTACCTTGATTATATTGGATAAAAATTAAATGTCGATAGGCCTTAAAGACATGTGATAGTAAATAATTGATAGAATACCAAAATGACTTTCAATTGCTTATTATTTGTCAAATTACCTTGAATATAATTGGCTACAAATTATTTTTCAATGTCTCAAAGACATGTGATGGTAATTTTTTGACAAAATAACTCAATGAATTTTTATTTATTATTATTTGACAAATTACCTTGAATATATTTTAGATGCAAATTAGTTTTCAATAGGCCTCAAAGACATGTGTTGGTAATTGTTTGAGAGAATGCCTCAATGAATTTTGGTTTCTTATTATTTGTTAAATTGATTGGAATATATTTGGATGCAAATTGGTTGTCAATAAACCTCAAAGACATGTGTTGGTAATTTTTTTATATAATGCCTCAATGAATTTTGGTTGCTTATTATTTGTCAAATTACCTTGAATATATTTGGTTGTAAATTATTTTTCAATAAACCTCAAAGACACATGCTAGTAATTTTTTGATACAATACCTAAATGAAATTTGGTTTCTTATTATTTTTTTAATTTAACTTGAATATGTTTGACTAAAACTTAGTTATCAATAGGCCTCAAATATATATGCTGACAATTATTTGATAGAATGACTCAATGACTTTTGGTTGCTTATTATTTATCAAATTATCTTGAATATATTTGGCTAAAAATTGGTTGTCAATAGGCCTAAAATATATGTGTTTATAAGTGTTTGATATAATTATTCAATGATTTAGGTTGATTATTATTTGTCAAATCACCTTGAATATATTTGGTTGTAAATTGTTTATCAATATGCTTCAAAGACATGTGTTGGTAATTGTTTGATAGAATACCTCAATGACATTTGGTTACTTATTGTTGGTACTTTTTACTAATTTTTTGTTTACATGCTAATGAAAATGTATGGATGGTATGTTGATACTACTATGTAGTACATTCTAGTTGGAAATATTTTTTGAGTTGAAGGCAATACTGTAAGATTAGTAGCCTTGAATAGTTGTATGAGTTTCAAGAGTTTATTGATATTCTAGTTTTATTAATTTTTAATGAGATAAGTTATTGTATGGTTGTATTTATTCTGGAAATATGTTAAAGTATACATGACTATAGTTAATTTGAAAATATAGAAATGTATGCATGATCGTAGTTATTTTAGAAATATAACAAGATGGTTTATTGTAAAATTGTAGAAGATTATTTTGTGATTTTTTTTAATATTATATGGATATAAAAACATTCACTCTCATCTAGTTAGAATGTTAGTAATCAATTAGATATTTTATAGCCTTTTCAAATAGACTTGAGTTAAGTAATGTATCCAAATGGCTATCTATAGCTAATATGGTATTTATATAGTTGTAGCTTGACTATTATTGGGACAAATGGTTTATTATATGGTTGTAGATAATCAATTATATTATGCAAATTTTGGTATATTAAATGGCTATAGTGTATTCCTTATATGAAAAATAAGTTTTTTGTGTGATTTATTTTACACTTTTCATATAGTAGCTTCTTTATATAAATATAGTTGATGATAGGTTATTGGCATGACCAATTTGATCTATTACTTATTTGGAAATAGTTGATTATTATTTATGATGAAGTTAACTTATTTGTGCAAATTATAACTCATTTTTTGGATGAGTTGATTTGGTTTAATTAATTTGACATTTTCATGACTAACTCGAGCTATTTGGTTCTTACATTGGTTTTTAAGGCAAAATATTATTTAAATATAATTGTTCCAATTCCTTATAGTTTATTTGAGGGCATTTTATTGTCTTAAAATTGATAGATTATTATGAGAGATTATCACATCATTTATGGTAATAATTATATAATTGTATATGTTAGTCTATCTAAGTTGAGAATAAATAAGTAGCATCAGACGAGTTATATGACACTTAATTTAAGATGAAATGTAGTTATTTTTTAATGCTATATAAAATATATGTGACTTCAAGAGTTTATGATGTAGAGCATCACTAAGGAACAAAACATGTAAATATGGTTTAGAGTTACTTATGATCATTTTTGGTATTTTTTGGTTGTTAGGTGTCTTTTAGGTTCCCTTAGAATGATTTAGAGTCATTATAAGTTTTATAATTGTGTCTTATAACTCATTGTAGGTTTTCCCACCAAAATCTTAAATTTAAAAATTTAAATTGTTAAAGTATGTTGAGAGTGGTGTTTTGAGTCTTGGGGGAAATCAAAATATTGATCATTGTCTATAATGGTCATAAGAAGGTTTGAGGGTGTTTTCCAATGTGTCATTCATGTGAGATAATAATATGAGCCAAACATATAACATTTATAACTTCCACCCACATTGGGTTGGCCAAGAGAATGGAGTTTTCTTGCATGTTTTACATAATATAGAGCATGAATTACATGTAGGGTAGGAGAGTGTGTGGTAGTAAGTTAGGATGGAAGATAAAATCAAATATTATAGAGGTGGATTTTTAATAAATTATCAAATTTTGAATGAACTCTGCCTACAAAAAGAATTTGTTGTGTTTAACTATATATATTCCATGAGATCAATAAAGTAAGGAGTGTTTTGAAGGTGTTTGTGTTTTTTTGTGAGACTAATAGGCTAGGAGAAATCTTAAATGTTTGTTTCCTGTGTACAAGGTAATTTTACATGAGTGTTTTCATGATAAAATGGTTTAGTCTACTATACAATCCATTTTAGAATAACTTTGTAGTTTTGTAGTCAAGAAAGTTAAGTAATTGAGGTTTCTTCTAATGATTGTTCAATAATTATTATATTATTTAAAGTATCCACAATAATTAAGAGTGTAAATTGATGATAATGAACCATTTTAAGGCTAAAATATCCCTTAAAGTTTCAAGATATAATTAAAATCTTCACATAGTTCTAAGAAAGAGCATATCTGAAAAGTTCACATAGTCCAAAGGATAGGACTAACAAAGAGTTAAGAAGATCATCGATCCTAGTTAGATATTGTATGGGTTGTTTATAAGAGGGTATAATATTTAATTTATGATTTAAATATAAATAATTCATTTGATGCATAAGATTTAAATAACGTTAACACTTGGTCCAAGTTGAAGAACCCTATTGTTATCATAATCAAGAACCAAGAGAGCAGAGGTGTTTTGGAGGATCATGAAAAGTGTTTGAGATTTTTGAAGGTGATATAGATTATTTAAATAGATTAGGTAATTAGTATTTATATGTAAAATATAATTATATCCCAAGAGGCAATCAAAACTTTCATCATAACACACATAGTCTTGTAAGTATACCTAGATCTCTCTAAAAGAACTTATTAGAACCATTTAGTGATTGTGTATGGTCAAAAAACTCTTGTAAAAGGTGAAGGAAGATAGGGAATATGTGTTCTAGGTGGAATAATTCTTTGAAGTTATCTAAAACTTGAAATATCTATTTTCATAGCCTTTTAGGCCAATACAGTCTAACATAACTCTTAGCTAGAGATTTTACCTTGAAACTTGAATATATAAATATTAAATCATTAGAATTCCTTAAATTTTTTTAATATGGTTTATCTTGACATGATCAATAATATGTTGAGGTATTTTTATTGGTATAATATAGTCAATTATGGAAACTATGACTGAGTAGTACATCGGGCCTAGGAGATATCTAATTGGAAATAAGATTATGAGATAAAAGTCATTTCCATTGAGATGTTAAGAAAAAATATTTTCATGAATCACAAGGGGGATAAAGGGTGTCTAGAAGTTTGCTAGGTTTTTTGGGAGATTGGTAGTTTACTCAAACCTACTATGTTTATGTGTAAATAGGGGTACTAGAGAAGAAGCCTTAAAGAGGAGAAGTGGGTTGTGTTGTTTCCAAATATTTAACCTTATGAGAGGGCATTCAATACTCTCCCATATATAGAAAACATGGTATTACCTCTAGGCTTATGGGTTGCCTATGATAGAGGTAAACCTCTAGGTTAAAGGGATATCTCCCTTGATTTGTCTCTTAATCTCACACACTACACTAGGTCAATCACTTGGGGTTGAAAAGGGAAGAAGGAAATAAAATGTAAATATATACTATTGAGGTGATACACCATAATATTATTTGAGAATCACACTTGCATATACACTAAGAGAGAAATTTACTAAAATTAACCTAAACTCTATAACCTAATAGCATAAGTGTTTCTCATAGAGGTAGATTGTTATACATAATCAAAGGTGGGTGAAAATAATTTCTAATAATAGAAACTAATATTAACTCTCACACTTGAAGTACACCTTAACAATAAATACACTTTATGAGACCTGTTATAAGAGATGACACACACAACACATACAAGGGTAGAAGGAAAGCAAGGATAAACAATATTCACCACTTTTCATTAAAATACACCACTTGAGATACTTGGGAAAGATGTGAAAAGAATAAATAAACTTCATGAATTTATTTGAAGGATAAAATAAGTTGAAAAACTAGCAAGGCTTTGCCATACTAGGTGTGTACTATATACAATTGTCAAAAGGCATGCATTTATAAAGTAAAAGAGAAGAGAGAGAAGAAGAAAAGTGAAAGAGTCAAAATTCCATGTGTCAATAAGAATAAATAAATTAAAAATCAAGTAAATGAAGTGTATAAGAAATTATGAAATGGTCTTGGATAAGTGTTCATCACAAACATGCCATTCTCACTCAAGGTGGCATAAAGGCTCTTCATCTCCTTCTTTGAAACTACCCTTGGGTGATGAGTTCACTTGAATGATATAAAATTAAATAGTGAAATTTTACACCTTTTTAATATAATTAAAAGATGTAAATAAGATTATAACATCCCTCATGCACCTCCTTAACTATAAGACTCATCTACACCACTTGTCATTCACTATCTATGACTGTTCATTAGACCTTCTAGACTTGTCCTCATATTTGTCATGAGAATGACGTCTAGTTTCTCATGAATAATGTTTTATATGTGTTATTACACATTTTTAAGACATATTTGTCATTTTTTCTATCAAATATACCTCTAAATCTTCATTGTCAAACTTCTCACTTTTCACACTAGGCAATCATTTCATTCTCACTTGTTTAGGACTGCCGTAGTAGATGAGTTAATAGAGGGATTTTAATTCACAAATATGATTATATATGAATATTATTGGTTTTAAAAATTACCCAAAAATCTTCTATAATTATTATCACTCAACAATCTCCTCTGCACCTATAAAACAACATAAATTATATAAAAACCTCTAAAATAGGCTTGTTTGTACAAGTGATAGTATGAAAAAATTTGATGGTGAAGATAATAAGAGAGTTATAAACAATTTAAAAACACTTAATCAGTCATTTAACCACTTATTTATGAACCTCCATTCATCTCTTTCTAATCATGTTTGAAATAGGGTTTTGAGAGGGTTTTATGTGTCTTGGACTATTAAGGATTATTCATAAAATCCTGACATTGAAACTCCAAAAAAATCCCATTTATTTTGAGATAGATACCCCCTTCAATAATTAATAAATTATTTAAGTCTCATGTAGTCTACCTATATAAGTGTGAGAAAAATAAAGTGACCTATGAACTCTTATAGTGCATTCTGAGTAGGCTTACAAAGAAATTAGGTTTAAATGACCAACTTTATGTTGTTTCTTACAAAATGATAGGTCTGATCTATCCTAAAACCTCATATAAAGGTTATAAAAGTGGCTATGATGTTTATATATTACTTTTCAACAAGATAAAGGCTATGAGGGTTTAGGCCTAATCTAGGCCTAATAGACTTAATCTGTATGTGACTGAGCATATAACCCACCTGTAGGATTATAATGAATTTAGGTGTCTTTTATATCCCATTCACACTCAAAATATATATGTAAATTATTACATACTCATTCCAATACTCTTTCTTTCATCTTTTTTCTCTTTACATACTAACTTATAGACTTTGTTATTACTAAAGTACTTTATGTCTGTGATAGAATAGAGAGTATCTCCTCTATATTTTTGACTAAACTAAAAGCATGGAGGGATTATTTAGTTCATGAATACCCTCTTCACAAAATTTCAAGGCTTATATATGTCTATAACACCTGGTAAACCTCAAACTCCTCAAGACTAGTTTTGGGTATGTGATTATATGCAATGTTCAAGTAGGCTAAGTGTACGGTTAGAACCCTATTCATTTATTTCTAACAATCACACGAAATGTGATGTCATAAAACTTAAATATGTGTTAAATATTATTAACCAACATATATATTTTTTAACTTCACTAAACTTGCATCTTTCATGAGCTAGGATTTAGTCTGCAATATGAGTCTGACTGTATCACTTGTAGGTGACCATTAAGGAAGGACTTTGACATTTTCATGTATGTGTTAAGATAGGTATGAACACTATGTTTAACTCATCTTCATTTATCTAAGGTTAATAATGAATATTTTCATCTAAAAAAATCTATCACATGCTTGTAGACTATGCACCATTATCCATATTATAGTGCACTAGTTATATTTTAGATTCTAGGCTCAATGCACTATCATGAGATTATTGTAGGTGGTCATATGCCTGACTGGCCTTATGTACTTAGTTCAGAAATATTATATATTATACCATTTATTATTTTAGTTAATCCATCTCATGTTTTATCATCATGTTCTCACATCATTTTCATAAATAGGCCATAGGTCATTTGTAAGTTATGTTGTCACAGGTTCATGTAGCCTTTTGGCACTATGTTTTACTAAATGTTTTCACTAGAAACCTAATTGAATTAGAGTTCCACCTATAAATATCTTATCTTGAATTAATAAATTCATTTTGTGTTGAGAAGTCTCATCTCTATCTAAATTGAAAAACTAGAATGATTAGACTTGCACAGACCTCACTAGATTCCACCAACAAATGACACCATCTATAGTAAAAATGTATTTTATAAAAGTTAAGGTAAAGTTTCCCTTAATAAAATTTTCTTGATCGGGCTAACTAAAAGATATTTTATGGCTTTAAGACCAACACCATGAGCCATAAGTGACTTGTAGAATTCCATTCAAGTCTTAGGTATGAACACCACCTGTGTCTTAGATTTTGAATAGTACATCCTTATTTGTACATGCTTGTATATGACTATAGGTGACTATGTATTGAAGATTTATATTCAGTATTTGTTCATGGTCTTGAGAAACCCATCTCAATCAAACTAAAATCCTCTAATACAAACCTATCATGGAGAAAAATGACCTTCCAATTTTTAATAAGAGAAACACAATGGTGTACTACCTTTGATATGAATCCATCTACATAAAGACAACTCTACAAAATTGGAAATATACCCTAAAGACCACTTTATGCAATTCCAACACAAGGAGAATGATTCTACTCACATATCCATATAAACACATGCAAACCAACTTTGAAAACCATCTGAGGATGAAGAACATGCCCTATAAGAATGCTTTTGACACTTAGAAACATCAGATCACATAAACAAATGAGAAAACATATAGGTGATGGGAATGTGAAGATAGTTTATAGGTAGCAACAATATTAGGGATGGTTCATGAAAAAAAATCCATCAATCTAAAATCTATAACCATGGATTTTGAGTATATTAAGAGTTATAACATCCATTAAAATCATTTGCATTGACTCTATCAGTTTTATCTATACAGAAGGGAAACTGATTGACTTGTCTTAACTTACACAAGAGAGTGATGGGAAGACAAACTATTTTTTTCTAAATTTGAACCTATCAAGGCAATATAAATGTGGACATTTTTTGTGAATTTTAAGGGACACTACTATAGTTTCCACATGTGCCAAACTTATCCTATAGTTCATATAAGTTTAGAAACTCCCTCTTTTTGTAGTTATCTCGTTTTTTTCAATGTGGAACCTAAAATTTTCATTTATAGAATAGTAACCTAACATTTAATTAACACATGGTACATTTGAAATCACTTTTACACACTTATCCTTTCATATGAACCATACATTTTCATTAAAGTGACCCAAAAGTGATATAAGATGACATGAGGTAAACTATAAAATCATTACTAAGGTTAAAACATATTATTTGATTTATTTTAAGACCATAGTGGACATTTATCAACCTAGGGGTTCCTATGGAAGTTTTAAATTACATGGGGGGTTGAGTTATTTGACTAGGGGTCAAATTAGTCAACATTTTTATGATTTCCTAGGGGTAGTATGCCTGCTATGCTAAAGACTAGTTTCCTTCTCTTATCCTTGGGCAATGGAGTCACATATACAACACATTTGACATTGACAAGATTTTGATCAGACAAAAAAATACACACCAAAAATAAAATTTAATAAACATATAAATCAAGATAAAGACAGACATTTGTGTTCTCAAGAAAACTTAGGGAAAACACACACAACACTTAAGAAAAATAAGCTATGTACAAACTAACCTCAAACAATTTTCTCCTCCTAGATTAAAGGGGAAATTTTGCACCATATCTTGCTCCATAATATGGAGGAGTGCATGAGGGAAACTACCTTTTGAGAATTGGATTTTATAGCTATAACTTCTTGATGTTTACCAACCTCCTTGACATGACTTTCAATACAATCAAAGTAGATTTAAACAAATCACCTATAAATATAAATTCCTCTTATTTTTCAATGACCACAACCTTATCATGAGACTCCTTAGCTTCAAATTCTAATGGTTCTTCAATAAGGCATGTGTTCTTGACCTCCATGGTACTCATAATGAGATCAAGTTTCCTACTAGCTACAAGCTCCTCAAGCTCATCAAGGATATTTATGTATTCAATCCAATCTTGGTCATTATTCTCCATGTGGATATATTGATATATCTTCATGTGTTCTTGACCTTCATCTTTGAAAATTTATTCAACTTCTTCAAAAATCTCAATCTATAGAAACTAATCACTCTTGCTATATTTCTCTTTAAGAACCATCACCTCTTCAAGGTAATCTTCTTGATCAAGCTCATGAATATCATAATCATCATAAAATACCTCATGATGTTATTTAAAACATGGTTATTTAATAGGAACTTTGCATTCCTCTATAAAAATCTCATTTTTCTCTTTTTCAAAAATTAGACTCTCAAGACTTTCATACTCATTGAACATCTCTTGAGAGGTCTATCACATACCTTGATCAAGCTCCTAGTAAGCAGCTATAACTTTGTTAATATCTTCTCTATCTTAGATCAAGAAGGATGCATTTTATTTTTATTCACCAAGTGGAATCCCTACTATAATCTCTTCTTCACAATAATTTTTGTTACCTTCTTTATTAGTTGCACCTTTAGTTTGGTCTTCTTTGTTTACCTCCCTTAAGATGCATTCTCCTTCAAGAGGAGATGAGGTGAGAGGGTGGTGAATTGGTTCATGTTTTATAGATAGAGTATGATGTGTGATGGAGGTTTCATGAATGGGCATGGGGATGGAAGGGAACACTTGGAATAACCTTTGGAGAGAGATAAGGTCCTATTGGGCCATAGACATGCCATTTTCTTCAATAAACTCCTCATGATTTTCTTTATCTTCTTGAAACCCTTCCATAGGGGAAAATTCAACCTCCAAATCCTCCACAAAGTCTTATATTTCATTTTTAAACCCTTCTTTTATGGACTTTAAATATGGGAAAACATGGGTTTTTTAAGGGAAGGTAATGTGGTTTGACCATTCACCAAATTTTCATTCTTATCATCACATATTTAGTTCCAAGTTGGAACCTTGAGGCTATTAGACTCCTTGAGAGATTAGATATTCTCCTCATGAGGAAAAATAATATTAGAGGACTAACATGGAACATAGGAATACACTTGAGGATGGGAGAGACAAATTTGTTCTTCAAAAATATTTTCACTTTCTCCATAGCTTTCATGAGACCTTTCAATAGCTACAAGTTGTCTCTCAGCTTCTTGGCTTTCCCACCTTGAAAGTCTATCAATACACCATTGTATATAACATATAATATCATGCAAGTATTCATTGATTATGTAATTTTATTCTTCCTCAACCAATATCCATTTACTCAAAAGGAAATAAATTGCCTTTCTCATCTTCCCTATATAATGACTAGGCATCACAACAAGCTCTTGATCCCATTTCTTCATCAACCTTTCTGAGTTTATAAATTCAAGCATGAGTGTTATAAATTACTTGGTATGAGGTAGGATTAGAGTATGAGGAGGATATTAGATTTGGTATTGAACTTGAGAAGTTTGTATAGAAGTTTGATAGGATGGATATGGATGTTAGAGAAGAAAATTTTCAAGAATCTACCTGTTAAGAGCTTAGATTTCTTCTTGGAGAAGTTGTATCTTAAGATATTTATTCTCTTATTTAAGAGACTTAACATAATATCTTTGAAATCCTTATTCATAGGCTCCTTCAATAACTTCATGACCATATTGAGGAGGAATGGGTTAACCATATAATGGATAACAGCTTTGATAGGGTTGTGCATGATAGGAGTTCTCAACATATCTATCCACATTAGATTCATTATTCCAATGAGACATAATAAATTATCAAATATTTTCAAACAATTAATTGGATATTCTTATCACTAGATGATGCATTCAAATTTGCCATTAGTGTTTACCTGCATGCTTCTAAAAGTTGATAGTATGAAGAACACACTAATAATTCTTCTACTTTTTTGGACCTTAGTCCCATCAGGCATGCCATAACTATTATAGCCAAATATTTCACCCTAGGAGAGGGAGTTCAATCATCTCCTATATTTTGACAACATGGGATTACCTCTAGGATTTTGGGTTGCTTATGATATAGGTAAACCTTTATTTTAAAGGTTTAGCTCCCTTGATTTGTTTCTTAAGGTCACACTACACTATTTTAATCATTTGGGGGTAAAAAGAAAAGAGGGAAACATAATGTAAACCTATAAAAGTGAGATGATACACAAAAATATTAGTCCACAATCATACTTTGCATATACATTAAGAGAGAGCTACTAAAATTGACCTCAACTCTATGACCTTCAAGCATAAATGTTTCCCATAAAGGAATATTATTATGCATAACTAAAGGTAGGTGAAAATAAGGTATTGTTTTCCAAATTTTGGCCCACATATAAAACTTGACATTTTAGTAAATATTCCATATGTATTGATGTGGAGTAGAGTTCATGTTGAACAAAGGATCTGAAAATCTAGATAGAATGGGTGGTCCAAGGATCTCAAAATTACTCACAAACTTTTGAAAAACTTTAAACTTGATTAAAATTCAATATAATTTATCTACAAATTAAGGAACTAGTTCCCAAGTTAGTTTTATGGTGTTTAATAAATTTAGGGTCATGGACAAGCCTGCATAAGCCTCAAAAAATCATTCCAAGCTTCAAAGGTTCAGGAAAAAGTCCCTAGCATAAGCCTAAGTGAGTTAGACCATCCCTAAGATGTCACATAAGAATAAATGGACTAATTTAATTGAACATTTTTATAAATGTACTCAAAAAGCCTCATGTGAATAAAAGATCACATAAAATCAAGGTTCTTCATGTCAAGAACATGCTTTGCAAGTTTCATGTCTATGTAAGATTTCTAGCCTAAGTTATTGAGCTTGAAAGTAGAACCTGTAGAGAAAGACAACCACATGAGTGTCAGGTTTAAGTTTTTTAAAGTACCCATTTGGTTTCAAAATACCTTAAAAGGTTTAGAGTTTATCAAGATCTAATGGTCTCTACTAGCATGCATACTAACACATAAGATCTAACAGTTCATGTTGGGGTCAAACAAGTCAAAAGGTCCCTAGGTTAAAAGCATTTAAATAGATACAATTTGGAAAAGATATGATAGTGTGGAAAAATCATAACAATGATCAAATGGTGAATGGGAAATGATCATAAATTGGGCCCAATGAGATCTATCACTCATGCTACTTTGTATATCTTGATCTTATGGTGCGTTCTCCAGTCAACATGTCAAAGGATCTTCATGGTAGGAGATCAAAGGCTTGTGTTTCATTATACATCATGATCCAATAATGCATAGGCATTCAAAAGGGTCAAGAAATAACAATGGGGATCTATGAAACAAATGAGATAAAATACATGTTGGAGCATTTTGATTAGCCTAAGCAATATTTGATGGGTAAAGTTAAACCAAAAGGTAGGTTTTTGACCGATACAAACAAGGTATTTTAGGGTCATGTTGCCACCATTATAGCTTGATCAAATTCCATGAAAAGGACATAATGATGTAGTTAGGTTAAAATAATAAAAATGACATCATTAATGCTTGATATAGACCTATAGTTTAACTTTTTAATAGATTATAGGGTTCAATCTACAACTATGATTGCCTTTTTTTTAAATAAGGGTCCTTGTATATAATGACATCTCAATTTGTATGGGTGATCAAAGGCAAAAATAGGTTTGTTATACATAATAAGGTCAAAGGAAGCTATGCATTTTATAGGTCTACATCGACATAAGTGGCTATAGGAAAACCAATAAAGGAGATTGATTTTTTATCTATAGAAAAGATATAATCTAGATTTGATAAAGGGTTGATATATTTTATTATGAAGAGGCTTCTCATCCTTCAACATGGCCACATCTTTGATAGGTAGCTACCTAAAATACACAAAACCATGGTTATTTCAGATCCATGAGCATGAAAGTTTTATCTTTAGTGGGATATGGCATGAAGAATCAAAGAAAGGATCTGGTGGTTGGGACATGTAGCTAAGTGCATTCAATGCATCCTCAAAACCTTTGGGGATTTTCCCATTTGTTAAGCCATGAGCAGTGTCCTAATTGATAAAAAATATGGAAATGCATTCATTGGAGAAAAAGGTGGTATCTCAAGCTCAATTAATGATTTGGATTAGTGTGTTCCCTCTCTGATAACATACTCCCATAATTTTTCTCTCTCTTCCTCTCCTATATATCATAGTCTCATTCCCATTATGGGGGTTCTTAGATCATATAATGTTTCATTCTTTTATAGTCCAAGGATACTCATTGAGACTCTTGTAAAAGTTTTCTCATTTGATATGGTTAAATCCTATCAAAATATTATAACAATTGCCTTTTGAAGCAATAGGATCAACTCTTTACCTATCTCTGCCCTTTGATTAGTGCTTAAGTATGCTTTTGTATGATGAATTTGTGAAGGGGAGTATTCTTAGTTTAATTTCCTTCTTATTATCTCTTTGAAGGTAATTTAAAGATAACTTGTAGGTCTCGATTAGTGTTTTACTTTGTACCTCTTCTATGAAATATTTATGAAATTGGTGAGATTGTGAGGTTGTGTGAGATATAATTTTCTTATGATGATCCAACATATGTTAAAACTTATAAGAGTGTCCATTTAACTTTAGTGCATCACCCTTTTATCCTTCTTAGGATCCCTTATCCTCTTTCTAACCCTTTTCCCTATGAATCATTAGTTTAGCATTAGTTTAGGTGAGCATGAAGAGGAAGTTGACCTTATCCAGAGGTCTAACCCCACCATAGGTGACCTAAAACCTAGGGTTATTCCCATTTTTTAGCTCAATTATAATTTATCTTGAATAACTCTCTCCAATGGTGCAGATTAAGCCTATAATAATTTTTGGTATGCCTAGTGGGACCTAGTTTAAAGAAGATTGATCAAATTTGATGCTAGTTTGATCAAATTTGTAGTAGTTAAGTTCCCAAGAAATAACATATAGTGATTCCAAAATGAAGATTCAACATTTTGGTAGTAGAGAAGTAGCTTCATCTCATGCCAAAGGTGATAACAAGGTCAACTTCAAAAGGTATTCCCTTTTAATTTGTTGAACCACCTTTAAATTTAATAAAAAGATTAAGGTTTGCCAATACACATCCATATCAAGGAACCTTTAATCCTAAGTCATTTTAAAATCCTACCCCTATAAGGAGACCTTTGTTAAATCCTTTTATAGCCATGATAGCCCTTAGAGGTTATGTGTATTTATATGGCTAGAGTCTTCTATCCCTCACCCACTATGATCTTATCTTAATTGTATCCCTTAAGAATTTTGCCTATTATAATAGATAACAAGGTACAACACCTTTTGAGCACCTCATAGATATACCCAATTTTTTTAATATCCATAATAACACTTAGGAAAATATAGCTATTAGGTTATTAACTACTTCTTTCAATGGAAATGCCCTAGATTGGTATAGAGACCTTGCTACTAATTCCATTTAAACATGGGACCAATTAGGAGAGGTTTTGTGTAAAATATTTGAGGACAAAAGTGATCATTTTTCACTTGAAAATCAACTAAATACCATAAAGAGAGATCCTCATGAAGTCGTGCAAGACTTCAATACAAGGTTACAAAAATATTGAGACAAAATCCTAGTCTTAGTTAGACCAACCCCCAACTTTGCCTTCCTTTACTATTTTAAGGCTTTAAATAGTGACATATAAGTGATGATCTAATCTATGGGAGGAAATATACTTATAGATGCTTATGAGGTGGCCATCAAAGCAAAAAAAATTCTATTTCAAGATGGAAAGCTTATATCTAGACCAATAATGCCCTTATTTCTTGAGATTAGATTACCTCCTATTTTTATCCCTCCACTTGATGTAATTCTTCCTATTCTAGTAATTACTAAAATACCTATGCTAAAAAAATATAAATCTTCCACTAGTGGATCTAGTGATTCAAAAGACTAAAATAACTTCTGAGAACTTAAGAGTGTGTTCCAATCCTTAGGAATGAGATAGTAAATGTTAAGAGGAAATATGCTTTCAATAGGCCTTATCAAGGTTTATATCAACCTCATCAACAATATTTTCAAGCAAATAGGTCACCATACAAAGGGAACTACCAAGGCCAAGGCCAAGATCAAAACCAAGGGCAAGGGCAACATGGCTAAAATTGGCAAAATAAATATAGTCCTAATACTACAAGCACTTCCAACACCTTGGTCATAGTTAAAAATAATGTGGGTTAAGAAGATAAGGTTACCATGCCTTAGAATTAGTATTTTGGACAATCCATTGTCTCAACCACTAATTTTACATAAGATTTTAATGATCAATGTCAACAAGCTACTAATTTTGGGTACAATAAAGTTCTCATGGCCCAAAATGTAGAGGTATCTATGATGACTAATCTAGAAGAGCCTCAATAAGGCTAAAACCTTGATCAAGGACCAAGCCAGTTGGGTGTTATAATGATTAACTATAAACAAGAAGAGTGTTATATACTCAACAATAGGTTAGTTCTAGTCAGGCTTATATTCTAATGCCATCAAGTAAAAGATATAAGAGAAGGAACATAGATGGTAATTAAGAACCAAAAAAGGATCCTCATACCATTACTCCTTCAATATCTAGGATACTTCGACTTACTTCTATTCTAGAGGTCCCAATAGTTCTAAGGAGTCAAAATTAGGGAAATGTTTAGGTCCCTCAAAACTCACAAGATCAAGGTGTAGTTTTGGCTCCTAAAGCACAAATAAAGTTTGGTGGTTCACCTATCAAAATTGTATAACAAATGAAAAGGTCTAATGGTAGTCTGTTAATGTCTCACATGCTCTCCATGCATATTTAGGTAGACATCCTTCAAGAAGGACTATCAAAGATCAATGTTGTAGGTAAGCCACTAAGCAAGTAAAATGTGGTCCTTACCAATGTATCCAAAGGACCAAATTAAGGGTAATTAGGTAAAGCAATCAAGCCTCCTCCCTTATATATTTTAGTAATCATTGGAAACTATCTAGTGCATAATTCCTTAGTGGATAGTGGGACTATTACCTCGGTAATGGCAAAGTCTGTAGCTGATTAGCTTGGTCTAAAAGATGATCTTTAGTCTAAATAAGTATTGTAGCTAGATGGTTCTTCTACCAAGCCATCTAACATAATCAGAGACCTCAACTTGACATTACATGCTTGTTCTAGTGTCTTAGTGGTTCAATATGTGTTGATCTTGAATGTGCCTCCTTTATTTGCACTAAATATATATAGAGAATTCACAACAAAGATAGGAGGTTATCTTATAGAAGATTGGTAATATATGACATTCAAAACAAGGTATGGGGCCAAAGTATTAATCAAGGCTGACCCCATTGCATAATTACATATAGATCCCTATGGAATAGATAATATCAACATCAATTGCACCATTATTGATGAGGATGAATTTACAATGGGGAAGGAGTTGAACACTCATTGAAAAGAGGTACTAAACATGTTCTTAGATGAACTATGGAATGATAGCCAGTTGGTAGACCCCTTAGAAGGTGTTAAAGAAAGGGAATTGGGTGTTTATTTTTTTCATGAAGAAAACTAGCCCATGCCATCCCTCATGAGGCCTCAAGAAGATCCTAGTGGTTTATGGAAATTTTTATTTGATGGTTCAAGGAGCAAGCATGGAGTGGATGTAGGTGTTATGATAGTATCCCCTTTAAATGACAAGTACTTATCCTCATATGGGTTCCAATTTAGTTTCTCTTGCAATGTAGTAAAATATGAGGGCCTTATTCATTGCCTCTAATGGGCTAGTAAGAGAAGGATTAAGAAATTGTAAGTCTATGGGGATAATTAATTAGTTTTACACCAAGTTAGAGGTTAAAATGTCACTAAGAACCCCTTGATGACAAGATCTTAAATCTTTGAAAGGTAATCACTAAATTTTAAATTCATTGCTTTCATAGAGCTTTGTAAGGAATATGTAGACATATTTGCTTGGTGATATAGTGACCTAAGGGAATTTGATCCTAAATTGGCCCAACACACTATATAACTAGAGGCCAATGGTAAGCCTATCTATTAGAAGTAGAGGCCCATAAGCCCCAAGATTGAAGAGCTCATGAGGAAGGAATTGACCAAGCTTATTAAATCCAAGATCATCTTTCCAATTAATCACTCCTCATGGGTAGCTAATCTAGTACCTATCAGGGAAAAAAATGGGGAAATTAGGTTGTGTGTGGACTTTAGGGATCTTAATAGAGTCTCTTTAAAATATCATTACCTTATACCATCCATGGAACAACTCCTTTAAATAGTTACTAGTTCAAAATGCTTCTCTCTCTTAGATGGATATTCAGGTTACAATTAGGTGCCAGTGAGAGAGGAAGACTAGTACAAGACTACTTTTTCCACCTTTTGGATATTCCAATACTATGGAAACCTTTCAAAGATCAATGGACATGTAATTTAAAGGGTTGTTAAATCAAATGGTACTAGTCTACTTGGATGACATCACAATCTTTTCCAAGAAAGCTAGTGAGCACATAGACCATATGAGGCTGAAATCCCATAGATATAGAGAGTATGAGATATCTTTAAATCCTAAGAAATGTGTGTTCTCTATGTATGAAGGTAATCTATTGGGTCATATTGTTTAAAAATAATTATTATCCATTGACCTTGATAGATTAAGTGTTATCTTAGACTCATCCTTACCAAAGCACAAGAATGGGATCTAGACCTTCTTTAGGAAGATTAACTTTATAGGAAGGTTCATACCTAGTTTTTCAAACCTAGTCAAACCTATCACCACCATACTAAATAAGAGCCAAGTTTTTGCTTGGTCTAATGAAGGCAACTCAAAATTTGAATCCATCAAGTAGGTCATTACCTAGGCATCCTCACTCATGAATCTAGACTTCTCAAAGGACTTCATCTTGTACACCTTTGTGAATTTTGACAACATATAAAATATGTTGATGTAGAGGAATGGTGAAGGAATATAGTAGCCAATTGTATTTTTTAGTAAAGCAATGGAAGGATATGAGTTGAGGTATAATTTTATTAAATATTAAATTTTTGTAATCAAAAGGAGTCTTAAGAAGTTTATATCAATGATATATAACAATAGGATTCATCTTATGGTGTCTCACCTTGGGTTTAGGGACTTTATCCTTAACAAAGATTTGAGTGAAAAAAGAGTAGGTTGTATCACCAAGGTCATGGAATATGATGTAGATATCAAGGTCACCAACTTGGTCACAGGCAAGGGCTTGTGTGAGCACATGGTAAATGACCTCCAAGAAGATAAGAAATTTGTTTTTGTGACCTAAAATAACTCACAAGTAGGTGTACCTCTACTTCAAAAGAGTTAGCTTCAAGATATGGATCACTTATTGATAATAGGAGAATGCCCCCAAGATTTGAATATTGTTAAGAGAAGGTATTTTAGGCTTAAATCCATACCCTATGCATTATTTTATGGAGATATTTTAAGAAGGGACCTCAATGGGGTACTCCTTAGGTGCATAGATGATGACCAGGTGCCCAAATTCTTAGAGCAGTTCCATGATGGACCTATAGATGGCCATTTTTCACCTAGGACCACAACAAAAAAAATAATGAAGGATATTTATTACTATCTTAATATTTTCAAAGATGTTCATGCATGGGTTAGAAAATGCCAAAAGTGTGATCTCTTTATAGGAAAGCAGAAACTAGCAACCCTTCTACCCAATCCAATTCAGGTGGATAAACCCTTCATGTAATGGGGGTTATAATTCATAGGGATGATCAATCCACCATAAAGTATAGGGCATAAATGGTTACTCACTATAACTAAATATTTCACCAAGTTGGTGGAAGCCATTGCTTTGAAGGAAACTAATGAGGGTGCAGTTTTGGACTTCTATGATAGCATTGTGACTAGGTTTACTGTCTTAGCCACCATAATTTTAAAGAATGCATTGAATTACTTGGTATGAAGATAAGTGAGTGGGTTATCAAACTATAAATATACCTCAACACCTCTTCCAACTACTATCCTCAAATAAATGGACTAGTAGAGTCCACAAAAAATAATTTTCTAAGGATCATTAGGAGGACCATGGAAGAGAATCAAAGAACGTGGCACACCAAGCTAAGGACAACCTTATGAGATGATAGAGTGACTCACAAATCTACCATTATAAATTATCCATATGTTATTTTATATGTAATGGATTCCAAATTTCCCATATCTCTTGAGCTACCTACATTAGCCCATCAGCTTAAGTTGATGGAGGATAAGCCCATGAATGTGAAGATGTTAGAGCTCATGGAGGTGAAAGAAACTAGGGACCTTTTTATGAGTACTTTGGAGTCACATCAATATCAAGTCAAAAATTCCTTTGAAAATATAGCTACATCAAGGAACTTCAAATAAGGGGACCTAGTCCTTAATTGGGATTCAAATAAGGCCAAACTAGGAAACCATACCAAGTTTGATAGCTTATGAAGTGGTCCTTATTTGATCCATAGATGTAAAGAACATAATTATTTTTATCTTTCCCAAATAAATGGAGAGGTATTACCCATCCCATTTAATGAAATTCATTTGAAGCCTTGTTATTATAATAATTTCACCTATTGTAACATATTGTACATATTAGAGTAGCTTTTTTATGCTTTCCTTTAAGTGTCTTGTGCACATTTTTTTTTGTTGTGTGTTTGCTTTTGAATAAGTGCCTTAGGAATTTATTTTTATATTTTATTTTGTTCCTTTTGTTTAAAAAGTATTTTATAAATAAGGGCATCCTTGTGTTATCTTCATGATTAGTTGAGAGAAGGATTGGGATTCTATACATGCAATAGACTAGTTTAAGGCCACTAATCTTACATAGCACGCATGCAACCCTAAGATGTTTCCAAAAATGTTGGCCAAATTTTGGCCCACATAAAAAACTTGACATTTCATTAAATATTTTAGAGGTCTTGATGTGGATCAACAATCTAGGCAAAGCTCATGTTGAATAAAGGATCTTCTAGATGGAATAGGTGGTCCAAGTATCTCAAAATTGCTCACAAAGCTTTTGAAAAACTCTAAGTTTGATTAAAGTGCAATATAATTTATCTATAGAGTAAGGAAATAGTTCTCAAGTGGTTTTCATCATGTTTAATAAATTAAAGTTCATGGATAAGCCTACATAAGCCACAAAAAATCATTTAGAGCTTCAAGGTTCAGGAAAAAGTCTTTAGCATAAGCTTAAGTGAGCCAGACCATCCCTAGGATGTCATGAAAGAAAAAATGAACAAATTTACTTACACATTTTATAAATGTACTTATTTATCCTTGTGTGACTAGAATATCATTCAAAATAAAGGTTATTCATGCCAAAAACATGCTTTACAAGTTTCATGCCCATATAAGCTCTCTATCCTAAGTTATGGAGCTTAAAGTGGAACCTGTAGAGCAAGAAATCCATGTGAGTGTCAAGTTTTATCTCTATAAAGTAACTATTTGGGTTTTAAATCCCTTAAAATGTTTAAAGTTGATCAATATCTAATGGTCCACACAAGCTCGCATACTAACACATAATATTGAATGGTTTATGATGGGGTCAAACAAGTCAAAAGGTCCCTAGCTTAAAAACCCTTAAATAGATACAAGCTAGACAAGATCTGATGGTATAGATGAATTATACTAATAATCTAACCATGCATAGGAATTGATAGGAAAGTGGGCCCAATGAGATCCATGGCTCATTTCGCTTAGTACATCTTGATCATATGGTGCATGCTCAATTCAACATGTCAAAGGATCTTCATGGTAGGAGATCAAAGGCTTACATTATTTCTATATCATGATCCAATAGTGTGTAGGATGTCAAAAGGGTCAATATTTAAAAATGGGGATCTATGAGACCAATGAGAGTGAAGATATGTTGGAGCATTTTGATTGGCTTGAGAAATATTCAATGGGCAAAGTCAAACCAAAAGGCAAGTTTTAAACCAATACAAATAAGGTCTTGCAAGGTCATCCTACTATAATTAGAGCTTGACCAAACCCTAGGAAAATGACACAATGATGAAGTTAGGTTAAATGAATATAAAGGGACATCATTGAAGCTTGATATAGACCTTTGGTTTGACAATTTTATAGCTTGCAGGGTTCATTCTATAATTGTGTTTTCCTTTTTTTTAAGAGGGTTCATATATATAATGAGCTCTCAATTTCTATGGGAACTGAAATAATAAATTAGTTCCTTTAGACCTAATGGAGGTCAAAATAAGCTATGTATTTTAGATCGAATGGAGGTCAAAATAAGCTATGAAGTCTATAGGTCTACATCGACATAGGTGGTTATAGAAAAACCAATAAAGTAGATTGGTTTTATATCTATAGAAAATATCTTATCCAAATTTGATCAAGGGTAGACATATGTGATTATGAAGAGGTTCCTCATCCTTCAGCATGGCCATATCTTTGATAGGTAGTCACCTAAAATACATAAAGCCATGATTCTATTAGATCCATAAGCATGAAATTTTTGTCTTTAGTGGGAGATGGGGTGAATAATCAAAGAAAGTATCTTGTGGTTGGGACTTTCAACTAAATGCATTCAATACATCCTCAAATCCTTTGGGGATTTTCCCATTTGGTAAGCCATGAGCATTGTCCTAATTGATAAAAAAGGTGTTAAGGCATTCATTAGAGAAAAGGTGGTAGCTCAAGCTCAATTAATGATTTGGGATTGTGTGATCCCTCTCTAATAGAATATTCCCACATTCTTTCTCTTCGTCCCTCTCCTATTTATCCTAGTCTCATTCCCATTATGGGGGCTCTCAGTGCTTAGATCTTTTCATTATTTTCTAGGAAAATGATACTCATTAATACTCTTGTAAAAGTTTGCTCATTTGATATGATTAAACCCTACCAAAATATTTTAACAAATACCTTTTGAGGTAATAAGTTCAACTCTTTGCCTATCTCTGCCCTTTGATTAGTTCTTAAGTATGCTTCTGTATGGTGAATTTGTGAAGGGGAGTCTTCTTAGTTTACTATCCTTCTACTTACCTCTTTGAAGGTGTTTTCAAGATAACTTATAGGTCTAGATTAGTGTTTTAATTTTAACCTTTTGTATTAAATATTTATGTAATTGGTGAGATTGTGAGGTTGTGTGAGCTATAGTTGTCCTATATTGATCTAGTGTGTGTTCAAACTTATATGAGTGTCCATTTAACTTTGGTGAATCACCATTTTATCCTTATTATTATCCCTTATCCTATTTATAACCATTTTCCCTATGAATCATTAGTTTATAATTAGTTTATGTGAGCATCAAGAGGAAGTTGACCTTATCTAGAGGTCTAACTCCACCATAGGTGATCCATAGTCTGGGGTTGTTCCCCTTGTGTATATCAATTGGAAGGGAGATAAATAACTCTCTCCAAGGTTGAAAATTTAGAATTTAATATATCTGATACTAGACACTACTAGTCCATCCATCTCACACTTCAAGTATACCTTAACAAGCAATACACTTTATGAGATGTGTTAGAAAAGATGCCATTCACATAATGTGTACAAGGACAAAAGGAGAACAAGGAGAAAAATATGCATCACTTTTCATTAAAATACACCACTTGATATACTTGGGAAAAATGTGTAGAGAATAAATCAACATTATAACTTTATTAAAAGGACAAAATAAGGTGCCAAACTAGCAGGGCTTCACCGTACTAGGTGTGTACTAGATACACTTGCCAAATAAGACATGCATTTATAAAACAAAAGAGAAGAGAGAGAAGAAGAGAAGTGGAAGATTCACAAGTACATGTGTCAATATATAAAAAAAAGTTATAAATTAATGGAATGAAGTGGATAAGAAGTCAATAAATGGTCTTGGAGAAGTGTCCATCACAAACATGTCATTCTCCCTCAAGGTGGCATATAGACTCTTCATCTCCTTTGAAACTACCCTTGGTTAATGAGTTCAATTGACTAACTAAATTTTTTTTATGGACCTTTGAAACCTTTTCACTATAAATAAAATATGTAAATAAGGTTATAATATCCCTCATACAGCTCCCTAACCAATAGATTCATCTGCACCACTTGTCATTCACTATCTATGACTACTCAATAGCCCTTCTAGACTTGTCCTCACACTTGTCATCAGAATGAATTACAATAACTCATAAAAATGTGTTGTATAAGTGTTAGGACACCTTTTTAAGACACATTTTTCCTTTGTTATATCAAATAGACCTCTATAGCTTCATTGTCACACTTCTCACTTTTCAAACTAGGCAATCATTTCATTATCACTATCTTGTTTAGGAATACCTATAGTAGATGAGATAATAAAGGGATTTTCATGAACAAATATGATGATAGATGAATATTATGAGTTTTAAAAAGTTTTAATAGATATCCTACAATGATTCTCTCTCAATAATTCTCCTCATACCTATTAAACAACCCATATTCTACAAAAAAAACTTGAAATAGGCTTGTCCATATAAGTAATAGTAAGATAAAAATTTATGGTGAAGATACTAAGAGAGTTAAAAACAATTTAAGAACAATTACCTAGCCATTTAACCACTTATGTATTCACCTCTATTCATCTCTTTTCAATTAGGTTTGAAATAGGGTTTTGAGAGTATTTTATGTGTCTTGGACCATTAAAAATTGTTCATAAAATTGTGATATTGAAACTCTAAAAAAATCCCACTGAGTCTGAGCTAGAGACCCCCTTAAATAATTAACTCCTTGGAGTCTCATGAATTCCCTCCATATAGGTGTGATAAAAAGAAAGTGACCTTCAAACACTTATAGTGCATTTTGAGTAGGCTTGTGAATAAATTAGGTTTGAATGACCAACTTTATGTTGTTTCTTAAAAACTTATAGGTTTGATCTATCCTCAAAATACTATAAAGGTTATAAAATTAGTTATTAAGGATATATAGTCCTCTTCAACAAGATAAATAGCATTAGGGTTTAGGCCTAATCTATGCCTAACATACCTAATTTGTGTGTGACTAAGTATATAACCCACTTGTAGGTTTTTAATAACTTTAGGTTTTTATATCCCCTTCATACTCAAACTAGTTGTGGACATAATTCCATACTCTTTCTAATACTCTTTATTTCATCCATATCCTCTTTGCATACTAACCTATAGACTTTGTTATTACTAGAGTACTCTTTGTTTATGACATAATAGAGAAGTATCTCATCTATATGTTTGACTAAACTAAAATCATGGAGGCTTGGTTGGTTTATGATTAATACCCTCTACACAAAATATAAAGGCTTATCTATGTTTTTAACATGTCAAACTCCTCAAGACTGGTTTTGGGTATGTGACTATGTGCAATGTTCAAGTAGTCTGAGTGTAGGGTTGGAACCATGTTACTTTCTTACTTAGAATCACACAAAATATGATGAAATTAGCCTTAAATATGTGTTAAATATAATTTCCAAACCTACATATTTTCCAAATTTGCTAAATTTTCATCTTTCATGAGTTAGGACTTAGTCTGCAATATGAGTCTAACTATGTCACCATTAGGTGACCATTAAAGAAAGAGTTTGACATTTTATTGTAGGTGTTAATACAAGTATGAACATTTTGTTTAACTCATCTTGATTTATATGAGGTCAATAAGGTATATTTTCATCTAAACAAACCTATCTTATGCCTATAGACTATGTGCCATTCTCCAAACTATAGTGCACTAGTTGTATTTAAAATTCTAGGTTAAATGCACTATCATGAGATTCCAATAGGTGGTCATATGATTGATTTCCTTTATATCCTTTGTTTACATAAATTACTATTAGACCATTCCTCAAGTGAGTGAACCCATCTCATTTTTTTTAATCATGTTCTCACATCATTTTCATCAATAGTCCATAAGCCATTTCCAAGTTATATTGTCATAGGTTCATATAGCCTTTTGGCAATATGTCTTACTAAGTGCTTTCACTAGAAACCTAACCAAATTTGAGGTCCACCTATTAATCTCTTCTCTTGACTTACCAAATTCCTTTTATGTTGAAAAATGACATCTATATCTATATTGAAAGATTTAAATGATTAGACTTGCACACAACTCACTAGATTCTACCAACAGATGACACCATCTAGAGTAAAAATGTAAAAAAGAGAAGTGAAGTTAAATTTCCCCTTAAGCAACTTTTCTTGCTATGGTTGATTGCAAGATATGTAATGGATCTAGGACCAACACCATGATTAATAAGTGACTTGTATAACTCCATTCAATTCTTAGGCATGAACACCACTTCTGTCTTGGATTTTGAATAGTCCTTCCTTATCTACACATGCTTATATCTGATTGTAGGTGACTGTGTATTGAAGAGTTTTATTCAATCTTTGTTGATGGTATTGAGAAGCACATATTAATCAACCTAAAAGACTCCAATTCAAACATACCATGGATAAAAATGACCTTCCATGTGTTAATAAGAGAAACACAGGGGTGTACTACTTTTGATATGAATCCATCTACATAAAGACAACTCTACAACTATGGAAATATACCATGTAAACCATTATATGCACTTCCAACATGAGGAGAATGATTATACTTAAATATCCATATCCACTTATGAAAACCAAATTTGAAAACCATTTGAGGATGAAGAGAATATTTTTCAATGATTCTTTCAACACTTAGAAATATCAGATCACACAAAGAAATGAAAAAACTATAGGTGATGGGAATGTGAAGTCAGTTTGGAGGTAGAAATAATCTTAGGGATGGTTCATAAAGCATAATCCACCGATCTTAAATATATAATCATGGAGTTGGATTATATTAGTAATTATAACATCCCCCAAAAGTATTCACCTTGACTCTAACTATTCTACTTATATAGAAGGGAAATTGGTTGACTAGTCTTGACTTACATAAGAGAGCGATGGGAAGACAAACTAGTTTTTCCTAAATTTGAACCTATCAATGCAATTTTAATGTGTAAATGAGTTTTGGGTAGTTTAGGGGACACTACTAAAGTTTCCACATGTGCCAAACTTGTCTTATATTCCATATAAGTTCAAAAAATCCCTCTTTTTATAGTTATATCCTTGTTCTCAACATGGAACATATAATTATCAATTATAAAATAGTACCCTAACATTAATTGATCAAAAATTGGGAGTCTATAGATTTAAAATCATGAGTCTGTAAATTTGAAATCACAAGTCCATAGATTTAGAATTACAAGTTCGTAGATTTAGAATTGCAAGTCTGTAGAAATCCCACATGAAGAGGGATTATTGATTGGTAATATCATGCCCTAGCCACATGGGAGAAACTAGCCACTTTACCAAGCCAAATAGCTCATGATACATCTACCATGTCCTAGAATATGATAAATTTAAGAATAGACATGACAAATCAAAGCTCAAAATTTGGTTTTGATAATGGTTCTAATTCAGAGTTTTAGTAGTGGCACATTGTAGAGTTCTTTGAGAGCTTTTTGATGCATTTTTTAGAATGTAAATCTAAGTTTTGGAGCTCCTGTTATGGCCATTTGAAGATTGGTCAAAAATGTCACTTAAGACATGTGGCACATTTTTTGAGGTTGTTTTGACATTTGGACCTATCAGAGGTCGACACTTGGCAAATGCTAAGGTTTGAAAAAATGGTTCGATGACATGCCACATCATCAACATGCCAGGTGGAGTCAAGCGTGAGATAAGCTCATTGAGCAAGGTGGCAAGATTGAGCAAGGTGGTGAGACCAAGGTGGAAAGACCAAGTCCAATGGTGCATGTTTGGTACATTTTCCAATGGCAGCCTAAGTATAGGCTTAGCTAAGCACCTAAGTCTCCTTCAAAAGAGGATGTTGACATATTTAAGGAGGAGGCCAAAGATTTTAAAATTCATGCAAGCCATTTATTCCCAATAAATGTGGGATAAAGAGATACTTTAGCACACCCAAAGATAAGGGAGAAGTTTTAAAATGCATGCCCAAACAACTAAAAAGAAGGGTGGCAGTATTGAACCCCTAACCTGCTACCCAAAAAGGCTAGGCTTTGACCGCTTGATTTGCAGGGGTTGAAGTGTTATTTAAGTAGCAAATTTCTATTTGAAGTTAAGGAATTATGGACTGTATTTTTATTTTTAAGAGGCTGAGACTTTGTAAAAGCTTTGGAAAGCTTATGTAATGGATTTTTATCCATCTTTTAGCCATAATAAATAGTCTTAAAACTCTATTTTAGCCAATTTGCATATTGGAGGAGTATTTTTCATCCCATAGAGGAGATTTTAGGGACTTTTGAAGCAACTTTGTAGGTGTTTATGAAGACTCACAAAATTTGAAGGTGCCGAGCTTGATTCAATCACATTGAAGGTGAATTTTTGCATTGAGATATCAGCTTGCAATAAAGTTGTTTATTGTTTTCAGGTGTTTGAAGTGCCCTTAATGGAAACGGTCCTCTCCTTTGGAGAACCCAGAGATGTAGGTGTCAATTATTAAGCCGAACTCTGTTATCATGTTTCATGTTTTGGTAAAATGTCATTTTGATGCATGATTTTGTTTTAGTTTTCTGATTTGATTTTAATTAGTAAATGAACTCATGAAACTAATTTACATTTCGACAATTATAACACAATGTTATTAAAAACTGATTTAATTGGTAAATGGAAGTAACAAGTCTTTTGACAATTCCAATCCAACTCAACAACTGAGAATGTTTTTGCCAAATATTTAGCAAGTTATTTTGAGTATTTCAAGAATTTTATTATTCGTACTTAAAACTCTACTTTGAGTTTATTAGTGTGGTTTACAAATCAAGTTAGTATCAGAGTAGTTAGAAAGCTAGGTTAGCTTTTGATTGTGATTTGATAGTTGTTTTAGTTTATTGGTTTTTAATATCACTTGATTAGATTACAGTGTGAAGTTGTGGAATCAATGTGTTTGAAAGAAACCATGGGCAAGTTGTCACATAAATCCAAGATGGAAGAGCTTGAAAGTATCAATAGCCAGATTCAAGATGAGAATGCATTCCTGAGATGCAAGCTCTATTCCCTTGAAGAGTAAATTGCAAGTTTAAAATCAGAGCTCAAATCCAAGGATGAGCTCTTGATTATATTGCAATGTGGTGAGTGTGAAAAGGTAAAGCCTTCAAATTCAGATGAAAATACTATGACTGAGTGCAATGTAACTTTTTCACCACAAGAATCTTCATCTTCTTCTACCATTTCAGATTCAAATTCTAGTAATATTTTTTTTAGTGATTCTAAAAGATACACTAAGGGCATAGGATCTAAATTGTTGTTTAAAATGGGTTATAATGGAGGAGATCTTGGTCAAGATGGCCAAGGAATTACTAACCCAATATAGGTAGAGCATAGATCTCTTCATGCAGGTTTGGGTTACACTAGTGAGTAGGTGGAAATTGGAGAAACTTCCTCCATGGCTAAAGGAAGACAAGCTTATAATATCAAAGGACTAAGGCCACTAGTAGAGCATGTTCAGTGTAAGAGGACACATAGAAGAGGTATTGAGATTCCACCTCCTAGTTCCTACACTAGAGTTAGCACTAAATCTTTTGATCCACTTTTTACGTTTAAGAAATTTGGATTTAACATTTAGAAGATGATGCAATAATTTCCATGCACTTTTGTGGGATGCATAACCACAGTGTTGCATTTTTTTGGAAGATACATGCTTTGCTTAAGTAGATTACAGGTGTTGAGAACCATTCTCATCATGGCAAAGTGAGAAGAGATAAAAGGGAGACCTCACCTAAGAAGGTTGTTTGCACTCATTGCCATATGAGTGGACATCAGATTGATCATTGTTTTAAACTTAAATCATCTTCTCATTTGAGAAATGGTAAAACAAAGATGATTTATCAACCTATTAATAAGGTCAATGAAGTTAAATCAATCCATAATGATGCTAAGGAATCCACTAAGACGATCAATTTCAAGAGGAAGAAAGAAATGGTTAATTGGATTATCACTACATCCTTTTTGCAAAGCATGGTTATGAATTCACCTAAGGGAATGAATAAGCTTTGATAGATGTAGATTAGATTTGGTGGGAACACTTCAAGATAGTTTTATCATATGAAGTTTTTCAATTTTCACTTTTGATAACTCTAAGTTTTGAATCTCCTATTTATGTTGTGTGAGTTGTCTAGAGGACTTGAACTCATTTGATGAGTTGGAGATAATAGTAGAATGCATGTTGTAGGTTGAGTTAATTCCTTGAAACACTTATTTGATTGTTATTTTTAATGTATCTATTCTTGGCACATGGATGTATAGATGCATTGTTAAAACCCTATGGGCATGTTTAGATGTTAGGCAGCATACACATTTGGTTGTTTGCATTTGTTTAACATATAAGTCCCATACTAGGGCATTGTATTACAACATGTCCACAACATTTATTGTATGTTGTCATCATTATAAACTTGTCTTCTAGTTACATTGGGAGTTGTTTCAATTTTTAGAAATTCACCACTTTACAGGATGTGACATTTGGGCAAGTAGTTTTGGTATGTTGTAATCACTTTGGCAATTGCAGATTCACTTACTCATGCCTTTGGATTAGGCAATTTTGTATTTTTATTTTGAATCATTTTAATGTAATTGATTATACCTCTTTCTATGATTGGGTTCTATTTTCATGGATGCAGTAGACTAGTTTGTTGTTTTAGGGGATATTAGACTTTTGGAGACCAAAAGCCCTCCATTGGGGAGGTGTGATCAGAAATTGGGAGTCCATAGATTTAAAATCATGAGTTCTTAGATTTGAAATCACAAGTTTATAGATTTGGAATTGCAATTTCATAGATTTGGAATTACAAGTCCATAAAAATCCCACATGAAGAGGGATTGTTGATTGCTAATATCATGCCCCAGCCACATGGGAGAAACTAGCCACTTTACCAAGCCACATAGCTCATGATTCATCTACCATGTCCCATAATATGATAAATGTGATAATGTACATGCCAAATCAAAGCTCAAAATTTGGTTTTGATAATGGTTTTAATTTAGAGTTTCAATACTGGCACGCTGTAGATCTCTTTGGGAGCTTTTTGATGCATTTTTTAGAATGTAAATCTGAGTTCAGGAGCTCCTGTTATGGCCATTTAAAGATTGGTCAAAAAATGTCACTTGCAACATGTGGCACGTGTTTTGAGATTGTTTTGACATTTGGACCTATCAGAGGTTGACACTTGGCAAATGCTAAGGTTTGCAAAAATGGTTTGATGACATGCCACATCATCAACATGCCACGTGGAGTCAAGCATGAGATAAGCTCATTGAGCAAGGTAGTGAGACCGAGTAAGGTGGTGAGACCAAGGTGGAAAGACCAAGTCTAATGGTGCATGTTTGGTGCATTCTCCAATGGTAGCCTAAGTATAGGCTTAGCTAAGCACCTAAGTCTCCTTTAAAAGAGGACATTGACATATTCAAGGAGGATTCCAAAGCTTTTTAAATGCATGCAAGCCATTTATTCCCAAAAAATGTGGGATAAAGAGATACTTTAGCATGCCCAAAAAGAAGGGAGAAGTTTTAAAATACATGCCCAAGTGCCTAAAAAGGAAGGCAACAGTTTTGAACCCTTGACCTACCACCCAAAAGGGATAGGCTTTGACCGCTTGAGCTACGGGGGTTGAAGTGTTATTTAAGCAACAAATTTTTATTTGAAGTTAAGGATTTCTAGACTGTATTTTTATTTTTAAGAGGCTGAGACTTTGTAAAAGCTTTAGAAAGCTTATGTAATGGATTTTTATCCATCTTCTAGCCATAATACACAGTATTAATACTCTATTTTAGGTAATTTGCATATTAGAGGAGTATTTTTCATCCCATAAAGGATATTTTAGGGACTTTTGAAGTAACTTTGTAGGTGTTTATGAAGACTCGCAGAATTCGAAGGTGTCGGGCTTGATTCAGTCATAGTGAAGGTGAATTTTTACATTGAGATATCAGCTTTCAAGAAAGTTGTTTATTGTTTCTAGGTGTTTGAAGTTCCCTTAATGGAAACGGTCCACTCCTTTGGAGAACCTAGAGATGTAGGCATCAATTATTGATCTGAACTCCATTATCACGTTTCGTGTTTTGGTAAAATGTCATTTTGATGCATGATTTTATTTCAGTTTGCTGATTTGATTTTAATTAGTAAATAAACTCATGCAAGTAATTTACATTTTGACAATTAAAACACAACGTTATTAAAAACTGATTTAATTGGTAAATGGAAGTAACAAGTCTTTTGACAATTCTAATCCAACTCAACAATTGAGAACGTTTTTGCCAAAATATTTAGCAAGTTATTTTGAGTATTTCAAGAATTTTTTTAAGTTTTGATAATTTCAGTATTCATACTTAAAACTCCACTTTGAGATTATTTGTGTAGTTTATGGATCATTAACCTAACACATGCGACATTTAAAAACACTTGACATAATTTTTATTTCATATGAACTATACACTTTCATTAAAGTGACTCAAAAGTGATATAAAATGACATGAGGTAAACTATACAAGCATGACTAAGGTTAAGACATGTTATTTGACCTATTTTAAGACCATATTGGACATTTAGAAACCTAGGAGGTCCTATGGAAGTTTGGAATTACATGGGGGGTTGAGTTATTTAACTAAGGGGTTAAATTAGTCAATAGGAAATATTGCTCATAGTTTGAGATAATTGTTTGGGATATGGAAAGTTGTCATAATGTACTAGTGAATGTCCATATGAGGCTCAATGGGGAATCAAGGACCATGAGAGCATGTTTTAGGCTTTCAAGTGTATGAATCTACATTAAAGAGAGTCAATTTTGGACCGAGCAAGTACAGTGAAGAAATGGTATTGGCTAATGAGAGGATGGTGTCAATTCTAAAATAAGAGACTGTAGAGGTATATGATGAAATGATGTTGTGTCTTCAAAAGAAAGAAGATATTAATGTCCAATAATAAGCTTAGAATTCTAGTGTTGTCAAGAAGGGAGATTTAAAAATAATAGAGTTCATGATGCAAGTGAGTACCTACAATAAGGAATCATAGATCATGTCAAAGATGAATGAAGTGATCAAATTTAGAGATAAGAGATAGAACAATGAATGAGGTATGTGTAGACCTAGGCCTTACATCAAGTGGTATTAGAGTAGGCAAGTTATTTGTATAGATTATGATTTTAAATATGATAGGTTGATTTTTGAGGTTTTTAAAATTTATATGTGATATTTTTGTAGATTGCATGATGCTAAATTGTAGGAGTACAGTAAGAGAGAGTTAAGAATTGTATGGTAGAGTGAAGAGAGATAGAAAAATCTAAAGAAAATATGAGAGAGAGAGAGTCTAATTGAGATTAATAGTTCCAATGTGAAAGAGATGTGGAAAATAGGGTTACAAGGTAAAAAATAACTAGAAAAGTGAAAATTAAGGTAGATAAGGTTAAAGAGAAGAAGGGCATGGATAATTTAAACTACCACAATGATAAAAGGAAGAATGAAGACCCAAGGAAAACAAGGTTAATGGTATAAGAAGATATGAGTGATATAGATAAAATATTAGAGAGGATAATTTATTGGTAGAGTAGATGCAAGAAGAAGAGAGCCAATGGTATGGATGGGATATGAAGAAGAAGTAATTTATGCGGCCTATAAGGCCTACCCATGGATAAAAGAAGGAATATTTTCATGAGGGACAATGAAGAAAATAATAAGTTTATATGTAGGTAGCTCAAGGAAGAGATGAAAAAGCTCATGAGATATGAACATGAGGAATTTGATTATCACCTTGTGAAGAAGGAGATGGTCATGGAGACAAAGCAACTTAAGAAGGAGAAAATAAAGGAAATCGAGCCTCATATTTTTGAATCTAAGGATTTATTATTGTGTGTTTATGTAGGTACAAGATTGAAGGATGAAGTAGTCCATTTTGAGGACCCAAATATTGAAAATAAGAAGAATATAAAGCATGAGCAACCTACTTATGATTAAGAAGGAATTGATTGGGTAAAAACATATAGAGGTATAATGATATGCTACCTAGAAAGAGGATAAATTCTTGGAGAGGATGATCTTAAAGAACAATAATGCCTCATGAAAGGAATTAAAGAGAGAGATAATTGAATCAAGGAGAAGTTGAAGAGGATAAATGGTCTCAAGGTTTGGTTTTCAATGCCATTTTTGATGATGAATTGGTTGATATGTCAACTAATGAAGATGTATTATATAAATAAATAATGGAGATGATGGATATGCTCATGAAAAGACAAAAATATGTTGAATAACCTCATGAAGTTCTTAGAAAACTTGAACATAAAAAATGTGTCTAATTTGACTCTCATGAAGCATTAATACCACAATAAAGTTAGTGTATAAAATGCATAATAAGGTGAAGCTAGAAAACAATTGATGATAGAGTATACAAAGGAAGAAGAAAGGGTATGGCAACAAACTATGCAAGAATCAAAATGTTTAGACCTCATAGCAGATGAGGACACCATAATACTAGTTGATTTTTAGTTAATAAATATTTTAAATAAAGGAAATCATATATAAGGTTTTTAAGATAAAGTTTTATGTCATAAGATGTATACAATTATAATCAAATAAATAATTTCAACCAATACGATGAACATGATGAGAAAAATAAAGTAATAAGAAAAGGCAATCAATTTATAGAGTCATTTGAGCTGATTAAGGAACTAATAGTGGTAGATAATAATTAAATTAAAGAGAATAAAGGAAAATTTAATGATATCAAGGAGTCAAGGAGTAATTATGAACTATAGCTCATGATAGAGTCAAGGAAAGAGGAGGATAACCATGGTCCTCATAAAGGAGTAGATTAGAGAGATAATGCATGTTTGGGAGGAGGAAAAGATAAGTCCTAAAGATATTCAATAAAGTAATGAGAACATTTTATCATGGATAAATCAAATATAGGGTAGACTTAGACCAATAACTGGTCCAATACGACAACCAAAAGGTGAATAGCAAAGGTTTATGGAAGGAAAGCCACAAGGAAGTAAGATAGAAAGCAAACAAAGGAAACAAGAGAAAGGTAAGAGGTTAACTTATTTAATAGTTAATTTTATAGTTGAGTTGATTATTTTTTAGCATGATGATATAAATAAGATAAGTTTCCAAGAAGTATGGTGTTATGTTGAAGATGAATTGGTCAATGAATTATCAATGTATGATGGGCAAGAAGGTTATGTGAAGACTCGCCATGAAATGGTGGAATGTCATAAAGAGGTAGAAATAGAATATATGATTGAGAATATGACAAGGATATAAGAATAATTGAAGCATGAACAACCATTAGAGAATGAGGATGAAGGAGAAATAATGATTGATAAGCAAGACCAATAAGTAATGCATAAGTCAAGCATGATCAATGAAGAAAGAAATTGTGGAATAGAAGTTAAAGTGAAGCATGATAACTAGTCAATTGAATAAAATTATGTTTAAGATAAATTATAGATAGAGAACATGTAATATGAAGTGAATAAGGAGTTACAACAAGTTATACACCTCATGGATATAGAAGATGAGTGTGAAAAGAGACTAGATAAGGAAAAAAGACAAAGATGGAAGAACCAACTAAGAATAAAATATAAATACTAGAGGAAAAATAGCAAGAGGAGATTAGATAAAAATAATATGAATAATTTAAAATTAATAAAAAGAGGTGGAAAAGTTACATTTGAGAAGGAACTTAAAATTTTCCCCACTTAGGGAGTTTGATGCAAAGCATCACTAATAAACAAATAATGTAAATATGTTTTAGAGTTATTTGTGACCATTTTTGTCTTATATGGTTTATAGGGGTATTTTAGGGTACCTTTTAATGATTTAGAGTCATTATAAGTTTTATAAGTATGTGTTAGATCTCATTCTAGGTTTTCCCACCAAAATCCTAAATTTGAAAATTTGAATTGTTGAACTATTCTTGAGAGTGGTGTTTTAAGTCTTGGGGGAAATCAAAAAGTTGATAAATGTTTGTAATGGTCATATTAATGTGTGAGGTTATTTTACAACATGCCATTCATGTGAGAGAACAATATGATCCAAGAATATAGCATTTTTAACTGCCACCCACATTGGGTTGGCCAAGAGAAGAGAGTTTTCTTACATGTTTTGCATAATATAGAGCATTAATTGCATGTAGGATGGGAGAGTATGTGGTATTAAGTTATTATGTAATATAAACTAAAATATGATAAAGGTTAATTGTTAATAAATGATTGAATTTTTAATGAACTCTACCTATAAAAATAAAATTGTGTGTTTGACTATACATGTTCTAGGAGATCAATAAAGCAAGGAGTGTTTTGAAGGTATTTGTGTGTTTATATGAGAAAAATGGCATAATATAATTCTTATAAATTTATTTAATCTATAAAAGGTAAGTTTAAATGAGTGTTTTCAAGATAAATAAAGGTTTCATCTACTATATAGTCCATTTGGGAATAACTTCGTAGTTTTGCAGTCAATAAAGCTAAGTAATTACGGTTGTTTCTAATGATTTTTAAATAATTCTTGTATTATTTGAAGTCTCCATAGTATTTAATAGTTTTAATTTATGATAAGTAAACATATATAGGCTTATACATCCCTTAGAGTTTCAAGAGACAATTAAAATATTCACACAATCTTAAGAGAGAGCAAATTTGAGTTCACATAGTCAAAAGGATAGGAATAGCAAGGTGTTAGTAAGATCATTAAGCCTGGTTGGATATTGTATGGTTTTTTAATAAGATTTAATAATATTTAATTTATTATTGAAATATTAGTAATCTATTTTAAGCACAAGAGTCAAATAACCTTAACATTGAGTCCAAGTTGAAGAACCTTATTATTCTCATAATCAAGAACTAAAAGAGCATAGGTGTTTTGGAGGGTTATGAAAAGTGTTTGAGAGATTATAAGGTGATATAGAGTATTTAAACATATGAGGTCACTATTATTTATATGAAAAATATAATTAGAGCTCAAGAGGAAATCAAAATTTTCATCTTAGCACACACAGTCTTGAAGTATACCCATAATTCTATAAAAGAACTTATTGGAACCATTTAATGATTTTTTATGGTAAAAAAACTCTTGGAAAAGGTGAGAAAATATATTAAAGACCTATCTTATGTGTTATAATTTTATATTTTTTTCTAAAGCTTTAAATATGCATTTTTGTAGCCTCTTAGGCTAGTACAATCCTACATAACCCTTATCTAGGATTTCCACCTTAAAACTTAAATATCTAAATATTCCACCCTTAAAATTACAAAAAAAAACTAGTATGGTGTATCTTAACATGATATAGAATATTTTGAGAGTTTTGGATTGGTACAATATAGATAAGTATGGAAATTATGATTGAGTAGTGCACTAGGCCTAGGAGATACCTAATTGGTAAGGAGATTGTGAGTGAATCCACTTCCATTTAGAGTTGAAGAATGAAAAATTTCATGAATAACAAGGGTTATAAAGGGTGTGTGAAATTTTTCTAGTTTTGTTTATGATATTGGTAATTTAGTCAAACCTATTGATTTTGTGTGTAAATAAGGATACTAGAGAAGAAACCTTAAAGAGGAGAAGTTGATTGTTTGAGGAATGGCTGCTCACAGTTTTATATAATTGTTTGGGATATGGAAATTAGTCATAATGTATAGGAAAATGTTCATATTAGGCTTAATGTGGAATCAAGGAACATTAGAACATATTTTAGGATTTCAAGCCTATGGATCTACATTAAAGAGAGCCAAGTTTGGACCAAACAATTAGAGTGAAGAAATAGAATTAGTGTATGAGAGGATGGTTTCAATTCTAAAATAATAAAGTAAAAATTTAAATGATCAAATGATGTTGTGTCTTCAAACTAAATAATAGATTAATGCCAAATAAGAATCTTAGAATCCTAGTGATATCAATAATAGAGATTAAATAAGAATATAGTTCATGATGCAAGTGAGTAACTGCAAGAAGGAATCATAGATCAAGTTAGATATGAATGACCTAATTAAAGTTATAGATCAAAGCCAAAATAATTAATGAGGTATGTGTAGTCTTAAGCCTTGCATTAGTTTATTTATTACAATAATATATCCATGTTGTTTAATGTTGAATGAGCCTTTTTACTTAATAAATAAATGAGGGCTTAACCTTGTTGTCTTAAAGTTTTAATGGACTTTGTCTATGTTTATGTTTTATATAATGTTATCTTCATATTTGGCATAAAGTGGTGAAAACATTTAGGTGTTTTGAATATGTATAGAATTTCCCTATAATATATTTGGAGTGTTTACACCACATGTGGAATGGAAAATTCTAGTACTATTGGTACTTAGAATGAGTCTACATTTTATGCTTTTTTATGTTTTGTGATGGGTCAAACATTGATATATGTTCCTCACTGGTAAGATATTATGGATATTTGTTGATGTTGTTTGAGATTGTAAACTTGTTAATGTTTATCCTAGTTATCAACAATAATATATGAGAATTGTTGCTTAGTTTAAAATTAGAACTGGTTTCATAAAGTATACCTAAAATATTATTATTTTCCAAGGCTTACTTTATTTATAATTAATTTAATCATTGGAATTTTGTCAAAAAAAATGAACAATATGGTAGCATTGATAACCCATTTCTCCATCATTATATAATGTAGGTAATAATCCATGTGAGTACCATGTATATGTGGATCATCCTTTTAAAATATCTTGGGTTGTCTCTTTTTTGGATATTTGATAATACTCACTTGCCTAAAAAATTGGAATTTCATGTTGTAAACTAATTTTAGTGCATATCATGTTCTAGTGATGTAGTATCTTTCTCATTTATTAATAGTCCTTAGTAATATCCTTGTGGATCAATTTAGTCTTTGATATGTTAAGCATGAGATACATCTTTTACTTAATCAAATTCCTTTTTCTTTAACCACTTAATCACACATTAAAGATATTCAATAAAACTAAAATCAATAACATGCACCACATAAGAGAGAGAGAGAGAGACACCAAATTTTACATGGAAACCCAAAATAGAAAAAAACATGGAGAATAATCTCAAGTATATAAATGAGCACCAACTCAAGTTACAAAGTTTTCAAGCACCAACCCCTTTTTTGAGCACCAACATATCAATTATTTGTGAGCACCCACCCATAGGAGCACCAAACCCTCTTGTGAACACCACTATATCTCAATTTTGCTTTCTCAACAAATGATAACACACTACTATATCTCTTCTCTTTTCTTTGCTCTCCTCTACTCTTCTCATCTAGATAAATACATTCACTTCCATATATCTAAATGGATTCCCAAGCCTCATTTGATAGATTTCCAAATGACCTTTGGAATTCACCCTTGTATGACCCTTTAAATTATTTCTTTGTCTTTACTTTATGACTCTTCAAATTCCTCAAGGTGACCACTTCATGGAGAAATGCATCCTTTTCCTCTTTTTTCTTTAATGATGACTCTTTGGATTCCTCAAGGTGACCCTTCATGGAGAAATGCATCCTCTTCCTCAGATTCCTCAAGGTGACCCTTCATGGAGAAATGCATCCTCTTCCTCTTTTGTCTTTAGTGATGATTCTTTGACTTCCTCATGGGCCCTCTTTTGTCTTTATGCAACCAAAAGCATATTCATTAATATTTAATTAATATTAACACACTTTAACCAATATATAAACATTAAAAACACCTTTAGACATTAAATACTAATTTGACATCAATGAAAATATTTATAACAATCTCACCCTTTGTCTTTGATGGAAACCTAAAATTGTCACTAATTTTTAAAAACTTGTACTACAAATGCCAACCTAAAACTGAGACCTATAAACTTAACCAACTAAAAATATATAGTAACTCCCCTTTACTGTAGCATCCTATTTCCTAAACATGTTCCTATACCTATTTATACACCTATTCCTTGTACCTATTTCTTATAGTTTACACTAATTTCCCCCTCAACTGATATACAAATTAATCTATCAACTCACCTTCTTGTCATGAAATATAGCCAAGACCCAATAGCATCCACCATGCTCTAATTTTTCTTATAAGTGTCTCCTTGAAACCTAGAAGATACACCCCACATAAAGGTTCCTATAACATAATCTCAAGATAATTCCACATCTCTTTTGTTACTTCCTTGATCTTCTTGTGTCTTTCTCTTAGAATCCATTTAATCATGTCTAACTTATTTTACTTACTAACCTCAACATTCATGATGTTGTTCATCTTCTCAACTCTAGATTTTTCACAATCCTTCCTATCTGATTCTTTATCCACTATATTAAGTAATTTATTCTCACTTTTAAACTCAACCTGATCAACCTTTACTATCCTAGGTCTCCAAACCTGAATTTGGCTCTTCTCATATCTTCTAAGGGATTTGTATCTTTTGAAATACTTTTAAGATTTCTTTACTCTATTTGGACATAATTTAGTAATATGGCCAACTTTATGACAACAAAATTCAAAAAAAAATTCTCATACCTTTTAATTGAATTTGACTGAGATATCCCTTTGACTAATTGATTCTCCTCATACAATCTCTTGCCTTTTGACCAACATGATGACAAATAAAATAGTAGCCTTGAAAATAATTTGAAAACCTAAAATCATTGGGCTACCTGATTGGCTTATTTAATTTGCCTTTATAACTTGCATCCTTACTACCTAGGACTGATATTTCATGATGTTTCTCAACCTCGATTATGAGCCTCTCATGATTATCCTTCAAATAACCTAACTCAACCTTCAACTAATTACACTCTTATTCTCTTGATTTCAAACTTGAATTTGCAACCTCTAGTTGATTCTTAAGATCTTGAATAAACATCTTATCTTCTTTTGTTTTCATAGCCAACTTAGAATCCAAGATACGCATATGTTCCTTAAGAGCCTCAACCATAGATTTCAACTCTTGATTCTCCTTCTTTAGCTACTTGGCCATCTTGTGCTTTCCCTAATCTATCTTCAAGCTGTTAAAATCTTTTCAAAAGAATCTACTCTGATACCAATTATTAAGCATGGGATATATCTTTTACTTAATCAAATTCATTTTACTTTAACCACTTAATCATACACTCGAGATATGCAATAAAACTAAATACAATAACATGCACCACATAAGAGAGAGATATTAGATTTTACGTGAAAACCCAAAATGGGAAAAACCATAGAGAACAAGCTCAAGTATATAAATGAGCACCAACACAATAATGATTCATGAACACCCACCCAGAGGAGTACCAACCCCTCTTGTGTATAAAACACCACTATCTCTCAATGTTGCTTTCTCAACAAATGATAGCACATTACTATATCTCTTCTCTTTTCTCTACTCTCCTATGCTCTTCTCATCTAGATAAAATAATTCACTTCTATATATCTAAATGGCTTCTTGATACTCTTTTTTTATCTTTCCAAATGACCTTTGGCATTCACCCTTGCATGACCTTTTGAATTCTTTCTTTGTCTTTACCTTGTGACTCTTCAAATTCCTCAAGGTGACCCTTCATGGAGAAATCTTTTGTCTTTAGTGATGACTCTTTGGATTCCTCAAGGTGAACCTTCATGGAGAAATGTTTCCTTTTCCTATTTTGTCTTTAGTGATGACTCTTCAACTTCCTCATGGGCCCTCTTTTGTCTTTATGCAACCAAAAATATATTAGTTAATATTTAATTAATATTAACATAATTTAGCCAAGATATAAACATTAAAAACACCTTTAGACATTAAATTCTAATTTTACATCATTGACAATATTTACAACATGAAAGGATTGACTCCTTAGTAATTTATTTCCATTGATGTAGTAGATTTTTATGCTATGGCATGAGAAGTAATTATGGGGTTTGTAGTTTTCTATCTATATTAAAATAAGGTTTCTAAACCTTCCATGAATGATGTAATTGTATAAAATTGTCTATCATTTCTTTATATATATTGCATAATTGATGTCCTTTTGTAATGTAAATAGTTGGCTAAACTTTCACTCATGTTGGATAATATCTAGAAAAGATATTATTATGTCACACAACTCCATGAAATGTTATTGAAAAGTAATTTATGGAGATTTGATAATAGTTATATATAGAATAATGTTTTATTTATATTTTATAAGTTAGTCTATTTAGTTAAATTAAAATTGCATGGCATGATTACATTTAGTCTCACTTTATGAGAAATTTTACCTTGAGAAAAGTAGGAGACATATTATCCACTTAAGTTAATTAACGAGTAAAATGTTTTAATGTGGACTATGTATTACTTTAGGCTTCACTTGATGAGCTTATGTATTGACATCCTCTTTCTTGATGTCACTTCATATTGGGATTGGCCTTTGGTCAGTAAACCATAGGGGTGTAACTATCTACCTTCTTTAAGTAAGTCTTATATTGTTTATAGGTGATTAATTATCTAATTTGATCCATAATAATGTGATGAGGAGACTTAATATTTGATTTGGAAATAAACATGAAACTAATGTTAAATCATATATTTAACCACTATTCATTAATTTATTCATGTAGATAAGCAATGATCTAGTGGGTTTACTATATAAGAGACATTTTTGTTGTATGCATATATTAGTCTTTCAAATCTTTTCTCATCTCATACTAATGACTAAGGAATGAGTTAAAATTCCTATGATATTTTTATTTTCTCTTGAGATAATGTATCCAAAACCTTCAAGGTAGAATCCATTGAATACATGGGGAAAAAATTATGGACAAATTAATATTGACATGAATCTTATAGAATAGATGTGTGACCTTATCCTCTTTAGGAAGGACCTCCTTGATTGGTATTATTGATGGGTCCTATCCTTGACTATAAAATTAAGTCAATAAACTTGAAGAATATTCTATGGGATGCTAGGGTGAATCTAAGATAATGGTATTTATATTTGTTCTTTTTATACGAAGGTAAAAATACTTTAGACTATAAAGTTAGGTTTTCATATAAATCTTTGGAAACTTATTTTATCAACACCTCATAGCATGTTGCTGTTCTATTTAATTTCTCAAACATATAAGTACCAAACTTTTACCCACCTAAAAGTTAAATAAAATATCAAGGTTTGTGTGGAGTAAAATTGTCATCATGTTCACTCAAATGGGTTTAAGTTTTAGACAATTTTCAAGTATAATAATTATATGTGATTTTAATGAACCTAGTTTTTTTGGTACATCTAAAGGAATAGGTGTGTTTAGATACCATATCTATGTCATGATAATTAATAAGGAAAAAGTGGAAAGTTTTTTTAGTACTCAATTGAAGGATTATTACATTTATTTCCTTTGAAAAAAGAATAATAATATGAATGTACTAAAACGTTTCCCATTCCACAATTAAAGATGAATGAAACCATATGAATATATCTGAGTATGGTCCAAAAATGAAGTGTGGCATAGGTCTAGAAAGATCATGCACAAAATTGAATGTAATTCCATTGAAGTGAACTTGTAAGAATAATGACATAAAACATTTTATAAAAAAATATCCATGTGAAAATTAGAACATGGATTAACAATCCTCAAAACTAAACATTAAACTATAGATGAGGAATTCATATTTGCAACATGAACATCATGTGAACATATGAGTCATTCATGCTCTTAATATGTGTACTCTCACTATAAAAAGTATAATCCTCCAAAGTACAAATCTATGATGGATAGGAAAGAGTAACATCCTATATAGGAATGAATGTAAAATATATAATAGGGTAGCTAAAGTATAGAATAATCTCATCCTATAGTGGATGTTTGATGTAAGGAAGAGCATTGTCTACAAATAATGTGTCATCACAAGAAATAAAAGTAGGAAAGAATACAATAGTCTCTAAAGAGATAATAAGAAATGGATGAGGCATGATATAAATCCCATTAGGATATATAAAAGAGTCTAAAGAGTGCTCCAAATAGTGAAGGGGCACTCTATGTGCTCCACATGATGGTTAGATCCCATGAATGTGCATTAATAAGTGACTATAGACATAGTCCCAAGAGTTGGACTAGTCATTTTATTGACAAGGGTCAGTGGGGATAGGAATATATCCATATAGAAATGGAATAATATCTTGTTTCATGAGCAATCATTCTATGTACATCTATCATGAATCATAATTGGTCTTTCCAATAAGAACCATTGTATTAGAATCAACTATCCCCATATGGTATCTCCCAATTGGAGATATATTAGTCAACATGACCATAAGTAACCATGCATGCTCAATGTGATGGTTGTTAGACTCAATCTAAAATGCATCCAAATGAGCAATATGTGAAGCAGTCACCAAATTCCCCCTAATATTACATAGGTTGACACCTTTTTTTGAGTACATATTTAAAAAACACATTTAAGTGTGTATATAATCAACACATATAAAAGCAACACAAGTGTGAAAAATATAATAAGAATAAAATAAATGTGTAGATATCAAAAAAATGCATACTTGCAAAAAATAGGACACACGAATAGGAGCTATAGATTGAAAATTGTGTAAGTTTGAAATTGTGAAAAAAACAATCACCTTATAAAATTAATAATTTATGCTTGAAAAATATTTGACTTAAATTTTCATGAATAAATTAAGCCACCTTAAATTCATTATGAGTAAGGGACAAACTCCCATGTGACTAGAGGCTAAGGGACAGGATGGGTAATCCCCCATTGATTATGTTATTTCATATTTTCATGTGACTAGGGGTATGATGTCACTTCAAAATTACGTCCAAATTTCCAATGAAGTGTTTTGCTTTGCTCCATTAAAATTAACAATTTCCTAGATATCATTGAGGTGAAAAAAGGTGGGTGGATCTTGTAGTATTAATATGTAAGGGATGGATTATATTATAGGTGCATGTAACAAGGTTGGATTCCATTGTAGTTATATGAAATTGGACCAAATTCTATCATGGGTGCATGTAAGAGGGTAAGAGTCCATCAAATGTGCATGTAAGAGGGTTAGAATCTACTGATTATGCATGAAATAGGGTTAGAGTCCACTATTAGTGCATATAAGAGGGATAGAGTCCATAGTAAATTCATGTAGATGGGCCAAATTCCATTATTAGTGCATGTAGGAGGGTTTGATTCCATCAACTATGTAGGTAGGGGTTGAAATCCCATTGTTGGTGTGTAGACGGGTGTCATATCCCACCGACTCTATAGGTAGGGGTCATAAAACCCACAAAGTGTTATGATAGGGGCCAAAACTTAGAAATATTTAGGGTAGGGACAAAACCAATCAAGTTATCTAATAGGGTCCAAAACCCGATGTTGTTCTAGGTAGGGTTAGAACCCCATGATCTATCTTAACACTACTTAATGTTTGGCACCCAATAAATGTCTACCTAGATTCTAAAATGTGTTGAAGTGTTCAAAGTTCTCAAAGGGTTGGAAACATATGCTAATATGTGAAAACCCATTTAGGAAAACTATAGGGAGGAAGGGAAAAACTTGACACCTATCTAGGCAAGGGGAAATGTCTATTGAGCTCCCAAAGTGTACCTGAGTTATAGAACCTATTGAAATGGAAAAAACATGCACATAAAACCTCCAAATCTACAAACTTCATAAAATTTCATCCAAAATTATAAATGACCCACTATGTTTTTGTAAAAACCTATTAAACATTTTCTTCTTAAAACACTAGATGATAAAGATATTCAAAAATTTCAAAAATTTCCTTCAAACCCTCTAGAATGATAAAAAATGACCTGTCACAAAACTAGGTCATGTTTACATCCATTCATAGGATTTTTACAAATTTTGAATCCAAAGGAATTGCTTTTTTTTATTTAGAGACTTCATTGATTTAATTTTCATGAATTTACTTAAAACCCCACCAAACCCTTAAAAACAATTAAAATCATGAATAACACCAAGAAGGAGCTAGATTGCAAATGAGATCACAATAGAATCCATGGAATTCATCTACCATCACTACTCTAATACCATGTCAAGTGGGACACATTTTAGTATTGATAGATGGATAAGATCAAATGCATGAAGTTGAAACTATATAGAGTAGTGAAATCATGAATACATGAGAGGAAGAAACTTCACTATGTGAAAAAACATTCAATGCAATAGCATTCCAAGTTCAATAGGAAAATTTCTTTAGGAAAGTTAAATATATAAGTTTAAGATATACATGTCCTCACATCCTCATGAATGTGGTATTATATTTACCAATAACCTTTATTAATCATCTAAGTGACACCTAAGTAAGCTAACTAGATCATATATGTAATACCACATAATGATAAAAATAATACATTAACAAATCACCTGTAGTCCATAATATTCTTAAAACCTAATATTTATCCTTCACTTTTTGTTACACATATTTAACATTTTTCTTTTATCCTAGACACTACCATCCAAATTAGGACATTAGCATCGATGCTAATGTCCCAATTCTAATATTAGTGTATGTACCTCACAAACACTAATTTTTTCAAACATTTCTACATGTGTGGGCCAACCTATAGTTTTATTTTAACACTTCCATGAGACCTTTTCAAAATTCATTGTATAAATATAGGTCAAATACCATTCATTATCAATTAATAAATATCAAGTACTTTTTAAGCATAAAACTTCCTAAAAAAACCTCTCAAGCTTTCAAAACTACCTTATTCTTCCCTATTTACATATCAATCATAGGAGTATTATTATTATAGGTATAAATCATTCAAAGAACATCATACAAGTATTATTTACCAAGTTACAAGTTAGATCACTACATGCACTTGTATATAATATATTGCATAATTATTCACACATAAACCCACATAAGGGGGAGAAATACATTGGTCTGAGGCCCTCTTCAAAGTATTGGCTATGTAGATAGTGTTGACTAGCATAGGGGTATTTTATTTTTGATCAAATTCATTTGATCCCACTAACCCCTATTTTATATGGTGGCATGCCCTAATTGGAGGACTTAGGGTTTTGAGATACATATTGATATCCATAACCTATGCCCATGATCCAAATATATAATTTATAAGGAAATGGGGAACCCTAATAGATGTAAGTAGAATTTATAGAAAACAACATGTACTTCATTATAGATAGAAGTGTCATTTTCAAGATATAAGGCTCGATGCTAGTGTTCTTATATCAACACTAGTGTCCATGATGATAAAGAGATAATTTATAGAATCTAATGAATCACAATTAAGCATCACCCTAATTAATTCTACACATGTACTTATCATATCTACTTACACATCATTAAATAAGCTAATTTTTTTTCCTTATTCATTATTAATAAATTAAATTACTGTTTGGAAATATACTTTCTACATTTATCACATTTTTTTAATTCAACATTATATCAAAATATATTATTAATATAAATTATTTAATCATCTCACTTGTAGAATATTCTTTTCATTATGATCTTTACCCTTATTTCCAAAACTATTAAAACATTTGGTGAACCTAACCTTTAATTATTCTTATGCAAACTCTAGCTTGCCCTAGGGTTTTTATCCTTCTAGAGTTTTAGATTTTAGTAATTATTCATATTATGATTTTATTAATTTGTATGCAACTTACATGTAGTGATATAATAGGTGGTGTATCTATTTATATTCTTGATCTTCCTCTTATACCACCTAAAAAACTATCTCAAGCTAATACCTTATCAAATTAAGCCAATAATGAGAGTGCCAATAATGACAATGAGGAAAATTATAAAAAACATCTTATAGATGATGAATTTGATCGTGAAGATAATCGAACATTTGATAACAATGAACATGAACAAGAAGATCAAGAGCAATTTAAATCTATTTCATTGTTTCAAGAGTGCATTTGCAAAAATCATGAATATCTCCAAAATATCCTCAATACTATATTGGAAACTAAAAAATTAAAAGGTGTTGTTGAATAACCATTTCTCTATATTGATACAAATATTGGGGATACTAGATATGCTATCACACATCACTCCCAATATACCTTCCCTTAAGTAGACCATCGATTCATATTTCTAGTTGGGGCACATGATATGTATTAAATCAATTATTCCCTAAAGATCAGATAGATATTCTTACATCATCCATGGGAAAAATAAATAATTTAAATCAATTAATGGTTTTAATTCCTACACCAACACAAGTGGTGTTTTCATCCCCTAAGGTGACTTTCCAAATATCAGAACTTAATACCAATGGGTCTAATATGCAAAGCCTTATCTAAGTTATTCAATAGTTGGAATCTAAGATTACAAATATTGAGCAAAATGATGAAAATTATACTCATGATATTGATTAAAAAGTTGTATTTAACAATCCTATTAAACCGAAGATATCTTTGTTCCCTTTGCCAACCAATTTTTTAACACCCATGTTAACACTCTATGATGCAAAGGGTGATACCAAAAAACATCTCTGATATTTCTATGAAAATTCTCTTGATTATGTTTCTAATTATAAAATTTTGACCAAATTATTACTAAAAATTCTAAATGGATATGATTCAATATGGTTCTATGATTTACCAATATAATCAGTAAAAGCATTCAAACCTATAGCAAATTAGTTTATATCACATTTTCTATCAATATTACTAAAAATATGTCATTTTCACAAATTTTAAAGATAAAAAAAATAACCAATGAGCTTATCGGTGAATATATTTTGAGGTATAAGATAATTTTTACCAAATAAAAAATCCAACGGTAGACAAGTAGCTTCAAGAAAGTCTTCAATAAAAGTTTGCTTTCCCCATTACATGAGTGTATTATCCTAAAGAAGTTTAAATATTTTTATGATGTATTCCATAATGTTCAAGATCAATAAATGAAAATAATTTCATTAAACAAGCTTAATCGTGTATCCAACACACTAAATACATCTAATACCAAGTTATGTATCAAACCGATCTATAAGGTAAAACCCACAAAGGCTAAAAAGTAAGCAAAAGTAATGGTTAGTATGGTTCCATAACAACCTAATCAATCCATCTTATCTAATGAACCTAAGATACTATTTACATGATTATTTGAGTCTCCATATTTTCTCCTTAAGAAGCTATTGGAGTGTCATATTTTTTCTGGCCAACACACCCCCTTTTCATAGAAATGGGGGACCCCTATTTAAAACATATGATTCAAAGTTCTCAGGCACATTATCTCATCCTGATTAACTTTATCTAATGCAAGTCTTAAAATCCCATTTCACCTTGGTTTTCCCAAGCATGTGGTGCATTTTAATAACCTATTAACCTAAGTTGGGAACCATAAATGTATTTGAAGGGAATAATTCCAAGTCTTTATGATACTCCATGGTTGAGACAAACTTTATTATTTCAAAGATTTAATGCACTAACCCTTTTGCATGATGGCTCTTAAATTTCTTATAGACTCATATTTATAGAGTATTATACCCAAAAATTTGATGTGGAACCTTCAAATGATTATTTGGCATCCAATCAATAATTTAATTAAGCCACACTTTTCTTATTTTCACTTAGTCATTTTTCATCACTTTTTGTAGATGAAAACAAGGAAATGAAAGGATGTCACATGGAGAGCTATCAGTCTCCTAGTCCTAATAGAGATGTCAGAGCCTAGGAGAACCTAACAAAATAAGAACATATCATGTGAAAAATAGTGAAGAGTTGTCAAGACTCTAGCCTATTGGGTCAATTTAAAGTCAGAAGGGCTAGTCTCCTAGTCCTAACAGAGATGTTAGATCCTGAGAGAGCCCAACCCAATGGGAAGAGGATACATTAACCAAATATATATTAGTTAATCTCTAGATCTTGATAGAGATGCCAGATCATAGGATATCCCAACCTAAGGTAAAGATGTTATTATGCCAAAGTTTAAATGTGCCCATATCTAACCAATCAATGCCCCCTTATGTCAAATGTCAATCTTCTCATCCTAATAGAGATGTCAAACCCTGAGAGAGATAGATGTAATTAGGAAGTGACACATTGATTGATTATTAGAGTTTTTAGTCTCTCTAATCTAATAGGTATTTCAAAGCCCAAGAGAATCTAATGTATCATAGAGTGCCACATGGCATATCCACACTTAGTGGTAGGTGGGACCCTATAGGTCCTAGAATGGTTATAATGAAGTATAGGTGTAATTATAAAAGCTAATCATAGGATTCCATGCATCCCTAGGTAAAATATCACACCTCCTATTTATATAAGAGTAAAGCATTAGGCCATGCCTAGATGTAAACCATTACTATGGAAATTGATAAACACGGGACACATGGCACAAAGTAGGGGCCACTTAGGAAGCTTTATAGACTATATGGTCATATGTTTTCCCCACTCCATATTTTAATAAAGTGGGAAACTAGGTCTCAATTAGACAAATTAAAATATCACATCACCATTGTTGGATCTACTAGGCAATACATGATTATGAACTCCAAATTTAATTCTAGATTGGAGAATAAAGGGGAAGATTAAGCCACCAAATCAAAATTAAATACATAGTGAGTAATCCACAAAATTCCATTAATTTAGGAGGGTGAATGTGTTTTTTATAAGTATCCTAAGAAAACTTATTAATGGTTATCACTCTCATATTCCCAGAAATTGAATCCTTACTTTCTTCTCCTACCAAGTAACCTATTTGTCTTTCCCATTCAATTGATACTCTGCCATAGATTTCCATCCCGTTGTAATGGTCACATATTATTTATATCCTAATGTTGAGAAAAAATATTGAGACACTCTCTTCCCATAGGTATTGAATTAGTTCAAGTATTACAATAAAATGTTTAAGGTTATAAACTAGGTGCAAAAGGAATATAGCAATGACAATTAGGATGATTTATAATTCAAAGATGCCCTACAAAAATATCAAAAATGTGGGTTGCATAATGCTAAAACAAATTTATAAGTGTTATTCTATGATTACTTGTTTTTCAAGCTACTCCTCACATCTAGATAGATATAGGATGGCATACATGACATGTTTTACTTGATTAACTCAAGGTATCAGATTGATGACATCTCAAGGGCCAATTTCAAGGCCTATTAAAATCTCCAAAAGTACACCTCATATGACTAGGATATGGTGAAGGAATGGATTAAAATAACATAATAAAAAATGTCTTAAAGGATTGGATCAAGAACCTAGATGTAAAATGGGTAAATAAGGTGGACACCAATGCATACATAGTCCATATATTCAAGAAGGATATCAATGTTGATATTATTCTTATAAACTAATTGTTTAGATATTAGACTACATATATGTCAACATATTATGGGTAACCCTACTCCACATGACCTTGAGTGGCTCCCAAGTCCCTAACCTAGGTGGGGTGGTTAATTTCAATATGGTTAGGGAAATAAAAAATGCCTAGGTGGGAAAATATTTATATATTATGAGTTACCTCATGGACATGATCTATAGGACACTCACTTTAAAGATGTTTCATTTTCCTTCATGGGTTCCTGAAGGCATAGTGGTCAATGTGGTCTTCTATAATATATATGGACATCACTATAAGAATAATATTAGGGATATATTTTAATATTTCTACCTAGTGGTGTAAAATGTAATCAATGAGGCTTCTATTCCCCATTTATCAAAAGAAATTATAAATTCCCTTGATTTCATTTATGACTACTAGTATTATCAGGGGGACACTATAATTCAAGTCATGGGAATTCTTTAAGAGCCCCTCCACTTGCCTTACTATGTACTAGAACATCTAGTAGAATAGGAGATCACATACCAATTATTGGAGGGAATAGTTGGCTTCTTTATTAGTCAATAGGAAAAGGCCTACCCACCTTTCCCAATTATCATTCAGCACCATGTGTATAAATCCTTCCCTCTTATCCATAATATGGTAGTCAAGAGAGACTATTTGGTATTGGGGAGAGATGGACCATGATATTAAGACTCACATGCTCTGATATAGGGGAATTTTGTGAGATAATCATCTTACCTCAACCTTAACTATGACCACCAATAAGAGGAGGATGACAAGATATATTTAAACATAATGGATGACCAATAAGTACTCAATTAAATTGAGTCCCATAAGAGGGAAAAGGATAAGAAGGTCTAACCCAAACCATTTGTTTCCCCCTCTACATCCACTATGTCTAGATAGGACATTGAATTAACATAGCCCCCTCCACTCTGGTGACTCAAGCCACTTGTACTTATCCAATTTAGACTTGGGTGAATCAATAATAGGTGGTTCAAGCCCAAGAAACTTGACCCCAGGCCACAAAGGCTTTAAGGTTCAATATTAGTAGTAGCCTAAAGATGAGCTAAAGATGTGAACAAGAATATGCACCAATGCAAGTCCCTTCCCCTACTTCCCCCACTCATCACTAGCCTCTCATGGTGCTACCCATTTTCCCATCCCTTCAACATTTTACCTAGGCAATGGCTCCTCTCTTCCCCATTTCACCCCCTTTACCCTTCAAAGCCTTAAAAATCTATAATGCCCTCCCTTATTCATTTTCATCCACCTCATCCTTTCCCCAAATAGGGACTTCTCTAGTTCCCCCACTAGTCATTTCTCAGATTCAAGTATTCGTGAGTGCTCCACCTCTGCCAAGTACCCTAACAACTCTAGTGGTAAGTAATCTTATGTGTACATCTTAAATGGCCCTAGCCATCCTAGTGACTCCTTCTATGGCAAAAAAATATCCTCTTACCTCTAATCTTTCCACTATGGTACTTAGAGTAGACCCAAGAAAAATATCAAGGAAAAGGTAGAGGGAAGAACATGCTCAGCCTTTCGTATAAGTACTTGTTACTCTTTTTTAACCTCCTCCACTAGTTTATACTATTTGTATTGACCATTTTTACCACAAGTCAAAATGGGTTAACCACCTATAGTAAAAACTTATATAAGGGTATTATATAATGTTATAGGGTGTATATAATTTTATTCCATATGATTTTAACCTTGGTCATAATTTAATTAGTCCATATGTCATTTTGAGTCACCTAGGGGTCATTTTAGAGCATTCAATGCAAGTAAAAAAATTTCATGGTATTCAAGTAGTTTAGAGTCATGGAAAAAGTTTGCATATACATCAATAACTTATTGGAGCTATATATAATCAATAAAAAGTTCATAACACAACTCTAACTTGACCAGACCATCATGGGATATTAGGCAAACATAGACATGTCAACTCTATTGTGCATATTATAAATATGCTCAGAAAACCTCACATGGCCAAAATATCACATGCAATAAATTACCTTAGTGCCAAGAACATCCCCTAAAAATATATAATCTTGAATATATCTCTATTTTGATACATAAATCTTTAAATTTGAACAAGTAGATAGTGATGATCACATGGATGTCAAAATCAAGCCTAAAAAAATAACCATTGGGGTTCAAATTATGACGGACATACATACATCAATGATACTCATATGACCATTAATTTTGGGAATTATTACATCAAAATAAATTATTGATAACTAACCATTTGGGTTCAAATTTTGATGAGCATGTGGATGTCAAAATAAAGTCTCGTAAAGTAGTCATTTGAATTCAAATATAGTTAGATCTAATGGTTGGCATTCAAATGTACATCTAAATCCAATGGTGTGAGAGAGATTAAAAGGTCAAGGAACTCATATTGAATTAAATTATACTATATGTCATAATATTGAGACCCCAAATCAATGATCAATAGCCAACATTGAAGGTCTAAGGAAATAGACTCCAAATGAGATCAACATAACAAATTTGATCGGATTCCAGATGGATAAGATGAGGCTACATGTCAAAATGACAACATGCATAGTTTATAATGGAATTAGTAATGTAGAAATGGGGTGTCACATGGAAAAATATGTAAGATCAAGTATTTTTTAGTAAATCAATCTCTTTAGACTTATATGCCATCATGAAATCTTAGTTGAAGACTTGAGATGAACAATGACTACCAAATGTGAAAAATAGAGTCTAGGAAAGCAATGAATGATTGAAGATGATGAATAAAAACACATATTATGAATATAATAACATGTTTCTACCTCATTCAAATAGTATATATGTGTCAACTCTCTCTAATTAAGTTTCAAATGCTCAAGAGATGATCTATGATGAAGGCAGTTTCACAAAGGTTGGTTGAAGAGTTTCTACACCATTTTGTAGAGTTTGTCATTGTTTATATGGAAATTTGTCTCAATAATAATTCATGGTCTATCTCATACTCTAATCCCCTTTAATGTAAATTTTATCTATTGGACATGTGTTCTAGTGACCTTTGAGCTTCATTCTTTCTCCTCTCTTTGAAATTTTATAAGTAGCTACCATTTTAGCCTTTGTAAAAGAGACCACACTTGGTATGGTGAAGCTTGCTAGTTTGATGTCACATTTTGCTTAAGAATAATTCAATAAATTTGGTTATGAGTTCAATAATATAATTTTTGAGTGTGCAAAGTGATGAATGGTTAAGTTTAATGATTATATCCTTTGCTTTTCCTTGTCCTTTCATGTCTTCTACAAGAAACTCTCATTTTAATAGGTCATATAGAGTGTAGACAAGTGTGTTAAGCTCCTTTAAATTTTATAATTTTCCTTGGAGTGTGTAATTTTACCTCTAGTTCATTTTCCTTGTGTTTCTTCATACATGCCACCTCTCTATTGAAACACTCATGTTAGAATCCTTTAGGACTTTAAAACTAGTTTGTATGCTTTATTTATTAGTAAATTAAATGCGATGGTCATGTGTAAAACATATTGGTGTATCACCCCATTAGAATAGGTTTAATTCATACAAATTATAATTCTTTCTCCCATAAGTAAGAATTAACATAGGTGAAATCACTTCAAGATACATTTAGGAAGCTAGCCCTTAAATCTAGAGGCTCACTTCCACTATAGGTACACCCACATACCTGGAAGTGTTCCCATGTTGCCAAAATCTAGAAGAGGATTGAATAACCTCTTATAGGGTATAATATTTAGTGATAGTATTTATATCATGCCTGGTGGGACTAAGGTCCAAGAGAGTGGAAAGATTATTTGTGTGTATTTCCTCTAATCAACTTTTGGAAGCAAGAAAGTTAGCATCAATGGTGACTCTGAATGAAAAATTCTAGTTGTAAGTAGATCAGGTATCTCACTAAATATTTTGATCATTTTTTTTATGTCATTTGAGATATGAGGTTGATATGAACAACTATGGTGAATACCCCTATCGTGAACCTCTCTATTAACCTTGTTATGAACCACATTTTACTCCTCAACATTCCTATCACAATGGCTACCAATTCTATGATCCATGACAACCCTATAATCCTCCATTTCCCTCTCTATATGGAGACCATGTTTTTGGAAAAACCTATGAATAAATATATCAAAAACTACCTCCCTGTTAGTCCCAATATGATCCCTATCATTCATAGTATGATCCCTATCAACCCCAAGAGGATCCTTATGAGTATTATCATGAGGAATCACAGGATTACATTTATTTTAAACAAATATATTACAAGGAAAGATGTGGATTATGATAGATGAGAATGTAACAATCTAAAGTTGGTCTTGATCTACATCATTACCTTCTTCCTCCTCCATTATCCCCATCTCATTTCCAATCTTTCTTGGCACTCTTACCAGAGTTGATAGATAGTGAAGACAATATGGGAACATGTGATAAGGAATTTGATGTGCTTCCTAACCATCTCATAAAATGGTTAAGAAGTTTTTAGCAAATATGTATGACTACATAGGAGGTGGTTTAAGATGAAATTAAATGGGGTATCAAAGAATAAATAGACTGGTAAAGAAGTGACTTCAATTCTCAATAGATAGTCTATGTATGTGGGAGGATAAAGGGCTTAAAAATGAACATGTTCCTATTGAAGAAACTTAAGGATACTATTGGAAAGACGCAACTCTTACTTATATAGATTTTTTTCCTTCTAATTACCCAAAAATTCACTTACCTATGAGCTTACTAGTTCATTCATATTTCCTAAATCCACTCAGAAGCCCTCTTCTTCACTCCAAACTCCATCTCCAACTCATCAGCCTTCCACTACACTTCATATCCCATCTCTTTTACATGAACTTATCCATCAACATTTCACCTCACCCTTTCTTGAAGAAGAGACAATCTTGAGAGAATCAAGTGAAGAGTATAAAATCCAAGCCATGGCTTACCAAGAAGATGTCATAAGTTACTATGAGGAAGAGATCACCATAGGGACTCCCTCTGGTGAACACAAGGGAAACTTAAAATTTTTAAATGAGGAGAAACATATTGAAGACCATTTTGCATCTATCCATGAGGAATATGACCAAGAATTTAAGAAATATGTATTTTAAGATGACTCCATATCTGATCATGAAGTAGTGGATGACCATCTCAAGTATGAAATGGAGTGTACTATCAAGGATGAAGGTCAAGTCACTCCTCAATAAGTTGCAGTCCTAAAAGAGTCTCATGAGACCAAGGTAGAATACATAGTTATTGGAGATGACTCAATACCTATATATAATTTTTAATCACCCTCATATGCATTGGATCATGAATAACACCAACTTGATGACCTCATACATCAAGAAGAGAAGATTTAAGAAGTAGTGGTTCTATATGACAAGAAGGACAAAGATGATTGGTAGCTACAAATGAATCTCTTTCAAAATCTTGAATATATTTTCCAAGTTGAAGGTTAAATACATGACAAGGTGAATAAAGAGTCTTCTATGAAAGATAATGACCAAGATTGGGTAGACTATGCAAAGCTACTTGATGAACGTGAAGAACTTGCAGCTAAAAAGAAACCCAATCATATTAAGAGCACTATGGGAACCAAAAAGGTATGTTTTGTTGAACATCCATTGGATGTAATTATTGAGGATCCACATGGGAAAGTTGAGGTTGCTTAGATTCAATAAGAGTTCATTTATATAGCTAATTTATTTGGATCTGCTTGGTTCTCATTGAGCACTATGCTAAAAGTTAGCAAACACCATGAAGAATATGGAGGAATCAATGCCGAGGATAAAAAGGATACATACCTCATTAATTCCTCTACATCATGAAGTAATATAGGTTTCAAACTTTCCCTTTGATCTAAGAATAAGTGTTCATCTTAGGTTAGATAGTGTTTGAGTTAATTAGATTATTTTTTTAATTTATGTGCCCTATAAGTGCTCATGAAGCATAAGTGTGATTTTACATAGTTTCTTGTCTTGTGTGTTCTTTTAATTGTTTTCTATTGTTTAGTGTGTTTTAAAAGTAAATTTGTGTGTCAAAATGGTGTACATGTGACTCCATATCCCAATGGATAGGTTTAGACAACTGGTCATGGTATATCTAGCATACCATCTTTAGGAAATCGCCAAGAATGTTGACCATTTTTACCATAAGTCAAAATGGATCAACCCCCCATAGTAAAAAATTGTGTAGTGACCTTAGAAAATGTTATAGGGTGTATTTAATGTTTCCATATTTTTTTAACCTTGGTAATAGTCTAATTAGTCCATATGTCATTTTGAGTCCCCTAGGGGTCAATTTAGAGCATTAAATGTAAGTAGTAGGTTTTCATGGTGTCTGAGCAGTTAAGAGTCATGGATGAAGTTTGCATATGCCTCAATAACTTATTGGATATATATAATATTAATCAAAATCTCATAACACAACTCTAACTAGACTAGATCATCATAGGACATCAGATAGAATTAGATGGGTCATCTCACTTGTGCATGTTATAAATATCTTTAGAAAGCCTTGCATGGACAAAATATCATATGTGATCAATGACCTTAGTGTCAAGAACATAACCTAAAATATGGATTCTTGATGAGATCTATATTTTGATATATAAATATTTAAAATTGAACAAGTAGATATTGATGGCCATGTGGACATCAAAATCAAGCCTCAATAATTAACCAATGTGGTTCAAATTGTGAAGGGCATGCGAGATCAATGATAGTCACGTGATCATCAATAACAGGCACATAGATTTCATAATAAGGTCTTGGTAATTAACCATTGGGGTTCAAATTATTATGGGCATGTGGATGTCAATAATTGTCATGCAAAAATCAATGATGGGCATCTGAATGTCAAAATAAAGTATATTAAAGTAACCATTTAAATTCAAATAGAGGTAGATCAAATGGTTGATGTTCAAACATACATACAGATCTAATGATGCAAGTAAGAGTTAAAGGTTAAGAAGCTTACATTTATTAAAATGCTACTAGGTGTCATAATATTGAGACCCAAGATCAATGATCAATGGCTAGTGTTGAAGGTCAAAGTAAAGAGATTCCAAACAAGATTGATAGAGCAAATTTAATAGGGTTTTGGATGGATAAGATGAGGCTACATGTCCAAATGATAACAGACATAGTTTATAATGGAATGAGAAATGTGGAAATGGAATTCCACATGGTCAACTATGTAGTATCAAGGATTATTTAGTAAATAAATCTCTTTAGACTCATATGCCACCATGAAAGCTTAGTTGAAGACCTGAGATGAACAGTGACTACCAAATGTGAAAAATGAAGTGCAAGAAAGAATGAATGAATGTAAATGATTAATAAAGGTGTCTAGAAGATAGATAGTAGTTAGGAGCACATATTATGACTATCATATAATGTTTAAACCTCCCTAAAATAGTGCATATGTGTAAACTCTCTCTAATTTAGTTTCAAATGCTTAAGAGATGATCCATAATGAAGGTAGTTTCACAAAGGTTAGTTGAAGAGTATCTACACCATTTTAGAGAGTTTGTCATGGTTTATATAGAAATTTGTCTTGGTAATCATTAATTTTCTATTTCATACTCTATTCCCATGTAATGTAACTAGTTATAAATTGGGCATGTGTTCTAGTGACCTTTAAAGTTCATTCTTTCTCCTCTCTCTAAAATTTTATAAGTAGCTACCATTTTGGCCTTTGTAAAAGAGATCACACCTAGTAAGGCAAATCCTTGCTAGTTTTATTTCACATTTTTCCTTAGAATAATTCAATCAATCTATTTTTGAGTTTAAGAATATTTTATTCAAGTATACAAAGTGATGAATGGTTAAGTTTAGTGATTCTATTCTTTGCTTTTCCTTATCCTTTCATGTTTCTGTAAGAAACTCTAATTCTAATAGGGCATATTGAGTGTATTCAAGTGTGTTAGGCTCATTTAAAGTGTATTATTGTCTTTAGAGTGTGAAATTTGGCCTTTAGTTCATTTACCTTCTATTGCTTCATACATCTCACCTTATTATTGAAATACTCATGTTAAAATCTTTATGACTTTGAGACTAGTCTATATGGTTTATTTTATAGTGAATGAAATGTGATGGACATGTAGAAAACATCTTGGTATATCACCCTATTATAATAGGTTCAATTTATGCAAATTATAACTCATTTACCCAAAATACATTTAGGGAGCTAGCCCTTAAATCTAGAGGATCACTTCCACTATAGGTATGCCTACATACCTGACAGTGTTCCCATGTTGCACAAATCTATAGAATCTTGAACACCCTCTTCTAGGATGAAATATTTGGTGACAACATTTCTAGCATGTTTGGTGGGACTAAGGTCCAAGAGAGTGGAAACATTATTGGTGTGTCTTTCCTCTAATCAACTTTTAGAAGCAAGTAAGTTAGCACCAATGGTGACTCTAAATGAAAACTACTAGTTGTGAGTATCCCAGGTATATCTCATTGAAGATTTTGATCAATTTATTTTAATCTCATTTGACATATTAGGTTGATATGAAAAACTATGGTGAATACCCCTATCATGAACCTCTTTAGCATCCTTATTATGAACCACATTTTAACATTCAACAATCCTATCACAATGGCTACCAATCTTTTGATCCATGACAGCCCTATAATCCTCCATTTCCTACTCCATATGGACACTGTGTTGTTGGAAAACCATATGAGGAAGGTTAAAAAAAAACCTATCAAGAAATGTCTCCCTATTAGTACCAATATGAGCCCTATCATTCATACTATGATCCCTATCAACCCCAAGAGGATCCTTATGAATCTTGTCATGAGGAATCATATGATTCCATGGATTGTACACAAAGATATTACAAGGACAAATATGGATTCTTGTAGATGATAATGCAATAAGCTAAAGGTAGTATTGATATGAATCATTACCTTCCTCCTCCTCTATCATCCCTATCTCGTTTCCAATCTTTCTTGTTACTCTTGCCATAGTTGATAGATGGTGAAGATAATATGGGAAGATGGGATGATGAATTTGATGTGCTTCCTAACCATTTCATGGAATGGTTAAGAACTTTTATACAAATATGTATGAGTGAATGAGAGGTGGTTGAAGATGAAATTAAATGGGGTATTAAATATAAAATGGACTTGGCAAAGAAGTGACTTCAATCATCAATAGATAGGATAAGTATTTGGGAGGATAAAGGGATAAAAATGAACATGGTGTTATTGAAGAAAAACAATGAGACTATTCACAAGATGTAATGCTTGCTTATGTATATGTTTTTACTTTTAATCAACCCAAAAATTCACTTCCCTATGAGATTACTAGTGCATTATAATTTCCTAAATCCACTCACAAGCCCTCTCCTTCACCCCACACTCTATCTCTAACTCATCAACCTTCCACTACAATTCATATCCCATATGCTTTACATGAGCCTATTTGTCAACCTTCCACCTCACCCTTTCTTGAGGATGATCTTTTATTTAAATAATCAATTGAAGAGGAGAAAATCCAAGCCATGGCTTACCAAGAAGATGTCATAAGTGACTATGAGGAAGATATCACCATAGGCACTCCCCTTGGTGAGCACAAGGGTAAATTAACCTCTTTGAATAAGGAGAAACATATTAAATACTTTTTAATAGCTATCCATGAGGAATATGACCAAGACTTTAAGAAAGATGTATTTAAATAAGACTCCATATCTAATCATGAATTATTGGATGACCATCTCAAGTATGAAATGGAGTTTACTATCAAGGATGAAGGTCAAGTTACTCATCAAGAAGTTGCAGTCCTAAAAGAGTCTCATGAGACCAAGGTGAAATACATAGTTCTTAGACATGAATCAATAACTCCATCTAATTTTTAATCACCCTTAGATTCATTGGAGCATGAAAAACACCATCTTGATGACCTCATACATCAAGAAGAGAATATTTAAGAAGTAGTGATTTTAGATGACAAGAAGGACAAAGATGATGGGTAGCTAAAAATGAAGCTCTTTCAAGATCTTGAAAATATTTTCCAAGTTAAAGGTAAAATGCATGAAAAGGTAAATAAATAATATTCCATGTAGAATAATGACAAAACTTTGATAGACTATGCAGAGCTCCTTGATGATCTTGAAGAACTTACAACTAAAAAGAAACCCAATCTTGTTGAGAGCACCATGGAAACCAAAAATGTATGTCTTGTTGAAGAACCATTAGAGGTCATAGTTGAGGAGCCATATCAAAAATTTGAGGCTATTTGGATGAAATAAGAGTTAATTTATATATGTAATCTATTTGGAGCTACTTAGTTCTCATTGAACACTATTCCATTAAAGTTGGTAAAAACCATGAAGAAGATGGAGGTATCAATATTGAGGATCAAAAGGATACATGCCTTATTCATTCCTATATGTTATGAATAAATAGAGGTTTCAAATTTACCCTTTGATATAGGAGGAAGTGTTCATCTTAGGTTAGTTAGTGTTTGAGTTAGTTAGATTGATTGTTTTTTTTGTGTGTCCCATAAGTTCTCATGAAGCACAAGTGTGATTTTGCTTAGTTTCTTGTCTTATGTGTTGTTTTTTTTTTCTTTTTTGTTTAGTGTGTTTTAAAAGGCAATTTTAGTTTCAAAATAGTGTATATGTGACTCCATATCCCAATGGATAGGATTAGGTAACTGGTCATGACATATCAAGCATATCACTCTTAGGAGATCTTCAAGAATGTTGACCATTTTTACCACAAGTCAAAATACGTCAATCCCGCTATAGTCAAAACTTGTATAGGGGTCTTATATAATTTTATAGGGTGTATTTAATTTTATTACATATGTTTTTAACCTTGGTCATAGTATAATTAGTCCATATGTCATTTTGAGTTGCCTAAGGGTCATTTTAGAGCATTAAATGAAAGTAGCAAGTTTTCATGGTATTTGAGTAGTTCAAAGTCATGGATGAAGTTTTAATATGCCTCAAAAACTTATTGGATATATATAGGAGTAAGAAAAATCTCATAACACAACTCTAATTGGACTAGACCATCATGGGACATCAAGTAGAAATAGATAGGTCATCTCACTTATGCATATTTTAAATGTGATTAGAAACCCTTACATGGCTAAAAGATCACATGTGATTAATTCCGTTAGTTCTAAGAACATCCCTTGCAAATATGGCATCTTGGCAAGCTCTCTATCTTGATATATAAATCTTTACAATTGAATAAGCAAAAAGTGGGTGTCATATAAACATCAAAATTAAGCCTTGGTAATTAACCATTAGGGTTTAAATTGTGATGGGCACATGGACATCAATAACAGTCGTGCAAACACAATGATAGGCACAAGGATGTCAAAATAAAGTATAAAAAATTAACCATTAGGGTTCAAATTGTGATAGGTGTGTGGACGTTAATGATGGTCACGTGAATGTCAATGATGGGCATGTAGATGTCAAAATAAAGTCTCAAAAATTAATAGTTTGAATTCAAATAGAGGAAGATACAATGATTGGCATTTGAACATACATCCAGATCCAATAATGTGAGTTAAATTCAAAGGTCAAGGAGCTCACATTGAATGTAATTATACTAAATGTCATAATATTGGGAGCCCAAATTAATGATCAATGACCAATGTTGAAGGTCAAATTAAAGACACTCCAAATGATATTGATAGAGAAAATTTGACCAAATTCTAGATGGATAAGATGAGGCTATGTGCCCAAATGATAATAGGCATAGTTTATAATGGAATTATCAATGTGTCAAGTGAATTCCACATGGTAAAAATGTATGATTAAATATTATTTATAAAATCAAGATCTTCACACTCATATGCCACCATGAAAGATCAGTCAAAGACCCAAGATGAATAGTGACTACCAAATGTGAAGAATGAAGTCCAAGAAAGTAATGAATGACTAAAGATGATGAGTACAGGTGTCTATAAGATATATAGTAGTTATAATCACATATTATGACTATCATATCATGTTTTAACCTCATTTATAAAGTACATATGTGTCAAATCTCTCCAGTTCAATTTTAAATGCTCGAGAGATGATTCATGATGAAGGCAGTTTCACAATGGTTAGTTGAAGAGTCTCTACACCATTTCAGAGAGTTTGTCATGGGTTATATGGAAATTTTTATTGGGAATAATTTATAGGATATTTTATAATTTAGTCCACTATAATGTAATTGGTTATTGATTGGACATGTGTTCTAGTGACCTTTGAGCTTCATTCTTTCTCCTCTCTCTAAAATTCTATAAGTAGCTGCCATTTTGGCCTTTGTAAAAGAGGCCACACCTGGTATGGATAATAAATAAAAGTTTTATGTCACATTTTTCCTTATAATAATTCAATAAATCTATTTTTGAGTTCAATAATATCTTTTGTGAGTGTGCAAAGTGATGAATGGTTAAGTTCAGTGATTATATCCTTTAATTTTCCTTATCCTTTCATGTCTTCTATAAGAAACTCTCAGTCTAACAGGTCATATAGAGTGTATTCAAGTGTGTTAGGATCCTTTCAAGTGTATTATTATCCTTAGAGTGTTAAATTTACCCTCTAGTTTATTTTCCTTCTGTTGCATCATACATCCCACTTCTGTATTGAAACACTCATGTTAGAATGCTTTAGGACTTTGAGACTAGTTTGTATGTTTTATTTATTAGTGAATGAAATATGATGGTCATGTGTAAAACATATTGGTGTATCACCCCATTATAATATATTAAATTCATGCAAATTCTAACTCCTTTCCCCATAATCAAACATTAACATAGGTAAAATGTTGTAACCCTAACCTTGTTTACACCTCAGGTTACCTTGTTCATTCCTATGGTATCTTATTTTGATGAACCTTTATCTTATCTCAATGCAAATATACTAGTTTGGTCACCAAATCTCTTATTGGTTATATAGTTCTATATAGGAATCAGGTTCATTAATGCAAACTTGATCATTTCTAAAAGAATGTCATTCATGCCATGATAGATAGAAATCTTTATCAAGAATAATACAATTATCTCATTTGGCTACCATGGCTTACCTATTAATCTTAATAACTAGATCAATCCCTCAGTAAATTAAACCTTTAAAATCATCATAACATTTTTTTATGTCCATCCCAAGCTATACTAGAACTTTTAGTCTTTTATCCTACCTTAAAACCCAATTTCCTTTATTAAGCCCCTTTAGTCCTTGTAGCCATGTCAAGAGAGTTTTTATCCTTTATTTATAAGATTAAAAACTCATTAATAAATAAAATACTATATTATATTACCCATTATAAATTTATACCACATATATTAAATCTAGACAAGGTTCCTTTGGAACATTTTCTCCAAACTGCAACTTTTCCTGTTCTTAACTAGGCCAAATAAACCTTACTACTAGCTTATTTCACTATATTTATTACATTTTATTATTTAAAGGTAATAAAATAATCATTATAGGTTTTATAAACACCCATATGACCTATTATAACCATTTGACAACATCTTCTAGGCATAAAATCCTTTCTTCTTCACAAGAATGAGTAAATAGGGTTCATTTATAATTTCCTTCACAAAATGTAGTCCTTGCAATGTGAATATATTCTTAAATACATAATTATTCATTATTAAATAATTTAAATTACCTTAATAACAATAATTCAAATCTATTATCAAATTTTTAATAATTTTCCACACTTAAAATGTGAGATATAAGGCTTTTTCATCACAAACCCTAGACATGGTTACTAAACACAGTCTATAGGGCCGAGAGCATACTTATTTCACTTGGAGGTGTTTTATACTGTTTAAATGGGTTTAATTCATTTTTTAAGGTATTTATATATGTTATATAACTTTTAAATTCATCAACTTTTCCAAGATAAACCTATGTTCACTCCAAATAAGGAAATCTATCATTATTTTCACTATATTTTTATGATAACCAATAGTATACTCCAAGGGTTTCAATGGATCTTTATTCTAATGTGTGTTGTGTCTTATTAATAATTAACTATTATATAATTGATATATTATCATTCAAAAAATATTAATTTCATCCCCTTCTATCAACAAAACATGCTAAACTTTTATCACTATCTGTACCCTATCACCTACAAGCCCGAGAATAAGATTTTGAGGTTCTTAAAACATCTAGGGGTTTTAAAAAACTATTTATTATTATTTTATGTCTACCCTTACCTTAAATACCTATCCACATTCTCTTTCAATCTCCATGAACTCCTTTACAAGTTTATCTATTTAACAATAGTGGACTGTGTCTGTCTTGGGATTCCCTATCAAGACCCTGTTTATGCCCAATTCATAATTCTTAGAACATTAAAACATTATAAAGCTTATTTAACATATAAAAAAAATTAAAAATTTCATTCATTACATTTTTAAAGTTTCTATGTGATTTTATTGATCCAACATGCATCCATTTCTCCTTAAACTCTTAAGAAATATACTCACACAGTCTATACATTCTTTTCACTGAGTATACCAAACTTTAACATTTAAGAGCACTGTTTACATGAAATTGAAATGAGAATTCAATCTAATTATATTCATTAATGAACATACTTAAAAAATATAGGTTATAAATACCCATGATCAATGCTAAATGGCTTCTAAAGCCATATTAGACACTTACATGCTTCTTTCTTTCTTCACATGCAATCTCCACTTTCTCTTGCTTTTTTACATCCTTCTAACCATTCTTTCTCTCTTCTTGAATGAGATATTCCCTCTCCCTCTTTCCTCTATCTTCCTCTCTCCTCTTTCCTCTGCATCCCCCTCTCTTCTTGAATGAGAAATAATGCATATATTAATCTTTTTGAAAGAGTCTCCTCCTCCTACATCAACTTGGGCTCCAAAGCCAACTAAGAAGATTTATTTTTAAAAATATTTTGATTTAAAATATTCCCTAACAAACATCCTATGCTTGGAATATTTCAACCATTCCCTTGATTTTCTCAACAAGCTTCCAACATGGGATTCTTTCTAACTAACTTTTACCTTTTCCACTCTTTTGCACTTTTTACATTTGACATTTACATTTACTCCTCCTTAAACAACATTTGGAGGGAAATACAAAGATTTGAATTTAGATTCAACTTTTAACTATAACATTATTTAAGCTTTGCATGCTTGATGGTCTTATCTTGACCATTTCCTCTATGAGCTATTGTAGATTCTCTAGCATCATATTATCCCTCTAAAAAGAATTTTAACCTTAGTTCAAATGAGATGCCTCCTCCATGCCTTTGTCTTTAATGTATGCCTGGATCCCATTGCTTTGTTTCCATTGCTTGAGTTTACCTTTATTTGAGATAGTATTTGCCTTTCATCTTTCTTTTCTTCCTCTTTTAGTATGTTTTTATCCTCATCTCCTTCTTAGTTGCAACCTCCCATCTCCATGCTTCTTCATATCCATATAAGTCTTCAAGATCTTCTTGATCTGCTTGTTTCAAGAGCTTGTCCATTGAACTATGAACTTAGTCCATTTTCATCTCTTCCAAACCTCCATGGAAAACATCAAAAGCCACCTTAGAATCAAAAACTAAAGGCCATAAATCCTCTTAATCATCTTTATATTATTGTTTCTTGTTCAAATCTACCTTTGTCACTTGGGTTTTCTCTTTTCTTGCTTCATTCTCACCAATGGTGTCTTAATCGTGGCTTGTACCTCTACACAACTCTCTTGAATGACCAAATAGCTCCTCCAACATTCTCAAATCTTCCTTTAGTGAGGTCTCATCTACCTCATCATTCTCTTCATCAAACTTGGATTCATCATTCTCAAGGATTACTTATCCTTTACCCTTCATCTCATCCTTTCTTGGCTTATCTTCACACCAACCAACTTCTTCATCAATATATTTATAAAAACCAATTGAAACACCATTAAATTTAACTCCTTTCTCTCTTCAATCTCTTCTTGAAGCCATCCTATTTGTTCTTTGCTTTCAGTGAGGTATTTATTTACTGCATACTCACCTCTTCCTTCATTATCCATCCATTTGGAACTCTCTCCTTACTACATATTAGTCCTCATAGACATCTTCCATTCCTCATTTCCATAAAGATATCATTAAATGATTTAAAAACACCATCATAAGAAATTTGTTTACCTTTCCATGTATTTGTGTCATCCTCATGCCTTTGGTTGCTTGTGTCAACTTCCACCTTCCTCCATTTACTTCTTGGTGTTGTTACCACAACACTCACATCTTCACTCTTTTCCTTCTTAGGTACCCATAATTTATCTTTCTTCTTGTCATTTTACTTCTCAATCCATTTAGGAATCCTATAACCATGCTCTTGTACCAACACTTCTTGTTGCTTGGGAGTTTGCTTCTTTCACCATTTAGGCATTATATATCCATGGTTCATTGATAACTCCACCTTTCTCTTTGCTTCTCTAACCTATATATCAATAGCTTCATGCTTATGAGAATAATAAAAATAAACTTTTAAATTCATTTTTACCTCCTTAATGGGCTGCTCTATGGGTTATTTGACTTGCATGTCTTTTTGATTGTTTGTACTTTCCTCTTCCTTTATGCTTGGCTATTCTCTTGCCTCTTCTTGACATTCATTGGAATTATGGAAGTCATCTTTAGTTTATATCTCTTCTCTTTCTTGTGTGGAGTATTCAACATCTTCCTCATGCATCAACCAATGCATTCCTTCTTTTTTAGTAACAACAAACTTACTTCTCTCTCTTACACATTCACTTGTGCACTTGGTGTCTCCTCTTGCACCAATATTTTCATTCTTCAAGGCCTTCCTCTTAACCTTAATAATTCTACTCATACCTGAAATTACCCATTCAAACACAACATTAGATATAAAAATAAGAGACTACAAGGTCCCTATGAATGCTTTCTTCACCAACACTCTCATCTTATCTAGTGCTCCTCCTGTAACTTCATAGTTTATTTATTATTTCTTCTTTTTCTCTTCAATGAGAACTTTCTTCATAATCTCTTCCTCTTCTTGTTTCTCACTTGGCAACCTCCTTATTTTATTTAAGCCTTTATGGACTTCTTTCTTCTTAGAAATCTCCTTTTTTCTTCTTTCTCCTCTTCATTAGGAGATCTATTGGCCACTTCAACCTCTTCATCATTGGTCATACCCATGCTTGCCTATTCAACTACATCTAACACTCATATTTATCTACAAACATAACTAAATCTCTCTTCAAACTAGCAATATCTTTATCAATTTCATTACTAGTCATACCTTTCTTCTTTTAGATGCTTGTCTTCTCCTAAGTACTCTCATGTACTCTGTTGCTTTGCATTTTTCTTAGCAATATCTCTATATCTGAGATATTCACCCAAGTCTTTTCCACCTTGGTCTTTTATTCTCTTTAGGTCCTCACCTAGGTCTTTTTCACCCTAGTCTTTTGATCCACTTATCTCACCCAAGCCTTTCTCCTTGCTTGGTCTTTTGACAATTTCTTAGATGTCACCTAGGCATTTTACATCCTAGTCCTTTGATCCTTCTTCCAAATAATGTATCAAATTATTAGTAATCACCATCAACAAATTATTAAATCCCAAGAGCTTCAAGCTTTGATACCAAAACTAGTGCAACCCTAACCTTGTTTACACCTCTGGTTACCTTGTTAATTTATATTGTCTCTTATTATGATGAATATTTCTCTTATATCAATGCCAAAATACTATTTTGGTCACCAATGATCTTACTAGTGACATAATTATATATAGGAATTAGGATCATTAATGCAAACTTGCTCATTTTTGAAAAAATGTCATTCATGACATGATAGACAAAAATCTTTATCATGAACAATAAAATTATCTCATTTGGCTACCATGGCTTACCTATGACTCTTAATAATTAGATCAATCCCTCACTGAATGAAACCTTGAAAATCATCATAACATGTTTTTATATCCATCCCAAGATATACTATAATTTTTAGTCTTTTATCCTACATCAAAACCCAATTTCCTTTATTAAGCTCCTTTAGTCTTTGTAGCCCTGTCAAGATAGTTTTTAGCCTTTATTAATAAAATTAAAAACTCCTTAATCAATAAAATATTATATTATTTTACCAATTATATATTTATACCACATATATTAAATCCAAACAAGGTTCCTTTAGAACATTTTATCCAAACAATAACTTTTCCTATTCTTGACTAGGCCTAATAGACCTTACTACTAGCCTATTTCACTATAGTTCTTACATTTACTTCTTTAAAGGTATTAAAATAATAATTATAGGTTTTATAAACACCCATATGACATATTAAAACCATTTTACTACATCTTATATGCATAAAATCCTTTCTTCTTCACAAGAATGAGTAAACAAGGTTCGTTTACAATCTCCTTCACAAAATATAGTCCTTACGACATGAATATCTTCTTCCATACATAATGATTAATTATGAAAAAATTTAAATTCCCTTAATAAAAATAATTAAAATATATTCAAAAAAATTTATGAATTTTTTGCAGTTAAAATGTGAGATATATGGCTTTTTCGTCAAAAACCCTAGACATGGTTACTATACATAGTCTCCAAGGTTTAGAGCATACTTATTTCACTTGAAAGTGTTTTATAGTGTTAAAAGGGGTATAATTAATTTTTTTAGGTCTATATATATATGTTATATAACTTTTAAATTAATCATGTTTTCCAAGATAAACATCTATTCACTCCAAACAAGGAAATATATCATTGTTTTCATTGTATTTTTATGATAACCAATAGTATACTCCAAGGGTTTCAATGGATCTCGATTCCAATGGGTGTTATGTCTTAATAATACTTCCCTCTTCTCTCATTTATATATTCTCATGCCAAAAACATTTTTTTCATCCCCTTTGATCAACAAAACATGCTAAACTTCTATCATTGCATGTACCTTGTGACCTACATGCCCGAGAACAGGGTTTTGAGGTTCTTAAAACATCTAGGGATTTTCAAAACTTATTTATTATTTTTTAGGTATATCCTTACCTTATATAATTATCTCCATTATCTTAAAATCTCCATTCACTCCTTTACATGTTGATTTATTTAACAACAGTAGACTGTGTTTGTCTTGGGATACCCTATCAAGACCCTGTTTATACCATGTTCATAATTCTTAGAAAATTTAAACATTATAAATCTTATTTAAAATATAAAAAAATCTTCAAAAGGTCCTTCATTCCATGTTCAAATTTTTTATATGCTTTTCTTGATCCAATAGGCATCTATTTCTTCTTAAACTCTTAAGAAATATACGCACACAGTCTATACATTCTTTTCATTGTGTATACCAGAATTTAACACTTAAGAGAACTATTTACATGAAATTTAAATTAAAATCCAATCACATTCTACTAATTAATGAGCATAATTACAAACTAGAGGTTTTAAATACCCCATGATCAATGCTAAATGGCTTCTAAAGCCTTATTAGACACTTACATGCTTATTTCTTTCTTCACATATAAACTCCACTTTCTCTTAATTTCTTACATCCTTCTAATCATTATTTCTCTCTTCTTAAAGGAGAGATCCTCTTTCCTCTACGTCCCCCTATCTTCCTGAATGAGAAATAATGCATATATTACTCTTTTTGAAAGAGTCTCCTCCTCTTATGCCAACATGGGCTCCAAAACCAACTAAAAAGATTTGTTTATAATAATATGATAATCTAGAAGATTCCCTAACAAACATACTATGCTTGGAATATTTAAACCATTCCCTTGATTTTCTCAACAAGATTCCAACATGGAATTATTTCTAACTAAATTTTACCTTTTCCACTTTTTACATTTGACATTTACATTTACTCTTTAAACAACATTTGGAGGAAAATATAAATATTTGAATTTGAATTCAACTCCTAAATAGAACATGATTTAATATTTGTATTCTTGATTTTCTTAGCTTGACCATATCCTCCATGAGTTATTTTATATGCTCTTACATCATAAAATCACTTCTAGATACATTCAAGGAGATAGCCCTTATATTTAGAGGCTCACTTCCACTATAGGTACACCCACATACTTAGAAGTATTCCCATGTTGCTCAAATCTAGAAGAGGATTAAACACCCTCTTTTATGGTACAATATTTGGTGAGAATAACTCCTCTAGCACAAACCTTAGTGGTTCCTCACATTGATCCCCAACCTCCCTTTTGCATCACCTTAGGTGCCCAGGGATTCATCTTTAATCAGATAATTTCCTCCCTTATACTTAACACCCCTCTCCAAAGAGTCATTACCCATCAAGTTGGCATGAACCAAGTTTAGTGACAAGCATAGATTTTCCCATGGGATTCCTCATTCATCTTTCCTCCCTACAACAATATGCCTCCTCCTTTATTAATTTATTCATTCATGCCTTGCACTCACTCCATACTCTCTCCACATAGTCCTCCACATATCACTACCATATCCACCACCCTCCAATGCCCCCCCAAGCCTAGGGGATGTTTTTAGTGTTGTAAGTGATAGAGATGACAATATAAGGTGGCCCAATTATATAGTGGGATTTAAGTCACGCTATGGGGAGTATATAGAGAACCCTCACATATAAATTCATACAATAAGGGATCCATGTGGTATGTCAAACCTAACATTATCTATTATCCCTCACCAAGATAAGGACTTCCATAGGGGAGGATAAGGTGGACAAGGATCTTATCTCAATTTTATAGGTTACCCACAACATGCCATAAAATCTATTAGAAGACATGTAAAAGAAATTTCAAACCTTGGAAAACACATGAGAAGAGATCCTTCCATGCTTATTTAATCAAACATGTTAAATATGACCTTATACCACTATTTTCAACCATGGGAAAGGTAGTGAATACTCTGGTAGAATATTGGGTGCTCATCTAATGGACCCAGATTTATTTAGAGAAAATGTATCTCATTGATAGAAAATTCACAAAGCTAGTGGTCATCTTACACAAGGATATGTTCCTATATTTGAAGTTGATGCCCACTTTAGACTTGAGCCTAGGGTAAATTTTAGTTGTGAATATTCATTAAATTTCAATTTTTTAATTTTTATTTGGTAAATTCTTAGGGTCACTACATAGAATTACAACAACATAATCTAAAAAAATTAATACACTTCATTAGACACATATAAATATTTTATCTTCTCTTTTATGACACTTTTAGAGTGTTCTTATCTCATTAGAGATGGTGTTTTTCCTAGGGTTAAATCTCATGTTCTTGAAATTAATTTACAAAGTGACATTAGTGAAAAACTCAAAATAGAAGTATTTTGTTCCACCCCCATCTCACACATAATTTTCAACTCCCAATGCCCATGCTATCATTCTAGAGTTATAGTCATGATGTTCAAAGACTTCATCCATGACTTTCTATAAGTTTATCTAGATGATTAGGTTGTGTTTTACTTATTCAAAGATCACCTTTCCAAGTTGTGACTTGTATTAGAAAGATGCCAAGCTCTGAGTATTGCTATAAAATTGAATAAGTGTTTTTTTGTTACTCCTTTTGGTGTTCTCTTAGAAAATGTAGTTTTTATCGATGTTATTATGGCCAAACAAGACAAAATCATAATCATTGTGGGATTTCCACATCCTATAAGTTCCACTTAAGTTCGATAATTCTTGGGGGGATAATTTGATTAAGTAAAATGCACAATCTACAATTAGTTAGTCACCTTAGCATGGATAACAAATTGACATAATTGTGTGAGTGATGTTATTTGCAAAAAATAGCTACAATTGTGATAAAGTTTATGCAAGGTTGCAAAAAAAGTCAATATGCCAAGAGTATAAGTCAAAATGCAAGGTTATACAAACCATTACATATATTGAAGATAGGCCATGAGAAGATATAAGCATTGATTTTGTGTTGGGATAGACATTAAGAAGTTAGAAGTGACACGCTATGATCTCCCCTATTTTCTTGGGTTGCACTATTATGGGATTAACCCAATCTGCCTTTTCTGTAAGATAGATTATTCCTACATCCTACAATCTATCAAGTTTAGCCTTCACTAATTTCATGTTCATATTTATCTTGTATGATTGTTTCTTTGTAGGCCAAGCATACTCCTTAAGTTTCATATGCATCTTTCCTAGAGATGGATTAAATCCTCAGACCTCTAAAAAATTTAGTAGAAAAGGCATCTTGATAATATTATAGGATTTGCATAGCTTTATAATTAATTACCTAAAATTTAGGAATGTAAATTATTTTATGGGTCAGCTCACCAAACATTTACAATAATTTGTTATTTTATCATTCAACTCACCATATATGTATAGTACATAGGCTACCATGGGTACCATCAAAATATACTTTTGGCAATTACCCTATGATATTAGTATAATTTAGGAAGTCACTATGTACATTGAAGAGATAAAATAGATAAGTTGTGGGATAAATTAAAATATAATATAAAAAAATTCACAAAACCTAGTTATTATATGCAATTTTTAAAATATAATAATCTAACTTTGTATGCAAATGTTATGGCCTCTGGAAGTTGGAAGTTGGTTACATCATTTAGTTTCAACCATTTAGTTAAAACCATTGGCCTCATCTATTTAGTTAAAACCAAATGACATAAATAAATGACATAACCAAGTGACATAATCTAATGACATAACTCAATGACATAATCGACTACTAACTTCTAGAGGCCATAACTTTTTCATACAAACTTAGATTATGATGATTTTTTTTGAAATTACATAGACATTTGAGAGGTATCCCAATATGTAATAATATTTAGGTTTTGGGATGGTTTTTATTCTTTATTTTCTATAGATATGATTTAAATCCATTTAATTTAGACATTCAGTCCATCTGTTTGACAACATTGTCTGATAATTCCATTTGGCATCATGATTCGGTGGAACTAAAAGGTAGTAAAAAAAATAGTGAATCTTATATTTCCTTGTAATCCTCTCAAATTTATATGGATTTGACATCACTCATATAGGATTATCCATGCTTATGACATAATTTTCCATAAATTCACTAAATAATTCCAAGAAGTTTTCTTATAAGGGCTCTTAAAATTAACCTTTCTTGAGCTTATACCAGACATAAGTTAAGAGCATGAAATAGGTAATGGATGAGTGATTGAGTTTGACCTAAATTATGATAGGTAACTATATTATAAAAATAAGATTAACTTAATTTAAGGAAGTTAATATCTTGGTGTTGTTCCACCTAGATGATACTCTACTAGATAGGGGTGAATTTGGGGTCCACCTAGATCACTTTGACTAGGTCATAATGAGGAAGGTGGCAAAGTCAAACAAATATGGAGCTCAAGTGGTACTTAATCTCTCAACCCAACCCATGGAAATCATCATCCAGGGGTCTAAATTTAATGTGGATATGGAGGCTCCCCTTCAAGTTTATCAAAGGCATGTGGCACAATTAGAAGTGATCTTTAGAGACCCTCCAATGAACCTCACTAAGTTGAACCATAAATTCAACCTCATGTCAACAATGATAGAAGCCAAGGAAGTCCAAATAGTTGGGATCCAACCTATTTGTACCACCTATACATATTATTTAAGTGGTCTCCTATGAATATTTTTGAAGTGAGATAAGAGGATTTTATCCTTTTTTTGAATTATGTAGTTGTAATAAATAAAAGTGGCCATCATGGCCTAAGATGGGAATCTTTCACTACTTGGAGGTGACCCTCATACTCATCTATAAATGTGTGACTATATCATGTTTTCAAGGTTAACAATTCTTAGCTCTAAAATTTCTATTAGAATTAAGAAACTATTTTACCCACTTTTTTCTTTACTATTGTAGATTGGGTAAAGTTGGCAATGAGTGATACTCTTGTGAACAACACTCATCTTTAATGAATGTAATTTGTATCTTTATAAAAATCACTTGATCTATGTGTCAAATTATTTATCATATCCAATTTTGATTGAATGTTAGTGCTCATAAAATTGAAATAATTTTCTATCTCTAATGGATGTAATGGTTGTAATGTGCTTATCTACTATAACCTCTATGTGAAACCTTCATGTTATATTCATAATATTCATAATCTATGTGTTAGTCTACATGTTAAATTGGAAGTCTATGTGTTATATACTATGGATTTATGAATATTAACACTTAGTGAGGGATTAATTAATTAAGCATTCTTCACATTCTTCTCAATTTCCCCAAAATATTCCCTTCGTGTAGTTTGGAGTTAAAAACCTTGATGAAACTCAACACATAGTGGTATAACTATGGTAGATGCATTGGTTTAAATTCATAGAATTAATATCATCCTAAATTGAAATTTTTTTTACCTACCTTACTCTTCCCTACATTTTGTGTTTATTTTGGAATCTAAACTATCTTCCCTTTATTTAAGAAAATGGTAAAGTGAAATATATTTACATTAACTATAAACCCAAATAAGCAACTCATAGCCTAAGAAATTGATATTAAATATTTGGTGGTGACACTATATCTCTTAGAGACTATTTCATAAAGGCTCAATAGTGAATCCAAATATATATAACCATGCATTGGGATGATCTCACATCAGTCTTAAAATGGAGGATGAAATTCCATAATTATTTCCACTATTCTCTTTAAAAACACTCAATCTTCCATGAGTACTTTTGGAGTAGGATTTTGGGTGGAAAAATAATTGGTGATGGAATGAGGGGACATTAGGTATTTATGTCTTGAATGTTGACTTGTTTGAAATAATGATTGTTAAATGGTAACATTCTAACTATTTCTTATTTTTGAATCACCTTAGAGTCCAATTCACCTACCACTAACGCTAGGTCCCATCACGTCTAGCTAGTAGTTTCCCCCTTATAATTATATAAGAGACCTAGGCTTAGATGTATAGTAGTCCAAAATAGATCATCCTGTTACTCTCCCCTAAATACACCACCTATAATGGCTCTACTAGTAGCCTAGTTAGCTAGTAACATTCCCAGAGTTGTCCATGACTTACCCAAAAATCTTGAGAGGGATCTTCCTAATTTCATTCCTTGTTTAGGATAAATATTTGAAGAGCATGTGACCTCATATAATACCTACCTAAGGCTTATAAATGTGGAACATGAGGATGTAGTGTGTAGGATTTTCCCTCTCACATTGATGGACTTAGCTTATGATTGGCTCTTCAACTTCCCCAAGAACTTGATCACTAGTTGGGACCTTTTTAGTAGTGCCTTCCTAGCCCAATTTGGGAAAGTTATCAAAGCTAATGTCCTCTAAAAATATTTCACATGTATTAAACAAGAGTCTAATGATCCCATCAAGAAATTGAATGTTATATTTTATAAGATGTATTGCCAGGTTACCATGTTCTACCAACCCAATACCTAACTAGTGCTTGAAATCTATAAAAATGCTTTATACCCTTAGACAATAATGTTTTTGAGGTGAGACCCTATAATACTAGACTTATCCCTAGAATATATTGAAACCATCAAGGTGGACTAGTAGTTAAATCCTCAAGGTCAAATGATGGTACCCATTTCTAATGCATTATCATATATTCCCAAATTGAGATTCTTGCCAAATGATAATCAAAATATTTTAATGTTTTAGTTACTTCCCATAACAAATCAACTCTATTTTAGTCATGTTTAACCAAACCAAAATTTGGGTTTTGTTAACCTAGTGAACCATTAGACAACTCTTTAGTTATGACACCAAGTGATGTTGGTAGCAACTAAAAATATCCAGACCATATCCTAGGAGTTCATGAAGAATGAGTTGGATGTCATTCAAAAAATGGTGCAAAAACTTAGTAATGAATTCTTTGGGATACAAAGGTATATGATTAACTACAAAATATAGAGTTTAGACAAAAAAATTACATCTCAAATACTAAACATGAACTATAATCATCCCCATAATTAGCCAAAGACCTTGCTCAATAGGTTGCTAGAAGTTAATGTCTTCAAAATAGCCCTACATAACTAGTGTCAAGTTCATAACATAGATGCCCATGGATAAAATTATTGTATAGAGTTATATTATGCCTTTGAGATATTCCAAAAATAAATGAAAGAGTAAAAGGTGGTCCCAAATCACCTAGAATCATCCAATGTGGTTAAGGTCCCAAGCACCACCATAGTGTTGGAAACACTAGAGTTCCCTAGCCAAGGAAAAAATGATATGATAAAGGGTATTAGTGAGGTGCATGTATTTAAATATTTCCAAAGGAGTAACTATTCCATTAAGAATAAACAACCCCTCATTATCTTGACTCCTCCAATAATGTTGCCACCCCACCTAACCTTAATTTTAGGAATAACCCCCCACCCCTAAGGCCTAAAGAACTAAAATTTCACATAGAAAACTGGTAGGTATAAATTAGAGGAGGTTATAATATACTATAGTATATGAATCATATAAAATACAAAATCATGCTTCATGAACTTGCTTAGATCACTGAGCAACATGATCTTCTGCTAAAGTTCCTAATGGAGAATCCAACTTAGCCAACCCATGTAAAATTAAAAGCAACCCATACCAACATACTTATTCACAAAAACAAGACTAAAATTCCTCCCTTCCTATTGACCATCAAATTATTTAGGTATAATTTTCATAACATTCTAGTGGATTCAAGGGCCTCAACAAACATAATGCTATTAGGAATCTATGAGAAGTTATGGCTAGTCTATATCAAGTTAGATAAGGTAGTGGTTTAACTAAACAAATCTAAGGTTAATGGGGTGGGAAAGATGATAAATTTCCACATGCATTTATATTCTAAGCCTAGGATTAAACATTTCATAGGCATCTAGGTATTAGATATTCCTAAGGCCTATGGCATGCTTCTCAATAGAGCTAATCTAAAACCCTAAAAGGGTATATGGACATAAATTTCTCTCATATGTGACTACCTTGGAAATGTGTAGACAATAAAATCAAGTTGGAAATATATCCCTACTTGAAACACATGATAACTCATTATAATGCAATTAACGAGAAAGTGAACCTAACATGCTTGGACTTAAGAATCTATATGCTAAGTATGAAACTTGCTAAAGACAAAGCTGACAATCACCTGAGATGTCAAGCCCATTATGTTACTTTTATGTAGATAGGGCTCATACCAAAAAACATAGTGGATCTATTTATCTATTAATAGATCCCCAAAGTTGGAAACATATAACATCATATAAGTTACATTTCTCATGCACAAATAATATACTGGAGTATGAAACATTAATCCTAGGTTTGTAATTTATGTTGAAACACAAGGTAAATGAACTAATATTATTTAGTAACTATAAAATAGTGGTCAATTGAATCAAGAACAAATTCTAATGTAAGTTGTCATACCTTAGAAGTTATTGTTATCACTCAAAATGTGCAATTGTGGTTAGAATGACTCTCATGTACACCACCATGTAACACTTCTACACCAATCACCTTAGACCTCAGTACATGAGAGTAATTATATGATTTTATGTAATAATGGGATTATTCCCCAAGGTGTGAGATTATTTTACTCCTTGGGATGAACCTCTAGAGAAGGTCAACTTCCTTATAATTAAAGTGTACCTAGTTTAAGACCAATGCACAAACCTACAAAGTGTTGAAAGGGAATCTATGGTTAATGATGATGGAAAATGGATGGGATAGGGTAAAAAGGTTTATGAAATTGGAAGTTATAATGCACCAATAATAGAGTGATCACCTCTTTTACTTAATGACATAATAAAACTAAGGAATTGAATGTACTTGGTCTTCAACTAGACACCAACTACATAAGTGTTTTTCATGGATGTATGGAAACATAATACAAAATTGAGATGGATGACAAATAGTCCATATATAATGCATAAATAGACCTATTTATACAATGTGTGACCTTCAAAATATTTTTATTTCATATAGAAGTGTGAAAGGAGGATAGTAATAATAGGGATGGATATCCACAAATAATGATCAACAACTATTAATAAAAATAAAATATAGAGTAATAATAAAGGTAATTTATTTGTTAGTAATTTCAATGCCTAAGTTGATATTATAAATTTAATGATTAAAGCTTTGTTATACCAAAGAGAGGGATCCTTTTCATAATGAGAATCAGGGTTTATGTAGAGCTAGATAAGACCCTATGTTATTAATTAAACATTTGAGATGGTAGATAGGAACTTAATTTAAAATTTGGTGCTCATAACTCAAGATAACTAGACTCCTATGCAATAGCTACTATGAACCACACTCACTCAATTTGGGTTGACAATATTATCATAAAAGTAATTGGAAGGCCATTCTTGGATCTTCAAATGATCCACATGTGTACTAATTATTCTTTTGAAGTCAAGGTATATGTGTGTGCATGTTATGGCCACCTGAACACCACCTTTGATTTTAATTCTAATATAAATAAACTTCTCTTTACATCCAATCGATCCCAACTATCATCTATCAATCCACCAATACTACTTTTTGATATATAGGCTATATAGACTTTCTTTAGATTTCACCATGTCTTTTTTATGCATGCAATAGATTTATGCATGCATATATCTTAGGTATAAAGTCTACAATAAATTATGTACACTTTATATTTTATGTAATTTGCTTCATCTATGCATTTAAGGTTGTGCATGGATAATATTCACTAAAGGGGAGTGTGCACCTTTCATGATTTTGACAATCTTGGCTATCCTTTGTATCTAGTTTGCATCTACTTATCTATGACACTCTTAATACCTATATTTACTCAAATATCCAAGTACATTCTTACTTTATATTTTTCATGTACATGAATCAATACTTGAATGTATCCTATGCAAATAGTGCACATGTGAGGATGAGTGTTAAAACATAATGATGCATTAGTGTAGGAAAGTTGAGAACCTATGTGATGGCAAAGAGGGATATCTTTTGAGAAAGGTGTAAGGAATTAATTCTTATTTCACCTATACCCTTTTTTTAGCTTTACAAATATGTTCCATTCATTTTGGAGCTTACATTGGCATGAAAATGGAGTGGTGCATATGAAAATGCATGTTGCACACTTTGACCTTTATAGTCTAAAGTCTGGGAACATCTACATGATTTAATTATGTGATAATAGTTATACATGATGGAATATATGAAGATATTATGCAAAGGGTGTGTATTCAGAGTTTTTCATAGGAATTAATTGACACTTAGTTGATGTGTGAATCTGCACTGACTTTTAACTTCACGCACTATTGGGTAATCATTTATGCACAAGATTAACCTTGATAAACTCAACACTTCACAATTACAAAATCCTTCTATAAGGTATTATGAGGTTTGTGATGACTGGGGTGACTTGAAGATTCATCACTTTTGGTGACCTATATGGGTTATTTTCCTACTAAGTGGGGACCAATAAACTTTGAATCAATCCATTAGACATGGAGTAATCTGGAGTTCCTTGACCTTTTATTTCTCACATAATTAGTTATGACAAGATTACTTGACCTTAGAATAAACTAAGATACATTTCACAAAGAATAAACAAGAAAAAAAATACACCGAATGGTACTTAGAGGAAGGAAAATTTAAACTAAGCAGGAACTACACATAAGTGCTTAGAGGAAATGAAACTAATCTAAACAACAACATGTGTGCATGACACTTAGGGAAATTAGGATATCTATTCTAATATTTACAAAATATACACAATCAATAGAGATAGTGATTGATATGAATCTTATTGATATCTATGGGAACACTTCTCTAATTGGCTTTGTGAGTTGGAAGGTGTTGGATTATTTGAAACTAGCAATGGTTTATGGGTTGGTCTATATAACATTGAATTTTGTATGCTTTCCTAACCTTACCCTATATGCATCCCATTTGAGTACTATCCTTATTTGAATATTTTTTCCCTATTTTATTACTAATTCTCCTTCATCAAAGCTTATATTTGTAGTTTTTTTTTCAAATGCCTTTTTTATGTGTCTATCGAAGCTATATAGTGTGTATGGCCTATGATATTATTTATTTAAGCTCCATTAATTTAGACAATATTACTATCATGTGATATGTCTCATGAACTTCCAACTAATGATCTTTCTATAATGAATTTAAATCAAGAGATTCAATCAATCTCACTTCCCTCCCATACATGAACATGAAAGGTGAATTCTCCATCACCCTTTTCAGCATTATTTGATCTACCTAGAGGGACATCTTGATTTTTGTGCTCTAAGATAATTAGTTATCCTTCATGGTTCACTTAATGATTCAAATTAGGTTATTATTTATTTATTTGGATATACCCTTAATTTTAAGGGTAATAATTTGAGTAAGTACTTAGATGAATGTTGTGTTTGACTGCCCATTTGTTGATTTTGGCTCCAAAGAAGGACTTTGTATTATCAAAAACAATGGTGATTAGAAAACAAAATATTCCTATAAATATTTCATAGAACTATATAATAATATTAATCCTCATTAACCTTATTAAGTGATATTTCCTCCATCAACCTTGTGAAATAGTTGGTTTCCATGAGGATCCATTTGCATTCAACACTTGTTGGCAGGTTTATCATTTTGATGAAGTTGAAGCCACATTGGGTAAAACATTAATAAGCTTATATTGGGTAAAGTTTAAGAGCTAAAAATTTATAATTTCTTACAAATAAGGCTTACTTATTTTATCCCCACACCCATGCATGTAAATCATTGAATAGAGTTGGTCAATAATAGCTAGCTCACATGATTTTAATAGCAATGATTTTAGGTGAGTAATGACCTCTTGATAGCCCATCATGGAACTTTTTAAGGATCTTGTTCACTTTATCCTATTATACAAACTTTAAGATAACTCTATTTATGTCTCTTATAAATAATTTTCCATTGACAAACACATAAGGAATATCTTGCAATCTAAAGTGCCCGTATTTGGCTTTATTTAGGCCAGGTGGATATGCATCAATCTAAATGAATATCCTCATGCTCTGAGTCTACAATGTTAGGTCATTTTGGTCTATTGATTGATCCTCATATAATTTAAATACTAATCTACATTCAAATTTTACCTCCGCTACTAGCTTATTGTATATTCTTCTCCCTCATACTAGATTGGTGATTTGAATATCTATGCCATACTCCATAAACTTTGTGATCCAACTAACTTATTCTTACTAATATCCTTACTAAGTTTAAACTCTTTTATAATTGAGTGAGAAACCAAGAGTTGAATCCTATTTTTTGAGATAATATGCCTAAAATTATTGAGCATACTTATGACTATGAAGGTGTGTCTCTCCACAAAGTTGTAGTGTATCTCATAATCTTTGAGTTCCTAACTAAATAAAGTATTATGTTTCTCTAATTGGTAGTTATTCTCTTTCCACTAGATCATTGATATGCCTTCAACTCTACCAAATGTGTAAAGGATAAAATACTTATTGTAATTAGGGTTTATCAAAGTGGGAGCTTGTGTGATAGTGTGGTTTATGGCCTCAAAACTTATCTTGAATTCATGGGTCCAATTGAACAAAGCACCTTTCTTGAGTAGTATTATTAGAGGCTTGGTCATAGAAATGAAATTTGTCACAAACCTTTTGATGAAGTTTATCTTTCCTAAGAAGCTCTAGAGGATTTTATTGTGACCTGGGAGAGGGAGAGACATGATGTCCTTGACTAATTTTGAATTGATTATAAGCTCATTTTTGGATATGATGTACCCTAATAATTTTCCCTCATAAAAAGAAAACATGCACTTACTTGAGTTCAAAGAGATTCCAAATTACTGACACTTTTTAGAAACTTGCTCTAAATGACGTAAATGATTAGATACACACTTGGATAAGATAGTGATATCATCAAGGTAGATAAAGATGACATTTTTTAGGATTCCCTTGAATCCATATCCATGGATCTCTAAAAAGTAGCCCCCAAATTTTTTAGTCTAAACAACATCCTATAGTATGCAAAGATACCCCACTTAGTACTTAATGTAGTTTTAAATTGATCACACTCCATCACAAGTATCTAGTTATAGCCTAAGTAACCATATAGTAGTGAAAACCTCTCTACACATATAACTATTCAAATAATTTGCTCTATTGGTGGTAGGAGGTAGTGATCTTTGAGGGATGCTTTGTTTAAATCCCTGAAGCCTAAGTATAGACAAATTTCCCCATTCATATTCTACACTGAAACTATATTGGAAATATTATATTGGCCTCTATGAGCTTTGAGATCTCTTTTCTCACCAAGGGCTCAAGCATGGGGTTTATTTACCTTTGATTTTTCCTGAGCATCTTGGTGTTGGGGTCAAGTTCAATAGTATTTTAGGATAAGCTTGGGTTAAAGCCTTTGATTTCTTGGTATCTCCATGTGAATATATCATCATATTTTTAATTTATCTTGATGAGCTCTTTGATTTTACATAGAGATCACACCTTTTTGGCCTTTAAGAGCTTGTTATCAAATATGGTCACATGCTTAAGAATTTATTCCTTAATTATCATGTGTTTGAACTCACCTTTGATCTAGTCATTAGAATTAAAGATGATTTTCAACATGAACAACCCCCTAGGTAGATTATTTGTATTCATCTCAATGATATTTCATTCATATTGGGCTTGGAGTTGTGATTGATTATTAGCACATAATTCAGCTTCATCTTGAAAGAAGTTAAAAAATTATTCACCACTTTCAAATACTTACCAATTACTTGCATTGTCTAAGACTGATAGTTTGACCATGAGATTTATGAGCTACATGGAATAATTACTCATATCACATGGGAGGTCATACTATGCACCCATAGTTATGAGCCTATCAACATTATCAATATGTACCCTCAGTATAAATTAGATGTTAAAAGCATCGAATCCCTTTCCTAAGCCTTATGTTTGTAATATTTTACAAGACTATTATTGGACATATTTTATGCATTTACCTAGTTTATGATAGGTTTTCTATCCCCAAATGCTTGTAACACTTTGATTCCTTTCTTTTGAACCAATTAGAGGCCCTATATTAGTGCCTCATATTTGATGCCATTATTTGTGCATCTAAATAGTAACCTAAATGTGTGGAAGTATTTTTCCTTTTAGGGGGACATCATTACCACAATAGCCCTTGTGTCATTTTTACTTTGGGATCCATCAAAATATAACTAACATACACTAATAAGATCCTCTTATGCCTTTATGAGACTTGGTAACATGGGTATTCTTTAATAATATAGTATGTGTCTAGCCTTTTTTAATACATTACCATATGGGTTAAACTCAAATTGACCACATGGCCATTTATAAAGCAAGTTATTTAGGATTTATTCAAGGGACATGGTAGTCTCATGGAGAATTGAATTCTCTTATCAGTACAACATAGTGTAGTTCATATCCACTAGACTAGGATGTTATTATTTTATATGATTCTTATAAATGGGTGTAGCCTTGATGGTCACTTTAGTTCCATATTGGATCCTAAGTATCATGTGAAATAAATATGAGGATAGGTATTTGTCCATATTTGTAGTGAAATCCCAAGAAAGTCATATAACAAATTAGGGGGCAAGTTGATAATTGTGATATCTTATCTAATGGAGATGCTTGGACATCCATATAAGGTGAGGTTTAGGTACTTAAATATCCCCATAGTTTTAAATTTTGTGTCATCTAATTGGATGACATATTTTGAGATGGTAGAATATGATATACCTAACATGCCTATGATTTTATTTGGCATCACTAAGCTACTCACGCCTGAGTCTATCATACAATTATGTACAAGATGCTTGATAATAATTAGAGAAGTGTAGAATGGGGTGATTTTTTGCTTCTACATTCTTATTCCTCATTTTGTTGACATATTTTTTTTTGAAATAATGGTCATATTTTTTGATGGATCATGTAACTCACCTGAAGGTGTGGTTCATAGAGTCAGTGGGCTAGTTGCAATAAGAATGGGTGCTAGATTTTGGAAAAAGGGAAAGGTGGGTTGAATCATAGATGGGGGCTATGAAAAAAAGGCATATGGGTATGGGAAAAATTTTCCATACTTGGATCAAATATTTATCTACTCACATACTAAACTCATATACATTGAGTAATATTGAGCCTCTCATGGAGAATTGTATTCTCCCATTAGTCAAACATAGTGTAGTCCATATCCGCTAGACTAGGAGAGTATGGTTATATATGATTATTAAAAATGGGTTTAGCACCTATGGTCACCTTAGTTCTATATTGGGTCCTAAGTAGTATGTGAAAAAAATATGAGGATAGGTATCCATCCATCTTTTTAGTGAAATCCTAAGAAAAACATATAAAAAATAGGGGAAAGTTGATGACTATGATGTCTTATGTAATGGAGAGGATTGAACACCCATATAAGGTGAGGTTTAGGTTCTCAATGATCCCCATATTTTTAACCATTGTGCTATCACTAAGCTATGATTTTATTTGGCATCACTAAGTTTTTCACCCCTAAATCTATCATATAGTTATGTATGAGATGCTTACTAATAATCAGATAAAAATATAGAATGGGGTTGATTTATTACTTCTACACACTTCTTATTTCTTTGGTTGACATATGTTGGTATAAGTAATTATCATATTCTATGGTGGATCATGTGATTAGAAATTCCTTAGGGAATCCTATAGAAAACTCCTTTGAGAAAGAATAGCAAGAGCATCCCACATCATCACATTTAAGTTAGCTTTATTAATTTTCTCAATTATGTTAAAGGGGATATAAACTCTTTTTTCCTATGTTTTTTGAATGGCCACCTCCTTTCACACTTGTGGAATAATCTAAGGTTGACTTTCTTTCTATGTGATTATCTCTATGCACATTTGAAAGTTCTTTTTAGGTACACTACCATTAATTTCTATGCATAAAACTTAAGGCACATAATTTGAGGGTGAAAAAGAAGATAACTCCCCACCATTGCCCTCATTTTGAATCTTATGTTAGGATAAACCATGTTACTCCCTACACTTGGCATTTCATTTTGATTCATATAATTGAAGTCACCCTCTTTCCAATTCATGAAATTAGACTCACTTTAATCATGTGATTGCACTAATAATTCCTCCCTTTATAGAGATATAATATTTTGTTGTTCTTGAGGTGGTGACATGTTTTGCATCATGGGAACTTGATTCAAAACCCAATTTATATAGATTGCTTTATTATGTGGTTGATCATATGAAAATCACCATTCATATTCCTATGACATGTTATTCTACATGGTTACAAGGGTTCTATAAGTTATAGCAGTGTTCAAATTTTGTGCATAAGGAATCCCATTATATAAGATCTAGTTTTGAGCTTAAACACCACCTAAATATGAAGGTATGTTTGGCTGATATGATTGGTTGAAGGGTTGATACGGCCTAGAGTGATACATTTTCTACTTTTTGAGTGTTATTAGTTAATTTTCAAAGCATTATGATAATGATTTAACTTCATGTAACTCACGTCAAGGTGCAGTTAATGGATTCAGTAAGCTAGTTATAATAAGAATGGATGACAAAGTTGGGAAAGAGGTAAAGGTCACTTGAATTATATATGGGGGATCAATAAATAAAGGTATAGGGGGTATGCACACAAATTTCCTTACTTGGATAAAATAATCATATGTTCCCATACCAACCTCATATGCATCAATTAATACTGAGCCTCCCATGGATTTAATCATCATGGCCACATCATTTTTCATTTTCTTAAAAATATAAAAATGTATTATTAAGAGAGGATTTTACCAAGGGTGGGATTCAATCCCAAGTCTTCTAGAATATAAAGTTGAAGTCAATCATTTGATCATGTGGATACCTTTTAATGGCAATGAGTTTTTCCATGAATGATAGGTGGTCACTCTTTTCCCTAAATAGTATACATAGGAAGTTGTATTATGACATTATATTTGGTTACATAATATAGGGAGAAAATATTATAGGTGCTCTATATGGCTAGTAGAGTTATCTAAAGTAAAATAGGGGATGATCTTAAAATCATATAAAATAATATAGTAATAATGGGGGAGGGCCAATGTACTACCTCCATTAAAGGGAATAAAGGGATGATTTTTGAGATCAACCATGAATGGGATAGGGGATGGTCTTTGGGCACATGGAATATACCAAATGGGAGAGTATATTTAGCTATAGGGGAATATTATCCTAAATATCTATCTCTTTTGATAGTGGATAAGGATGCATTGAATCTTCTTCTAGTATGTATATGCAATTCAATAAAATTAAAATTAATACCTCTCGAAGATGGTCTTGTTTGTCTTAGCATATAGATGAAGAACTAATCTTGTAAACTAGAAATACTTAGAGTTGCTAAGTGCTCATTATTGTGTCTTTAAAATTATTCACTAATAATATAACTAATTCCTTAGTTAAATCATTGAAATCCCATCAAGAGTGCCAAAAATTATCATCTCTCAAAATATGCACATGTGGTTAGAATGGCTCCTGTGCATGCCACTGCACATCACATTCATACCAAGTGCTTTGGACCTCAGTGCCTGAGAGTAATTTTATGATTTGATGTAAAAATGGGATCATCCCCAAAGGTGTGGGACTCTTGTGCTCTTTGGGATGAACCTTTATAAAAGGATGACTTCCTTCTAATCTGAGTACACCTAGTTGAGGACTAGCATGTAGAAATACAAAGAGAATAAAATGAATCTATAGCTAATGTTAAACTTAATCATAATAAATGAAAATATATGAAATAGGGTAAGAGGGTTTTTTAAATGGGAAGTAGTGATGGACCAAGAATAAAATGAGTACCTCACCTACTGGACAACATAATAAAACTAAGGAATTGAATGGACCTAGTTCTTGACCACACACTAACTGCATAAGTGTTTTGCATGAAGGTATGAGAACATAACATAACATTAAGAGGGAGAAAAAATGGTCCATATATAATGTATAAATATACTCATTTATACACAGTGTGTGACTTATAAAGGAATGTAATTCCACGTATAGGTATGAAAAGAGGACAACAAAGAAAGGGATGACCATCCATAGACAAGGATCATTAATTGTTAATATACAAAAAATGTAGAGTAGGAAGAAAGGTAACTAAATTATTATTAATTTTAAGGCCTAAACTAATATTAAAACTCAAATGATCAAAGATTTATTATACCAAGGAGAGGGTTACTCTTCATAATGCAAATCAGGGTTTATATAGAGCTAGACAAGATCATGCATAATTAATTCAACATTTTAGATGATATATAGGAACTTAATTCTAAATTTGGTGCTTATAACTAAAGAGAACTAGACTCTCATGTGATAGTTGTTATAAACTATGCTCCTTCAATTTGGGTTGACAATCTGATCATAGAAATAAATGGATGGTCATTATTGGATATTTATAGGATATACATGTGCATCAAGGTCATAAGTATGCTTATAAATTAAATAGAGATGTGTGTGCATGTTTTTTACACCTACCCATTTCCTTTGATTTTAATTCTACTCTAAATGAGCTTCTCTTAACATCCAATCAATCCCAACAACCACCTTTACTTATTGTCACCACCTATCAATTTGCCTAGACTAATTCCTAACATAAAGGTTGTGCAGTCTTTATTTATATTTTTCCATCTCATTATTATGCATGAAGTATATTTTTATGTGTGTCTATCTTGGGGATCAAATGTACAGTAAATCCTATGCACTTTAGAATTTAGCAAGTTTGTGCTAGCTACATACATAAAGTTACACAGAGAATCTATGATAAAGGGGAGCACATGCCTTTCATGATTTGTATAATATTGGATATCCTTTATGCATGGTTTACACCTACTTATATTCAACACTTTAAATAAATTCATTAACTCAAATATCCAAATGCATGCTTACTGTATGTTTGTCATATGCATTACTTGATACTTGAATGCATCTTACACAAAGAGTGCACATGTGAGGATGCATAGGAGGTTGGTCACTATAACATAATAACATATTAGGTAGGGAATATATGAACCCACGTAATTGTGTAGAGGGATATCTTTCATAAAAGTCATAAGTCCTTAATTTTTCCTACACCTAATCCCTTTTGGTAGTTTTACATATCTATGCCATTTATCTAGGATCTGACATTAGCATTCAAAGAGAGTGGTGCACATGAAACTACATTGTGCACTTTGCCCTATGCAATATAAATTCTAGGAACAACTACACACTTTTATTATGTTCCAATAGTTATATGTGATGGAAGGTGTAAAGATATTATGCATATGGTAAACATTAAGAGTTATTCATATGTGTGAATTAGAAATTATTTGACGTGTGAATCCACATTGAATTTTAAATTTGAGCACTAGAAAGGAATAATATATGTGTAAGATTATCATTAATAAATTCAACACTACATAAGCATGAAAACCTTTTATAGGGTCTTATGATATTTACATGGATTGGGGTGACTTAAAGAGTCAATAAGTATAAACATAGGGCTTAAGACTTATTTAAAATGTTTAGCATGTTCAACGTCATACCTATCCCTAGGGAATGAAGCCAAGTTACTGAATCGTTGACATATATCACATCAAACTTAACCCCCTATATGGCATTGAGTTATAGGAGTTCTTAATGGAACTTGTCCTTGTCCTTTTGTCCCTAACAATGTGACAAACTTACAAGTATTTGAGGATGACCAGTAGATTATCTACTTCCTTAACAATATGGGGGTATTTGAAACATATATCATCAACGAGGTAGACATAGATAACCTTAGAACCAATGAAGACAAGGATGGTGTATGTAAAGGGAAATTTAATTGATCTATAAATCAATCCTATCTCAGAGAAGATAAATCCTACTAACACTTTTGATTGTTGATACATTACATATTCAGGATCATGCCCAAGATGGATCTACTAGACCTAGCCAAGGTATCTCTTACCATAATAAAATCACTAGGAAAGGTTCCAAAGCCTCTAGTCAAGCAAAACTATTGAATAACCCCTACTAGGTTCTATGTTTTCATATTCACAAAATTAAATAAATGAAAAAATCAAAGTAAATTCTAATCTAGTGCTCACCAAAGTTTTTCCACAAAGTGGAGAAAATAAACATAAAAATTAAACATGCATATAAGATATATACTCATGTCAATGTATACAAAATCCTAATACATGGGAGAGAAGTATAAATTCAAATCTATGTACTCTTACAAAGGAGGAACAAATTTAGGAATACTTAAATTTGAAGATAAGCCCCCCTAGTCTCAATCTCTCCCTTGGAAAATGTGTTTCACAAGATGTTTTTGTGGTATGTAAGTTTGACAAGGATAAATCAACTCTAGGATACACAGCCTATCTATGCATCCAAAAGACTTCTCCATAAGACAACATTTATATCTCCAAAGAAAGTATTAAAACCCTAAGCTATGATCCTTAAGTATAATGGTGGATAAGTAGATGCACAATATATATCTCTTCTTCTATTCCTTAATAAATGATGAAATGAATGTGTATATATAGTTGAATCTAACCCTAAACCTTTCTAAAATTTTATCTAATAGGGTCGACCCAATCGACTTTATATCATTATTTGCAAAAATAAATTAGGTCTTGCTCTAGGTTGGCCAGGGGCAGACCTAGACCCTAGATGAGTTTTATCAATTAGATTATAGGGTCAATGGGGATGATAGTGTACTGTAAACCATTGGAAAGGGCTAATGAAGTCAAAAAATGACTAGATGAGGATGAAAAAGAGGAAGAAAAGCTTAGGGGAGTGTTTTTAGGATACGGTTATCTAGATATCAAGTGGTAGTATAGGGCCAACAATCCTTCAAAGCACCAATGGGATACCCACCCCTTTCTTAGTGCACCCCTTAAAGTGTGCACTTAGAGAGATTGAGACTCGATGGATTCCTATAAGAGAGAAAGCATTAGTAATTGATAAAAAGTTAAAAATATTATGTGTATACATATCCTCACTTGAAGCTTATCATGTGTCACTTAGGTGTAATAGGGGATGATGCTTTGGGAAAAAAACATTACAACACAAAATGTTGAAGCTAAATAAATTATAGTAAGAAGAAAATAAGATAAATGAAAGGATAAAATTGAAAAACACATACCTTTATTTACCTTAGTGTTGTAGATATAAAAAGAGATGCAAGAAATGTGAAGGTTTCCAATGTAGGTAATGTTAGGTGAACCTATATAAATTAGTGAAAAAGAGTGAAAAATCAAGTTTTTGCAACATATACATGTAGTAGGTCAAAATATTTTCTATGATGTCAGGATTTTATAATATTTTATGGTTCAGAAAAAGAGCTAGTAGAGACAAAGTTATGGTCAAAATATAAAATATGACAAGAAATATTTGAAAGGTAAATAATTTTTAATAGTAAATATAAATAGGGTGAAAAAGAATTCATTTGTTATTTTTACTATTCAAATAAAATAGAGCTTTGAGAGATCTAGTTTGAGACCAAAGAGTCATCATGGTGAGGAAATAATAGTTGTGATGGGGAAGATGCATAGCAACTGAAATGAGTGTAGCAAAGGTAAGTAATTATTAATTTCAAATTTTTGAGTATTTTTATTTGAAATTGAACTAGATATAGAAAATTAAATGGTAAGAAAAATATAGGCACTAGAATAAATACTAGGAAAATTTTAGGTAAAATAGTGGTAGAATGGGGTACTAGGTAAGAAGAAGTCAAACTAATAAATGCATATGGAATTTATGGTAAATGGTAAAAAAGTTGTCATTGTAGAAGAAAAAAGTCAACTTGGTCAACTTAGTCCATAAGTCAAGCCAAAAACATATGGGTGATTGTATAGAAGTGGGCTAATTTATTAATCTAAAAGGTGGTCGACTACGTGGTAGTAGGTTGACTTAGTTGGTAAGGAGGAAAATGTTGACTATGTACCAAAGGGCTTACTTAGTTTGAAACATGAGACTGATTTAGTCTGAAAAATAAGGCCAACTATGTATGATAGGGCTGATTTGGTATGCTAAAGTAAGAGGATGGTCAATTTATTATCAAATGGGTTGATCTATTTAAAAATTATAAATTTTGATTTAGTATCACATATAAGATATAGGGCCAATTTAGTATTAAATGGGCTGATTTTTTAGGAAAATTAAGAACATGAGAAACTAAATAAAACCAACTTATTTTAAGTAATTAATTTATTAATTTTTAAGAATGTATTTGGATTATTGATGACATGGTATATGATACATCCTTTGTTTCTTGATATTTTGTAGATATGTCAGAGATATTAGCACCTAATAGATGCATCATGGGTACCATATTTACTAGAATGCTTGACTAACATGGATAGAGCACAATTAGTTGCAATGGTCTTCAAAGGCATCATGGAGATAAGGTGGATCCCACTTTATGTTGATGTCATTGTCATGTTCCTTGTATCATGGGAATGATTGACCAACACTTTTATATAGGTAGTGGATGGGGATACCATTGAGGTGGGTATCACACTAAAGGATATCCACGCATTTCTTGGACTACCTATAAGAGAGACACTAGTGATCACTGACACACTAGAGGATCTAGAGGAGAGATGAGCACTAGCCCAATGGGTGACATGCTTAGATAGGATATACCCTAGATTGAGGGTGAGTTTGTTTTATGTTTATATTGTGAACATTATGGACATCTATAAGGCCATGATAGGACTTTTGATAGCATGAGTGTTGGGTCACAAGTTGGATGGAAAGGTACCTATTGGGACCAACATACCCCATTTTTTGAATTGGGACCATTGAGAAACCCTTAGAATGAAACATGGAAATTTTAGCATGTCAAGGTCTTTTATTTAATTTAAAAATCATCCACTTTTTTAAGAGATTAACATATATGGTCTTGATTTTCTTTAATCTGAACTAACCTTGCTAATAAAATTAATTTGACTATAAGTGCAGGTTCCATGGAATGCATCCCTAATAAGTTTGCATTATAAAACCCTAACAAACCCTTAGTTCAAATTTGAATAAAGGTGGGAACCCAAATTGGTGGAAATCATTCTTATGGACTTATATATAAAATGCATATCTTGGGATTAGTCATGTTTCTTAACATGACTTGACTAACAAACTTGACCCCCTTCATTATTTACCCCTTTTTAAGTTCCTTATATCCTAACTAAATGTCATTATATAGGGTTCTTTCATATTCCCCAACTTATCCTAACACCTTAATATGAAGGCCCTAATGTATTTATTAATACCATCATGACCTTAGTCTTAACGCCTTAAGCCTATGTTTTTATTGCCTCCATGGTCCTAACATTAACTTCATCACACTTTGCATGATCCTATAGTTTTAACTTTATCATGACATTAAATTAGATAGAGAAAATATAAATGAGAACTTAGGCTTAAATATCTTGCATCTTGGATAATTCGATGATCTATGCTTACTCATAGGGATTTGATCATATGGATTGAAGCATAGTTGAAAAGTCAAAAGGATACAAGGAGCTTAAAAGATAGACATGTGACACCACCATTACATTCAAGGACTAAAAGTAAGAGGGACCCAACTTGAAATAATATCCAAACAAAATCAAGTCTCTATATTATGATCAATGACTATTTCTTGATGGCAGTCTTAAACAGTTATAGCTCTGATACCAAATGGTGCACCCTTACCTTTCTGTACAATGCTCTGATACCAATTGATGAAGACTTGACTGTAGACAGCTTTGGCATTTGAATGCAAACAAGGATATTAATAAAAGCACTGTAATGTTGTATCCCCATTGTGGATGTAGCTTAATAGCCTAATCAACATATATAGTCATGCCTTATCAAGTTGATGCACACGCATCAACATGGCTTCGCTTAACAAGACCCTCCACCATGACTTGACAGTCTTATAGAATAAATGAGAATCATTTCAAATGTGGTAATTAAATCCCATAATGCATTGTTCTTGGCTGAAAGGGATACCTTATCAATATAAAAACTCAGTCTGTATATTTGTGCATTCAACCCATGCATCCATGGCCATCAGGGCCTTAATTGGAAAAACATCTTCTTCCAGACTGGGTTCTCGTGCAATGATGGACTATCTTTTGAGTTTCACATTCCCCTTTATCAACTGTCATGGTCTTACGACCTTTATTAGCTGAAATAATGAAATAGACTTAGTTGGGCGACATGTTTATATAGATCCTTCTATGCTTTCAGCCCAAAAGGCTGTATAAAAAGACATCTCCATTCTCTGACTCGACCCCTTAGCCTAATATAGCCCTTCAGCCAATCTAATTACAATTCTATTTAGAAAATTCAAAACAGACTTCAAATGCATTTATTGTGAATACCCAAATCTTTCAAAATAGATAGGAAGACTTATTCAAACAGGGGTTCATCTAGTCATATTTGTTTCAGACGCAGCAACATCGCACAATTGTTTTGTTTCACACATTTAAAAAGGACGTTTAGCGTAACATTGAGATGGCCAAAGTTCTAATTAATGCATTGGGTGGCCCAGCCAACATAGCCACAACCAAAATTACAATCAACCAGAATTACAGTCAATTTATTTAATACAAAATACAGCCCAGCCAACAAGATATGTGGCGAATGATGAAAATAGGTGTTTGTTTGGCTCAAATCATTGAGTGCCCAAGCTATATTAAATATGTTGAAATGGCTAGAATTCCAAATATAACATTTAAGCAGCCCAAATTTGTATTAATTTAAACTCATAACAAAATGACCAAAAGTCATATGCCCAGCAACTTATAACAACGCCTCTTTGGTCTTTAGAAAAACAATCTCCTCAAAACTCACTTTCATTTATAAATCAAAATAAATACACACCTGTATTAATATTTTCCAGAAGTTATATGCATTGTGTCTGTTCTGTGCTTCCAGTTTTCTTCCTATGCCCCTGCTCTTCTTTTTGCCAAAACATATCCCCCGTTGATGGTAATATTCTACATCAAATGCAATGTCTTCAAATACATGTCATGATCTTTCATCTCTGTTTGGAAATCATCCAAATTCTGCTCTTTCTCTTCCATACAGACCTATAGGTCTGTTGCTCTCACCATTCCTTCATTTTGTTCTTTTTTTTTTTTCTCCTTCCAGCCACTTCTCTTGAATGAGAGAGCCTTTTCTTCTTCTTCCTTTCTGTGCCTTGTTCTCTCTTTCTCCTCCTCCTTCTATGTACTCTCCTATCCTCCTCTTTAATTAATTTTCACTTTAATTGGATTTGTCTTTATTTGGATATATTTTTGTTTTTAAAAAAACCTCCTTCAAACCTCCATGCCCAACTTGGGCTTAGGCAAACAAAATACATTTTTTTTTTGCTTAAAATTTTCCAGCATATTCTAATATCCCCTCATTTCCTCAACAGCTCCACATTTACCTTTTTACTTTTACTTTTTTTACATTTTATTCCTCCTTAACAACTTTTAGGAGGGAAAAGACAAAAATATGAATTTCGAGTTTAAACATGACTTATCCTGCAGATGCTCCTGCATCATACTCTCCCTCTAGAAATAATTTGAACCTTGGTTCAAATGAAATGCTACTCCATGCTTTAGCCTTTACTGTATGCCTGGATCCCAAGGTCTTCTTGTCAATGATAATGCTTGAATTTGTCTTTGCTGGTCTTTGTCTTTCATCTTGCTTTTCTTCCTCTTTAGATATGTCCTTCTTCTCATTTCTTTCTCAACTTCCAGGTCCAATCTCCATGCTTCTTCATCTTCATACATGTCTTCAAAACATATGTCTTCATCTTCATATATGTCTTCCATACCTGCATTCAAAACATCAAAAGCAACCTTAGTAGAAAAACATTGAGGCCATGAAGCCTCTTGGCTGCCTTCACATTTTTGTTCTTGTTTCTTGACCAAAATTGTCTTGGTCTCATTGTTTTGCTCTCGTCTTGTTCCACTCTTCCAAATGCCACCTTCACCATGGTTTGTACCTTCCTTCATCTCTCTTGAATTACCAAATAGCTCCTCTATCATTCTCAACTCTACCTTTAGTGAGATCTCATCTATCTCATAATCTTCATCAAACTTGGGCTTATCAACCTGAAGGATTGCTTGTTCCTTACTAGCCTTACTCTTCATTACAAACTCATTCAAATCTTCATGTCCTATATCAAACTTAGGACCAGATTGTCTTTCATCCTCTATAAGTACATTCATCCACTTTATAGTTTCTTCATACAAATCAGCTTCTTCATCAACATCAATATATTCATCAAATACAATTACAGTATTCATACCTTCTGTCTTCTTGCTTTCTTCAATCTCTGCTTGAAGCCATCTTGTTTGTTCTACTACATACTTTCTCCTTTTCTCATCATCAATCCCTTTGGAAGTCTCTCCTTGCTGCATATTAGTTTTCATAGCCACTTTCCATTCCTCATTTTCCATGAAAATATCATTAAATGATTCAAAAACATCATTATCCCTTTCATCATTATCCCTTTCATTGCAAACAATTGTCTTACCTTTCCATGTACTTGTGTCATTCTTCACCTTCCTCCATTGATTTCTTGGTGTTGTTGTCTCAACACTCACATCTTCTTCACTCTTAGCCTTCTTAGGCACCCATACTTGTTTCTTCTTCTTATCAATTGACTTCTCAAGCCATTTAGGCATCCTATAACCATGCCCTTTTGACAATATGGAAAAACTAACTTTGTTTATCCTCTTAGTTTCTTGCACATTCATATGAGAAAAATAAATCTTATAAGGTAAACTTGCCTGCTTGCTTACTTTTTGCTTGCTTGTGTGCTTCACCATCCACTTAGGCATCACATATCCATGATTGACTGCTTTGTGTGAGGACTTCATCTTCCTCTTGCCTCTTCTAACCTGTGTATTAATATCTTCATGCTCACAATAACAATCAAAATCAGCACTTAACACTTCATTTACCTCTTTGTTAGCTTGTTCCATGGAGCAATCTTTCTCTTCCTTTGTGCTTGGCTGTCCTCTTTCTTCTTCCTGGCCTTCAATGGCATCATAGAATTCAGCTTCATCTTCTACTTCTTCCCTTGCTTGTATGGGTTCTTCAACACCTCCATTATGCATTAACCAATGCATCTCTTCTTCTTTATCAACAGTAGCAAACTCTCTTCTCTCTCTTGCACATTCACTTGTGCATTTGGTGTCTTCTCCTACACCAATGTCTTCATTCTCTAAGGCCCTTCTCTTAACCTTCATAAGGCTGCTCATACCTGCACTTACCCACTTAAAAACAACATTAAATGTAAAAACAAGAGACCATAATGTCTCCATGAGTATCCTCTTAATGGAGATTCTCATCTTTCCAAGTACTCTTCCTGGCACTTCTTCTTTTCTTTCTTCTCTCTTTTTCTCCTCAATGAGAACCTTCTTCACAACTTCTTCCTCTTGCTGCTCACTTGGCAACCTTCTTATCTTCTTACCTCTTTGGGCTTCCCTCTTTATGGCAATCTCATTTTGCCTTTTTCTCCTCTTCCTTAGGAGATCTATTGGCCACTTTATCCTCCTCTTCATTGGCCATACCCATGCTTTCCTATTCAACTACATCCAAGACTCATACTCATCTTTAACCTTAGCTAATTCTTTCTTCAAACTAGCAATTTCTTTATTAAAATCAACATTAGTCATACCTTTGATGTTTGCTTTCCTCTTGCTGCCCTCATATACCTTGCTGCTCTGTAGTGCTTTCAACAATGCTTCCATCTCTGAGATCTTCACCCAAGTCTTTTCCACCTTGGTCTCTTGATCCCTTGTCTCACCCAAGCCTTTTCCTTGACTGGTCTTTTGACAATCTCCTTGATCTCACCTAGGCCTTTTGCACCCTAGTCTTTTGATCCTTTTCTCTCAATCCTGCAGCAATTCTTATACAACACTTCATCAAATACAAATCATAAATCCAAGCTTACCTTGCTTTGGATCTTCTTCTTGAGCATCCACTGTGCTCTCTTACTTTTGAGCTCTTTAAGCTTCTCTTCACTTAAGCCTTCCTTGGCTTCTTCTTCTCTTAATCCTCAATGGCTTGGCTGCCTTTCTCTTCACCTGTTGCTTTTTAAACAAAATAAACTCAAATCAAATAACATAGACTTCTCATACCTTTTCTTCAGCAGATCCTGAGAGATTTCAAGCTCTGATACCAAAATTGATGGCAGTCTTAAACAGTTATAGCTCTGATACCAAATGGTGCACCCTTACCTTTATGTACAATGCTCTGATACCAATTGATGAAGACTTGACTATAGACAGCTTTGGCATTTAACTGCAAACAAGGATATTAATAAAAGCACTGTAATGTTGTATCCCCACTGTGGATGTAGCTTAATAGCCTAATCAACATATATAGTCATGCCTTATCAAGTTGATGCACATGCATCAACATGGCTTCGCTTAACAAGACCCTCCACCATGACTTGACAGTCTTATAGAATAAATGAGAATCATTTCAAATGTGATAATTAAATCCCACAATGCATTGTTCTTGGCTGAAAGGGATACCTTATCAATATAAAAACTCAGTCTATATATTTGTGCATTCAACCCATGCATCCATGGCCATTAGGGCCTTAATTGGAAAAACATCTTCTTCCGGACTGGGTTCCCGTATAATGATGGACTATCTTTTGAGTTTCACATTCCCCTTTATCAACTGTCATGGTCTTACGACCTTTATTAGCTGAAATAATGAAATAGACTTAGTTGGGCGACATGTTTATATAGATCCTTCTATGCTTTCAGCCCAAAAAGGCTGTATAAAAAGACATCTCCATTCTCTGACTTGACCCCCTAGCTGAATATAGCCCTTTGGCCAATCTAATTACAATTCTATTCAGAAAATTCAAAACAGACTTCAAACCCATTTATTGCGAATACCCAAATCTTTCAAAATAGATAGGCAGACTTATTCAAATAGGGGTTCATCTAGTCATATTTGTTTCAGACGTAGCAGCATCGAATAATTGTTTTGTTTCACACATTTAAAAAGGACGTTCAGCGTAACATTGAGATGGCCAAAGTTCTAATTAATGCGTTGGGTGGCCCAGCCAACATAGCCACAACCAAAATTACAATCAACCAGAATTACAGTCAATTTATTTAATACAAAATACAGCCCAGCCAACAAGATATGTGGTGAATGATGAAAATAGGTGTTTGTTTGGCTCAAATCATTGAGCATCCAAGCTGTATTAAATATGTTGAAATGTCCAGAATTCCAAATATAACATTTAAGCGGCCTAGATTTGTATTAATTTAAACTCATAACAAAATGACCAAAAGTCATATGCCCAGCAACTTATAACAACGCCTCTTTGGTCTTTAGAAAAACAATCTCCTCAAAACTCACTTTCATTTATAAATCAAAATAAATACACACCTATATTAATATTTGCTAGAAGTTATATGCATTGTGTCTGTTCTGTGCTTCCAATTTTCTTCCTATGCCCCTGCTCTTCTTTTTGCCAAAACATATCCCCCATTGATGGTAATATTCTGCATCAAATGCAATGTCTTCAGATACATGTCATGATCTTTCATCTCTGTTTGGAAATCATCCAAATTCTGCTCTTTCTCTTCCATACAGACCTATAGGTCTGTTGCTCTCACCACTCCATCATTCTATTCTTTTTTTTTTTTCTATTTTCTCCTTCCAGCCACTTCTCTTGAATGAGAGAGCCTTTTCTTCTTCTTCCTTTCTGCGCCCTGTTCTCACTTTCTCCTCCTCCTTCTACGTACTCTCCTGTCCTCCTCTTTAATTAATTTTCACTTTAATTGGATTTGTCTTTATTTGGCTATATTAGAAGGTTTTTAAAAAAACCTTCTTCAAACCTCCACGCCCAACTTGGGCTTAGGCAAACAAAATACAGTTTTTTTTTTTTTGCTTAAAATTTTCCAGCATATTCTAATATCCCCTCATTTCCTCAACAGCTCCACATTTACCTTTTTAATTTTACTTTTTTTACATTTTATTCCTCCTTAACAACTTTTAGGAGGGAAAAGACAAAAATATGTATTTCGAATTTAAACATGACTTATCCTGCAGATGCTCCTGCATCATTTCTTTATCATAGTATTTGATCCAATGAAGCAAATTAACATTGAAACCCTAGGAGGCCCCACAAAAATTCCAAGTGGCATCCTCACATTTGACCTCAAATATTTTAATGAACTTAAAACTTAAGTTCACATTATAATCATTTAAACATTTGAGAAAACTTACTTGATGCTCAAATGACCATCAAATTTAGGTCCATAAAAATCAAAACTTCATTGGCTTAAACTTGATGTCCACACTACCATCAATTGACACCCATGAGGATGTATTTTTTGTCCATGAGACCATCAAATTTAAACCAATGAAAATATTTTGCTTAGTGTTCTAATAACATCCCTAAACTTGTTTTTACTCTAAAGTGGCTCGTCAAATTGAGGGAAATGCTCAAAATATGACAAAAATGGAAGGCCTCAATCTATAGAATGCAAATATATGTAAGAAATAAATTTATCCTAAGTCTATGCTTTAAGGATCTGCATGACATTTTTTTATAATGGACCTTAAATCATAGACTTATCCTATGTAAAATTCATTTCATGTTGAACCTTTTTTTAAGCATGGTTTGTGACACATGGCATAAATATTCTAGCCTAATGTACTTCATCATGTTTACTAAACACAATGCATACATTAACCTAGAATGCTTATACCTTGACCCCATTTTGAATCATGACTTAGATTTAAATTTATTAGCTTAAGGTTTGTCTTGTGCTTAATAAACACAAAGCAAACTTTAGCCTGAGGGACGTAAGCCTAATTATTTACTCTTAAGAGTGTACTAACTTAATGTTCAAGCATGTTTGTAGATCAGTGGTCCAAACTTTGTCACTACATTTGATCCAATGGTGAGAAGGTCCCCATAGGATTTTAAATAAAATCCTAAGAACCCACAAACCCATCACATGGCCAAGGATTATTCGACAAGGGACTAACATAGGATTTAGAACACGGGGAAGATGCATGAGCACACCAAGTGTAATGATCATAAGGCTTAAGGCCCAGGGACCAATTAAATAAAAAGGGCCTAGATTTTGATTAATGGATCATGATAATCTAAGATTTTTATCTGATGGAGTGACATGAAGAAGGTATTTTTAAATTCTAATGGCTAGTGTTCAAATGACATTTATGAAAATGCCACAAAAAATCTAGACTAGTGCCACATAAGCTCCACACAAGTAGAAAAGGACAAAACTAAAGATATTAAGGGATAAAAAACACAAAGGTATAAAGATAAAGGTCTAATCAAATCCAAAAGATGTATAAGATAAAGCCTAGAAGATGTATAAGATAAAGTCTAAATGGATGCAATTTTTTTCAATTCAATCTACAAATAACTTAATTATGTTTCTAAGCATAAGAGAGATTTCACAAAGATCATCTTCAATCTAACATGAAAAATTAGTAAGAAATAGATACCATGGTATCTAGCAAGAAGAAACTAAAGGAAGAAGTTGAGCTTTATTTGATGACAGATAGTGAGGGCTGAGTATTTAGGGATATAAAACTGAACCTGACTGCATTGAACATCCTTGACATTAGGAATTGGTCTAAGCTTTTCTTTATGATAGAATAATAACAACCCATCTCAAAGGAAGATCAAATAAATGACATCACCAATAGATGACACTATGACCTAGTTGTAATCTAGATGGCTAGCCTCCATCATGCCATAAAAAAACTAGAGGTATTACATTGCATCAATGTCCTTGCCCCCATTTTTGTTGATTTTAGGATTAATGGTGAATGGATTATTATGGAGGATAGTCAAAAAGAGGTAGCATACATTTCCCCTATCTATTTTTAAAATTACTATAAGATCCCTCTTCCCCTTATAGACCTTCCCAAAAAGAGAGAATAGACCAATAACCATGACTTGGACTCCATCCTCAGACCTTGGCTAAACTAATCACCTCACATTTTTAGAACCCTTGATGGAAAAATCCTTATCATCTAATTTAGCTAGGGTATTAAGGTGATTATGACCTTATTGAATAGAGGTCTTGGTGCCCCTTTGACCACTTATATAAAGAAGGTTTGGGTCTCATATGTGCACTTCCTGGTGGAAGAAAAACTTACCCCTCTAATAAGAGATTTGATTAGCATTTTCCTTGCCAAGAAATTCATTTCCATCAAGATAAAGACCTCCAATCAATTATACATGATGTCTTAACTACTTGATGCCCTTCTCACTTCAATCACCTTCCATAACATTATGAATTGGTCCCCAGACGGTAGGGAAACCATCTCACACCACTATTCCAATCTATACATCTTCAAATACAAGAATCACATGTAGTTTATATGTGACTGCATTTTCCCAAAAATTGTTGAAGCTATAATAGGTCTTCCTATGCCTAGGCTTCACCCCTTAATCAAAATATATGTGGAGATGATTGGGGATGTACAGTATTACCCTAATTACATAGTCATTAGTATAGAGGTAATTATGTCCCAATCTTACGGACTACTAGTGCATGTCCCAAATAAACTTGTTGAGTAGGAGATTGCCTCCCAACTCATCCTTGGTATTTATAAGGCTTGAAAAGAAAAGAGGAAAGTTATACTTCACCCTTTCCATTAGATATTGGGAAAATCATAATTAAAGACTAGAAGTAGGTGGAGGTTATGGTCACACATAAGAATTCATTTGGATTTTAGCTATATGAACTCAAGATGTGGGATCTAAGGAATAAAGTAGGATAAAATTTAAAGGAAAAAAATCTCAATCTTGAGTATGTACACCAAATATGTGTCCATGACACCATATACATCGAAGCCAAGAACTATGGGGAAGCTTTGGCTAGGGTCCAAGGTCATAACATCAAGATAGAGCACAGATTGGTTAGAGACAACAAGCCATATGGGGAAACATGGAAAATGCACCCCTTATAGTAACATTTACTACCTGGGCCATCTAGGATAACTCATGATAAACCTCAGGTAGAGTAATCATAGCAGTCCCAACATTAGGTTAAGCCAATTAAGGATGATCAAGGCTAAGGAAAAGAGAAGGTTGGGGAAGTAATATTAGAAGAAATACTTGGAAAAGTACCCTTGACTTAAACCATGTAGTAGAGACCACCTTTCCTAGTCCAACATGTTGACATGATAGCCTTGGAGCCAGAAGAGACACTTGAGGGTGCCCTTAGGGAACTTACAAAATCTTATGGATAGGGAGGAGAGGAGTACCCTTCAGTGGATCCCAAAGAAGCTACAAGGAAGGAAATTGTCCTAGTGGCCTCCCATGAAAAGAGGAATGCAAAATTGGCCTTGGTCCTCATAAAACCAAGGAAAAATACTATATTGACATTCACTCATCCCACTAGTGAAGTTAATCTCTTCAGTGATGAATTCCCAATCCATAGACCAGTCATTCCTGATTAGTTTATCTATGGAAAATTGTAAAAGATACCATCCCTCTCCCACTCATGGACCATGACAAGGGTTGGTGTAGATGTGCATGATGACATTAAGCCTTAGATAAAGGCTATAATGAAGGATCAGGAAGAGAGGAGAATTATGGTCTCCCAAGGCTCAAGAGGTAAGAACATGGATGCTTTAGGAATATCTACTAGCTTAAGAGTGGATCTACCAAAACCTCCCTATCTAAGGAACCAGTTACCATAGTTCATTTCATTACTAAGACAACACACTTAAATATAATAAAAAATAGGATGACCATGCTTGGGACAAAAGAATTCACCTTTCAATAGGTAGAACCCTTTGTAGGCTTGACCCCTATTATAGGATATAAGCTTTGTGAGGCTATAATAAATGAAGATGTGGAAATCTTAATGGAAGAACATTCAAAACAATCCAAAGATCGAGTATGAGATCTAAAATAAAGGATCCAAAATTTGGAAAGGGAGGAGTACTTATAAACTCAAGTAATCCTATCAGTCCTAGATTTCATGATCAAGATGCTTGATGAGTCATTCTATGACATTTTTAAGCCATTAAGTCAATGAATATGAGGCAAAGTTAATTAGAGGACCAAGATACATTAGCCAAAGATCTATTCACCCAATGGTAGGCCTCAAATGATAAGATTGCTCAGCTCCTCAACATTCAAGCAAAGAAGAAGATCCCAAACATTAAAACAATAAGTATGGCACACCTAGGCATAATCTTGGGGATTTTTATTGATAAATTTCAAATATTGAGTACATAGTATACCAAGGTAATGAGGCTTCTAAAAGATGACAAATAGCTCATTTGTATAATTGAGCAACTTCTTAGGACCATGCTTGTCAATCCTACACAACCTACTACCCTTGGCCTCATCGATGATGAAGAGTTCAAGCATAGAACCACATTGGTGACTCAATAAATATAAGGGAAAAGCAAAGGCCAGTCTAGATAGTACAATAACAAGATCTTAGATATGATATTTAATGTAGGTGAGAGGATTAACAAAGCTAGAAGCATCAAGGGGGCCTTGGCCAGAAATGATAAAGAATTTGATGAGATGGAAAACCAAGAAGAGGAGTGCATCATGAAACCTACTATGGATCTTGAGATAGTTGATGAACAACATTAGAGGGCCATGAAAATCATCTAATAAAAAATAGGGGCCCCACCAACAAGTTATAATAATATTATGTTCTAATAGAAATTAGGTAACATTTTATAGTAAGATATTCTATTATAAAGGTATATGCTAGTTGGTTACCATATTTGCCTCTAGGTCAGTATGATTTGGGAAATCATGTGTATTATAGAGCTTTTAAGGATAGTTATCCTTGACTTTATACACATATATTTTGTAACCAACTGGTATACTACCTATTCTTCCTATAAAGGCATGTATCACAATTGTAAAAAGGGGTGAGATTTTTGAGCAACTTTGTATACTTGAAGAAATTAATAGAATCAAGGAATTATCTAAGGATTGTCTATTTTTGATGTTCCAATTGCTAATATATAATTTCTATCAATTATTAGTAGAAGTCTTGAATTTGAATAGTATCTTTGAATTTTGAATAGCATTATTTAATCACAAGGTTCTATTTTTTGTTTATGCTAGATTAGCTAAAAGATCTTAGGTTCTACTTCATTTCATTTTGATTTTTATTTAGATGTGCAATGGTTATTTGATTATAGTGGTAAATCCCTAAAGTGGGCCTGGTTATTACTTATGATTCTTAAACATTTTCCTTGAAAGTTTGCCTAATATATAGTGAGATTTGAGCTTAGGAAATGTTGCATTATATATTTGTTAAATGCATATTTAGTGGCCATTTATACTTTTTCATAATGTTCAAGACTAAAATTAGCAATCACTTATTTCTTTTCTACCCTACCCTTTTTTCTCTTTTTTACAACATGATCATTTTATTTTAAGCCACATTATAAATATCCATTTAGATTAGTCTGTAGCTTAAGGTAAGAGTGTAATTCACTAAGTATCAACAAGGATTCACAAAGAATGGGCCAAGGTGGCTCCCAACCACCAAAATTATATAAATATTGTGGAACAATTATCTTACTCTACTGCTATTTCACCATAGACAACCAGATTTTCAAAACCTATAACTCATGTTTCAAATTTTCTAAATTTTAAAATGAGAAGTGTTCTTTTAACACTAAGGGCACATGTGGTACATTTACATCACTATAATGAGGGATGATTATTTGAACCTTTGGTGATCTTAGTTTTCTTTACCTAAAGATCACTATATCTTTGTGTTTTGAGTAAATTATTTGCTTAAAATATATAAAGATCATCGATATTTGTTGTTTGAAACACATCGTTGTGCTTCCTTTGATGTTATTTGAGAATCGGTGCTCGTTTGTAGTAAATATAGCTTTAACTTTGAAAATTCATAGTATTTGAGGTTAAAATGATTCATTTTGATCAAATGTGGGCATATCTTTCATATATTTGAGTTCATTTAGTCTTAGACTTGAAAAGATAGACCATATTCACATAGTTTAATGCACCTTTGAGCTAATTCAGTCAAAGCTCAACATCCTTTGTAATTCTTTGTGCCACCTTTACAAAATAAGCTCAATGTATAGGTCTAACTCTTGTGATTTATAAAATTTAACTTGACACATCATATTTTAGGTAGGATCTTCAAACTTCAAACTAGAATTTCCCAGGATCAAGACAAGATCACACTCAAAAACTAGAGAAACTTTAATTGAACTTGAGGTTCATATAAAGACCAATAATGATAAAGGTACACACAAGAGATCTAAATCTCTTCCAACTTCATAAATTCATGGTACGTATGTCTTCAACCATCATCTAGGTATGGCATGGTTAGGGGATTCCTCAATAAATGTGCTAAGGGTAGTTCATGCTCTTCCAAGAAACCTTGAGAAATATCTACCTGCATTAGTCCAATAGGTGTAGTGACTACTAAGGAACATATAAAATCCTTGAAGGCTACTTTAAGATTGGATAATGTTGTGCATGAAGGTATGACTTGTAGGTTATTTCTATTTACTTTAAAAGATGCCTCTTATGAATGGTTATTAACTTTTCCTAACAACTATATCACAAGTTAGAATGATTTTAAAAATGTCTTTATTGATCAATTTGGTAAAATAATTTATCCTTGTGTTATTTACCACTAGTTCACTACTATTAGAAGGGTTGCTAGTGAGCCCATCAAGTATTTCAATGCTATATTTCAAAAGATGTATAGCAAAACCATGGAACCCTACAAGCCTAATGATGTCATATCACTAGAGATCTACAAGGATATAGTATATCTTATGACCTTTGTGTTCCTAAAGAGCTTTATCCTAGTTATAGCCTCATTAGCCCAAGCCTATTTTGAATCAATAATCATTAATGATCAAATACAACCCCAAAGTTAAATGTATTATTCAATCCCAAATGTAAACCCACACTTGCCTATGATGAACTTGTTCCCTAATAATAACCAAAATCTCCCAGCCTTAAACTAGCTCCCAAATCTAACCCAGTTACCATTAAGTCATGCAGCTCCAAATCAAAATCTAGGATTCTTGACTCATCCCATTAATGGTTATAACCCAAGTAACCAAATGGATTTGGTACCATCTACTAATAATAACTAGGTCCATAATTTTTAAATTCCCAAGAATGAGAATGAATCTATCTTGAAAATGGTTCAAAAATTAAGCACTAATTTCCTTCAGTTACAAGAACAAGTGGGCAATACTAGAAAACACTCTGGTAGGAATTTATCATTTCAAAGGTTTAATAGGCCAAATAATAGATTTTAGAATGATATTTTTCATAATAATAAGGCTAATAAACCATCTTATAGTAATAATAATATAGACATTAATCTTAATAACATTGCATTACTAGACTATTGTAGGGTACATTACACCACCAAGCATGGGAAAATTGATTGTATAAAAATTTTCAAAGCCTTTGAGGCCTTCTAGGAATATTTGGACACATTTGAAGTGGTCCCTAAAAAATAAATTGGTGTAGACACCTCTGGTTCTAAGCCATCTGAGCAAGCCTTCATGGTGGACACCTTTGATTTCCCCTTTTAAGAGGAAAATGAACTTGATAAGGTCCATGAGGAGGTCCAAGCCTTTTCACAATTCTTGATGAAGACATATCCCTTGAGGAATAGAGATCAGAGGGAGCCCTTGACTACCTCAAAACCTCCAAAGAACTTTGGAAGTCCTCTTGAAACCTCTTCAAAAAATAATCTAGAACCACCAAAAGGGAGTACTTCTAAACCCAATGTTGATATTCCTAGTTCTTCTAGAAAAATTAGTTATAACATAGTTGAGGCCATGAAGAAGATAAAGGATAATATAAAATTGCATGAACTCATATATATTATATAGAAAAAGGATCTCCTATTGGAATCATTGTCAAGAAAGCATAGTCCCTTTAAGACTAATCATGTTAATGTAACGATTCATAAAACCAAAGTTGAGTTTCCTTTCTTGCTCACTATCAAGATGTTTGGTAAGAAATTGCATAATTGCTTATTAGATTTAGGATCATCTACTAATATCATACATGTAGGAATATGTAATCAACTTGGTTTAATTCCTATAAAGTCTGATAGGGTTGTCACCCAATTAGACAAATCTAAGGTTAAAGTTGTAGGAGAATTATTAGATGTTCAAATGTAGATGGCTTCTGAACCTAGGGTGCAAAAATTCATTAATATTTAGGTGGTTTAAATACTTGATGTTTATGGAATATTATTGATCAGGGAATATACTAAGGATTTTAATGGTTACATGTCTATATATTGTTCACATCTATCACTACCTTGGAAAGGTGTCCCCAATCATATTAGAGTTGAGAGAGAACCAAGAATGAAGCATATGATAACTAAATACAATGATGTAAATGAGAGTGTGAAAATAATAGACTTAGAATTTGGGGTTTTCACCCTAGAGGCTAACAAGGTATGTGATACCAATAATGCTTATGTTATTCCTAGATTGTGGAAATTGCACTTTGATAGTGTTAGGTGTAATGTTGGACTAGGTGTTGGTATTGTTTTAACTGACCCCATTGACAAAAGGTACCATGATTCTTATATACTCCAATTCCCTTGTACTAAAAATCTCATTGAATATGAAGCCCTTATCCTTGGTTTATAATTTGCTATAGAAAACAAGGTCAAATAACTGCTAGTTTATGGGGATTTAGAACTAGTGGTTAACTAGGTTAGGAGCAAGTACCAATGTAAAATTTCATATTTAAAAAGGTATAAATTTAGAGTTTGGGATCTAATTAAATCCTTTGATTATTTTTGTATCAATTCCATCCTAAGGGAGGAAAATTAAGTGACTGATCAATTGACATCTATTATAACTAACCTCATGCCCAATCATGATTCCCATAATTTCAGCATTGAATTGGTCCTTTGTCCTTTAGGTACAAAAAATTTCAACCACTTCCATGTCTTCAATGATGATCAATAGATATTGGATTTCATGACTAATTCTAGATCATTTGATGATCATATCATTGATTAAGCTGATGGAAGTACATCTAGGGAAGATAAATTTAATGGCAAAGTCATTTAGCTGAGTGACACCAAGATCCCAAAGGTAATGATTGGTTTAGATAGACTATTTGATAAGGAAAAAGTTGTTGAGGCTTATAAGGTTCTCAAGGTAAATGGTGTTAGGTTGTGGAGCTAAAAGCTTCACTGATGCAGACACGGAGGAGGTTGCAGGAGAGTTGCTGAGTGTCAGAGACACCAGCGTCAGTCAGGCCAACTGACGTCGGCAGGATAGGGCAGGAAGGCAACCGATGTTGGTTAGAGATCGGCTGGCGTCGGCGACCCCCAGGCAGACAAGGACCGGCGTCGGTCGCCTGTGTGGTTCAGACTGCGTTTATTACGGGCAGTTAGCTAACGAACCAAGTGTTTGCATGAAGAGATCTATTTTTAGACTGAGAGCTGCGAATCTAATTATTGTAATTAGATGTCTAATTATTGTTTGATGAGATCTATATAATAGACTCATGGTTGTATTGGAAAAGTGGGCTAGTTTGAGTTGAGCAAAGTTTGCTCCTTCTGTGTGTGAGGTGAGCAAGGGTGTTCCTCCTAGTTCCACAGCAGTACCAGGTGTGTTGGTGCTGGTCTGGAGAGTCAGCTGGATTCTTCAGGAGTGTAGGATCTTGGTCACAGTTGCATGGCCTATATAGGAGATCTACATGGTAAGTAAGATCGTTGATCTGTAGGTGTATGTGTGTGCAAGGTCAAGGTTCACAAGTGAGCAGAACCGTTGTTTGATTTGTAGGTGTGCAAGATCATATAGATAGCAACACAACAGGGAGCAGTATCAGGTAGGATCTACTTGGAGTACAGGTGTGTACTCGGATAGAGCTAAGAGGAAGGCAAGGGAGTTCCTTCCATAAGTATGGTCTGTTGAATTGTAGGTTGTTGTAGATTCATGGGAGATCTACTTGAAGTACCTTGAGTGCTTGTGGAGTGCGTGGAGCACTTGTGGAGTGCGTGGAGCACTTGTGGTGTGCGTGGAGCACGGGAGGTGAACACCAACTCTGTATTTGAGTTGGGTGTTGGGACCTGTGAGAGGGAGAGCTTTGGGGAGAAGAATTACTATTCACTTGAGGTGTGGGAAACCTCTGTAAGGTGGTGGAGAAGATGTGGGATATTCTCTATTGTATTCTTTTCTGTATAAAGTGTTAATACAAGTTGTGTATTGTCTCTCATATGCTGTGTTATTCTGAATTCTAGTTACTTGGTGAATCTGGTTAATTTCCGCATATTAAGTTGCTTGAAGGTTGGTAATCAATTGTATGCTTCCGGTGTTTTGCATCCCTGACAAATGGGAAGGAATATAATGCTATTGATCTAGGCATTCATGATCATCCCTGGCTAGTAAATGTTGGGAAGTCCTGCACAAATGTTGAAAATAATAAATCTAAGGAACTTCTAGCCCAATACAAGGATGTCATATCATGGTCTTATGATGACCTAAAAATCTTTGATCCAAGGGTCATCATGCATAATATACCCCTTAAAGAGATATACAAACCTTTTAAGTAGAAGCAAAGGCCTGTGAACCTAATCTTAGAACCCATGATCTTCAAAGAGGTCAAGAGACTTCTAGATGCTAAGATAATCTTTCCCATCAGGCACTCTACTTGGGTGGCAAATTTGGTGTTAGTCAAGAAGAAAAATAGTGAGATTAGGCTTTGTATAGACTTAAAATTTTTGAATAAAGAATAAGAGAAGGATAATTACCCCCTTCCTTCCCTAGACAAAGTAATTCACATTGTTTTAAGATCAGTTATGATGTCCTTTTTTTATGGCTTTTCAAGTTACAACCAAGTATTAGTTGATAGAGAGGATATGATGAAAATGGCCTTCACCATAAAGTGGGGAACCTTCACCTCCAAATAATGCCCTTTGGACTCATAAATGCAAGATCCACCTTCTAAAGAGATATAGATCATGCCTTCCAAGGCCTGATTGGTAAGTGCATTATCATATATATGGATGATCTAACAAATTTTTCTAAAAATAGGGAAGATCACTTCATTCATTTATGACAAATTTTTTAAAGATGTAGATGGTAGGTCATTTGTTTGAACCCTAAGAATAGTATATTTTGTGTAACTAAAGGCAAATTATTAGTTTATGTTATAACCAATGATAGATTTGCATAGATCCTGAAAGAGTGGAGGCCATATCTAGAATAGAACCTCCAAATAGTAAAAAAAGATCTAAAGTCATTTTTTGGCAAGATTAATTTTATAAGAAAGTTTGTTTCTAGTTTTGTAGAAATAGTCAAACCATTGAATGACATGATAAATAAGGATGCCAAAGTCACATGGAATGAAGATTCTAGAAAATCATTAAATTACTTCAAGGAGGCTATTAGTCAAGATCCAGTCCTTATAAGTCATAACTTTTCAAGGGACTTCTACATTTATTCCTTTGTATCTAACCATACTATGGTTGTAGTGTTAACTCAAAAAAATTAAGGGTGTGACCACCTAATTGATTTAATGAGTATTAATTTCAATAAAGTTAAGTTAAATTATTCATTGACTGATAAAATAGGCATACATATTAGTCAAGGTAGTTAAGAAATTTAGGCATTATATCCTTAGAAATAAGGTGCATGCCATCTTACCTAACCCTACCACCAAACTTATGTTAGGTTATAATGAATTGGCAGAACGTAGAGGTAAATGGATGTTAATATTATAGGAATATGACCTAGAAATGAAAAATGTAAAGTTGGTAAGGTGCCAAGGTTTGATTCAGATGATTTATAATATTAAACCTAGACTAATTATTATGCAGGTGGATCAACAAAACTTTCAATCTAGTTAGTGGTATGACCCAATCATATATTTGATAATTAATGATACTTGTCCTATAGGTTTATCTAAGAAGAAAAAGAGGGATTTGAGGCTAAAGGAATCACATTACTTGATCAAGAATGGAATCTTGTAGAGAAGGAACTTTGAAGGAATCTACTTGAGATGTGTTTCACGAGAAGAAGCCACCCAAATCATGAGCACCTTTCATGAAAAGCTAGGTAATGGATATCCATTTGGGAAAACCACAACCCAAAAAATTATTAGAGTTGGCTATTGTTGGCCAACTATTTTTAATATACCCACAAACATGTGAGGGAATGTCATTCATGCCAAATTTTTAGCACCAAGGAGCCAAAGGTAGTAATGCCTCTATAACCTATCATGATTGAGAAACCCTTTACTCAATGGGGGATAGAATTTGTTGGTGTAATCAACCCTAGCTCATATAAAAGACATAAATATGTATTTACTACCATAGACTATTGTACAAGGTAGACTGAAGCTATAGCCACCAAGTAATGCATAACTAAGGAAGTGATCAACTTCTTAGAAGAAAACATTTGTATCAGGTTTAGGACCCTAGTATCTCTAGTATGTGATAATGGATCTACCTTCATATCCATAGAGATGATCAAATGGTATTATTATAATGGAATCACTCTTAAGTTTGCATCCAACCATTATCCCTAGGGGAATGAAGTCTCTAGGTCAATAAATATGAGCCTAATGAAGGCAATCAAGAAGTCTATTAAAGACAAACCCATAACTTGGCACAAGCTCCTTAAATTTTCACTTTGGGTTTATAGGATAAGGATCAAGAAAGACTTAAGAGCCTCACCATTCATGTTGGTATATGGACAAGAACCCATATTTTCTATCACCCTCAAGCTTCCCATATACAAGTTTATGTAGGAATACATGGAGGAGAGCCAAGAGCTAGCCAATTCTAGATCACTAGATATAATTCAAATGGAATATGAAGGGAGAGATATTTTGGCTAAATTTAGTAGGCATCAAACCATATTCAAGAGATGGTTTTATAAAAGATCCAAAATTAAAGTATTTAGAGAGACTCGGTTCTCCTCTAGGATAAAGCATCTGAGCCTAAGGGAAAACATGGCAAATTCACACCCTTGTGGATCAGCCCATATCAAATTCTGGAAACATTGGAAAATAACACTTTTAGGCTCAAATATTTGTAAGGATCAGAATTTACATTTCCCACCAATGTGTAATACCTCAAGCATTATTTTTTTGTTGCTCCTCCTGGGGTCTTCATGGATTAAGGATGTAAGTGATTATATTAATGTAGGTAGGCTAGTTAGATTGGTTCCATGTTCTTTCCTCCTTGCCCCTTGTTTTTACATAAGCATATACATATTTATTTGTTTTCTTTGGATTTATTTATTTTTACTATGTGTTTCTTTCCTATTACTTATTTCTTTGATTCCAATGAGTCCCTAGGGACAATCTTAAGCTCAGAAGTCATGAAGTTTATTTAAAAACACACCCCCCTAATTCAAGAATGAAGGTATGAATCTCATACATGGATTAAACATGGATCCAAAATATAAATCATGATTTTATATCATAGAGAAACTAATAAAGACTAATGGAAAGGCCAATCATTTCATTAGACCTTAACCATTATCTCGACCTTAAACTAGTTTTTAGAAGACTTACACTTGGGGAATGGAGACTCAAATTATCATGGTATACCCCAAACTAGAACTTAATTAACATATTTTCCTAAGATAAGAGTTAAAATCATAGATGATTTTCCAAAGATCAAATACTTGACCAAATCTTGAAACTTAGCTATCCTAGTTCCCAACCTTGCTAAAACCATAAAGATATAATAAAAAATAAAAATAGGATACAATGCAAAATATAAATATTTTAGGTGAAGATGATTTTGGAAATCTCCATCAGGGATATGGATGCCTAACTTGAAATGGATCAAGGCCATGAATGGATCCAAAGGCATCTCTGTCAGGGATATGGATGCCTAGCTTGTAGCAGAGTAATGACCAAGCCTTCCCTAAATTAAAACATGATTCATAATGAACATTTGAGTATAATATAAGTCAATTTAATTGATTGATGACATGAAAATAAAATTTGTTTCTTGAATGCCATGACAAAAAGTAAGTGGAATCAAATCACACACATAGTTTGAATATATCTTGATATTTAACCTTAAATCTACAAGTGCAAGGTTTATTTCAACCATAATCTAATCCAAATGGTGGTTTTGATCAAGTGAAGTAAATGACCTAATAATTTGTCTAAACCCAAATTCTATAGGTTCTAACATATTGCTATGTTTCCCCCATGAGTTACCATTTGTTGGGACCAACATACCCCATTTTTTGAATTAGGACCCTTAAGAAACCCTTAGAATGAAACATGAAAATTTTAGCATGTCAAGGTATTTTATATAATTTGAAGATCATCTACTTTGTTAAGAGAAAAATATATATGGTCTTGATTTGATTTAATATGGACTAACCTAGCCAATGAAGTTCATTTAACTATAAGTGTAGGTTTCATGGCATGCATCCCTGAGAAGCTTGCATTCTAAAACCCTAAAAACCCCTCAATTTAATTTTGAATAAAGTTAGGAACCCAACTTGGTAGGAATCATTTTTTTTTACTTAGATATAAAATGCATATCTTAGGATTAGTCATGTTTCTTAATGTGACTTGACTAACAAACTTGACCCCCTTCATTATTTTCCCCTTTTTAAGTTCCTTATAACCTAACTAAATGTCATTGTACAAGGTCGTTTCATATTCCCCAAATTAAAATAAGACTTTAATACTAAGGCCCTGATGTATTCATAAATACCATCATGACCTTAGTCTTAATGCCTTAAGCCTAAGTTTTTATTACCTCCACAATCCTAACATTAACTTCCTCGCACTTTTTAGGATCCTACAATTGTCACTTTATCATGGCATTCAATTATTTAGAGTGAATATAACCAAGAACTTAGGCTTAAATAACTTGCATCTTGGATAATATGATGATCCATGCTTATTCATATAGACTAGATTAGACGAAGTGAAGCATAGTTAAAAAGTTACAAGAATACAAAGATCCTAAAAGATGGACATTTAGTACCATTACATTAAAGGAATAAAATGAAGAGGGACCCACTTTTATGTAACAACCAATCAAAATCAAGTCTCAATACTATGATCAATGGTTGTTTCTTTATTGTAGCATTTGATCTAAAAAAGTGAATTAACACTGAAACCTTAGGGGGCCCCATGAAAATGCCAAGTGACATCCTTGCATTTGACCTTGAAGATTTTAATGAACTTAAAATTTATGTTCGCATGATCATCATTTAAACATCTAAAAAGACTAACTTGATGCCTACACAACCATCAAATTTAGGCCATTATAATCAAAACTTCATTAGCTTAAAATTGGCATCCACGTGATCATCAATTGACACCCATGAGGATGTATTTGATATCCTTGATACTGTCAAATTTAACCCAATGAAAATATCTTGCTTAGTGTTAAAATAACATCCCTAAACCCATTTTTACTCTAAAGTGTCTTGCCAAGATGAAGGAAATGCTCAAAACATGCCTAAAATGGAAGGTCTCGATCTTTAGAATGATTATATATGCAAGAAATATACTTAGCCTAAGTATATGATTTAAGTACCCACATGGAATTTTGGCATAATGGACCCTAAATCATAAACTTATCCTATGTAAAATCCATTTCATGTTGAACCTATTTTGAAGCATGGTTTGTGACACATAGCATAAATATTTTAGCCTAATGTACTTCATCATGTTTTATAAACACAAAACTTACATTAACCTATAATTTTTATACCTTTACCTCCTTTTGAATCATGACTTAGATTTAAATTCCTTAGCTTAAGGTTTGTCCCATGCTCAATAAACATAAAACAAACTTTAGCCTAAGGGACATAAGCCCAAGTCTTGAATTTTAAGAGTGTACTAACTTAATGTTTGGGCATGTTTATAGATAAATGGTCTACACTTTATCACTAGATTTAATCCAATAATGTGAAGGTCCCTAGAGAATTTTAAACAAAACCGTAAGAACCCATAGACTCATCATGTGGCCAAGGATTATTTGACAAGGAAATGACATAAGATTTGGAACATGGGAAAGATGCGTAAGCATGCCAAGTGTCATGATCATAAGGCTTAAGGCATAGGGACCAATTAAATGAAAGGGCCTAGATTATAATCAATGGCTCACACTAATCTAGGAAAAATATAGAAGGTATTTTCAAATACCAATGGCTAGTGTTCAAATTTTATTTATGAAAAATGTCATGAAAGATCTAGACTAGTGCCACATAAGCTCCATGTAAGCAAAAAAAGACAAAATTGAAGATCTTGTGGGATCAAAAACACAAAGGTATAAATTCAAAGGTCTAAATCAATATAGAAAATGTATCAGCCAAAGTCTAGATATCTTTTACCATTAAAACTCTAAAACCTAGACCTTATATAAAGGAAACCCAAATAAATACAATTTCTACAATTCAATCCAGAGATAAATTAATTGTGTTTCTAAGCACAAGAGAGATTTCACAAAGATCATTTGAAATAAAACATTAATAATTAGAAAGAAATAGAGACCATATCATCTAGCAAGCATCAATTGAAGGAAGAAGTTGAGCTTTATTTGATAATAGATAGTGTGGGTTGGGTATTCAAGGATATAGAAATGGACCTGATAGCATTGAGCATCCAAAACATTAGGAATTAGTCTAATATTTTCTTTATGATAGAAGAATTACAACCCATTTCAAATAAGATAAAATAAATGCCACCACCAATAGATGAAATTGTGACCTATTTGCAATTTATATGGCTGGCCTCCATCATGCCATAACAAAACCAAAGGTATTACACTGCATTGATATCCTTGCCCCTATTTTTATTGACTAAAATATTGATGGTGAATGGATTATTAAAGAGGGTATCTCAAAAGATGTAGCATAAATTTCAACTATGACTTTTGAAAATTACTATAAGCTCCCTCTTCCCCATATAGACATTCCCAAGATGAGAGAATGGACCAATAACCATGACCTGAACTCCATCCTCAAACCCTAGATAAACCAAGGACCTCACATTTTTATAACCCTTAAAGTAAAAATACCTATCATCTAGTTTAGAGAGGGAATTAAGGTGATTATGACCTTGTTTTATAGCTTTTAGTGCCCCTTTGACCACTTATGTAAAGAAGGTTTGGGTCTCATATGTGCACTTTCTAGTGGAAGAAAAACTTACCCATCTAATAAGATATTTGATCAACATCTTCCTTGCCAATAAATTCATTTACATGAAGAGAAAGACCTCCAAGCGATTATAAATGATGTATTACCTACTTGATGCCCTTTTCACTTAAATCACCTTCCTTGGAATTATGAATTGGTCCTTAGAGGGTAGGACAACCATCTCATACCACTAATGCAAGCCACACATCTTCAAATATAGGAATCACATGTATTTTATATGTGATTTCATTTTACTAGTAATAGTTGAAGCCATCATAGGTGTTCCCATGCCTATGCTTCACCCCCTCATCAAAATATATGTGGAGATGATTGGGGATAGATGGTATTATCCTAATTGCATAGTCATCAAGATAGAGGGAATTATGTCCTAGCCTTATAGACTACCAATGCACATCCTGAATAAACTTGTTGAGTAGGAGATTGCCTCCAAACTCATCCTTGGTATTGAAAAGGATTGTAAAGAAAAGAGGAAAGGTCTACTTCACCCCCTCCCATTAGATATTGGCAAAATCATAATTAAAGACTAAAAGTAGGTGGAAGTTATGGTCACACATAAGAATTCATTTGGATTTTAGTTAGATGAACTCAAGATGTGGGATCCAAGAAACAAACTAGGAGAACATTTAAAGGAAAAAAAAATCAAGATTGAGTATGTACACCAAATGGGTGTCCATGACACCATATACATCAAAGCCAAGAACTATGGGGATGTGTTGTCTAGGGTCCAAGGTCATAACATCAAGCTAGAGTATAGATTGGTTAGAGACAACAAACCATCTAGGGAAACATGGAAAATTCACCCCTTATAGTACCATTTACTACTTTGGCCATCTAGGATAGCTCATGAACAACCTCACAGAGCAACTGTTGTAGTCCCAACAATAGGTTAAACTAATTTAAGATGATCAAGGCAAATGAAAGGATAAGATTAGGGAAGTAATATTAGAAGAAAGACTTAGAGGACCCTTTCCTTCAACCATGCATCAGAGACCACCTTCCTTAGTCTAGTACATTAGTATGGTAGCCTTGGGTCTATAAGAGATACTTGAGGGTGCCCTAAGGGAACTTGTAAAATCCTATGGCTTAGGGGGAGAGGAGGACCCTTCATTGGAGCCCAAAGAAGATATAAGGAAGGAAAGAGGAAGGTATAATTGGCCTTAGTCCTAGTAGAACCATGGAAGAAACCTATATTAACCTTCACTCATCCCACTATTGAAGTTAATCTCCTAAGTGATGAATTTCCAATCCATAGACCAATCATTCTTGATTGGTTCATCTATGGAAAATTGCAAAAGATCCCATCCCTCTCCCACCATGGACAAGGGTTGGTGTAGATATGCATGATGACATTAAGCCTTGGATAAAGGATATAATGAAGGAGAAGGAAAAGAATAGAATTATGGTCTCCCAAGGCTAAAGAGGTAAGAATATGGATACTTCAAGAGAATCTACTAGCTTAAGAGTGGAGCTCCTAGAACCTCCCCAGTTCAAAGAACCAGTTACCATAGTTCATTTCAATCTTGAGATAATAGGCTTAAAGATAATGACAACTAAGATGGATATGGTTGGGAAAAAATAATTCATCTTTCAAAAGGTGGAACCCTTTTTAGGCTTAACCCTTATATAAGGAAATAACTTGGTGAGGCTATAATACATGAATAAGGTGTTGAAATCTTGATGGAGGAACATTCACAACAAGCCAAAGTTGGCATCTGATGCTTAAAACAAAGGATATAGAATTTATAAAGGGAGAAGGAGAACTTATAGACTCAAGTAATCCTATCAGTCCTAGATGCCATGATCAAGATGATTAATGAGTTATTATATGACATTTTTGAGGCATTAAAGTCAATAAAGATGAGTCAAAGTGCATTAGAGGACCAAGATGCATTAGCCAAAGATCTAGTCACCCAATGGTAGGCCTCAAAGGCTAAGATTGCTCAGATCCTCAACATTCAAGCAAAGAAGGAGATCTCAAAATTTAGAATCATAAGTATGGGACACCTAGGCACAATCTTGGGGATTGTTATTAATAAAGTTCAAATCTTGAGTACCTGGCATACCAAGGTAATGAGGCTTTTAAAAGATGACAAAGGGCTCATTTGCAGAATTGAGAAACTTATTGGGACCATGATTGTCAATCCTACATAACCTATTACCCTTGGCCTCATCAATGATGAAGATTTCAAGCATAGATCCACTTTGATGACTCAATAAATCTAAGGTAAAATCAAAGGCTAGTCTAGATAGGACAATATCAAAATCTTGGATATGATATTCAATGTAGGTGAGAGGATCAATGAAGCTAGAAGCATTAAGGAGGCCTTGGCCAGAAATGATAAAGAATTTAATGAGCTAAAAGACTAAAAAGAGGACTACATCATGAAACGTACTATGGATCTCAAGCTAGTTGATGAACAACATGAGAGGTCCATGAGCATCCTCTAACAACAAATAGGGGCCCCACTAACAAGTTAGAAAAACATTCTATTATAATATAAATTTGGTAACATTTTATAGTAAGATATTCCATTGTAAAGGTATATGCTAGTTGGTTAGCATATTTGCCTCTGGGTCAATATGATTTGGGAAAGCACATATATTATAGAGCTTGTAAGGAGAACTATCCTTGCCTTTGTATACCTATATTTTTTAACCAACTAATATAATACATATTCTTCCTATAAAGGCATGTATCACCATTATAAAAATGGGAGATATTTTTAAGCAACTTTATATATTTGAATCAATTAATAGAATCAAAGGAATTTTTCAAAAATTATCCATTTTTGATGTGTCGATTGCTAATATAGCTTTTCTCTCAATTCTTAGTAGAAATCTTGAATTTGAATAGTATCTTTGAATTCTAAATAGAATTATTTAATCATAATGTTTTTAATTTGTGCTTATGTTAAATTAGCTAAAATATCTTAGGTTCTACTTCATTTAATTTTGCTCTATATTCATATGTGCAATGGCTATTCGATTATAGTGGTAAATCCCTAAAGCAGTCTTAGTTATTACTTATGCTTCTTAAACATTTTCCTCAAAATTTTGCCTACTATATAATGAGATTTGAGCTTAGGCTATGTTGCATTATATATTTCAAATGCATATTCAGTGGCTATTTATACTTTGTCATAATGTTTAGGACTAAAATTGGCAATCACTTTTTTTCTTTTCTACCCTACCCTTCTTTTTGCTCTTTTTTACACCATGATCACTTTAGTTTAAACCAAATTATAAATATCCATTTAGATTAGTTTTTATCTTAAATTAGGAGTGTAATTCACTAAGTATCAACAAGGATTCACAAATAATAGGCAAAGGTGGCTCCCAACCACCAATATTATATAAATATTGTGGAACAGTTATCTTACTTTGATGATATTTCACCATAGACAACCAAATTGTCAAAATCTACAACTCATGCTTTGAATTTTATAAATTCTAAAATTAAAAGTGTTCTTTAAATGATAAGGGCACCTATGGTAAATATAGAAGCATCAATAGTACCACTATACATGATAGCCTTATCTTAGTTGATATTAGATTATGGAGCACTCTAAAATTTTAGGGATATCATCTAGGTCCATCTCATGCATGATATGTATGAGATATTGTCCAAAGGAAAGAATACCATGGGGCCTATTATTTTACTAAGTGCTTAGATATATGAGAGTTTCCATATGTATTGAATAGATGGTTTGCCCCATATGGTTGATGACAAGTTAACTCAGGTGGTGAGATGGTAATAAGAACATGTAGCTCAATTTGTGCCCCACGTGTCATCTCTAAAAATTATCACATGAGGAGAGATAATGTGTCAGCCATATATGCACATCACTACCATATGGCTTAATTATTTGACCATTTTTATAGGTTTGGCATGAGTCTAAATCATAATCCACTACACCTCATGGGTAGAGTCACATTTGGTGGCATGTTTTCCAAGATAATTTAGAATCCCACACCTAGTGACCCCTCTAATATTCCTACTTAGTGGGCATGACATGATAGAGATACAAGGGGGAGAGGAGGACGAATAGTATAAGTGGAGATACCCATGATTAGGCTATGATATATTATACCATATAATGGTCAAGTGCAACAATAGGCAATAGCAAGGCCAGAGGGGGAGATGTCATGGACATGGATGTAGGTCCATAATAGGAACCATAGTAACATTAATAATAATGACATAATGGCCACACCACATATGGTAGCATTGGCAGTGAGAGAAAGTGTAGGCAAGGGCTATTTTTGACACTTGGATTCATACCCTTGAGGAAATTTTCAACTCTCCTCATCCAAGTGGCATAATGGAGTCATCTCTCTTACTATGGGTGATAATTTTGTTGAGATGAATCTCTAGATAAGGGGATAGATCCCCTTGATACACATTTAAATCTCTCTCTAATCTATCAATTCATGTATGAAAATGGTTCAAGAAAACAACAAAGAAAACAAAAAAAAGGTGATGTACCAATGTTTATCTCCTCCTATTTGACTGATAATATGCTACTTAAAGACCAACATAACTTTTCTCACACAAAACTCACAAATCCTTGTGTGTTTTCACATCAATGTTTCATATGTTAGATTTAAGAAGGCATTTAATATTTAGGAGAGTAATGGATGATTCCAATCAGGATTAAAATCATAGAATACTTATAAAATGTCTATACACTTAGAAAAAAAATACTAACAAGGGCCTGTAATGACACTCTTTTTGCACATGGTAGACCATCAAGAGTAAAAGCTAGAAAAGACAATCTTTCACTAGACTATACCAACAATATTCAAGTCATCACTTAATAGTATAGCATTGAGTGGAAAAATAACTTATATTATTTCTTCAAGAGTCTTTCAAGTATAAATCTAGCTAGAATTTTTCCATAAACTAGTGGAGGCTACCCAAATGATCCAAGAGAATGCATATTTATAGCTTTGAGAGGTAGAGTGAGCAAATAAAGTCCAAGTGTCACTTTGACATGTATCATATTGAGAGAAATAGTTAAATTTTAATGTGGGAGATGTGGGCAAGCTATGTCATGTCACAAATGAATCAATTACAAATGAATAAGTTACAAATAAACCAAATGCCTCAGTTATAATTGAATCAGTTACAGTTGAATAAGTTACAATTGAACCAAATGCCTTAGTTATAATTACCATTTTTTGCCTTTATACTCACCTTCAGGTTCCCATCAAGCCTTTTAACACCAATGGATATTTTTCATAGTTTGAAATTGACTTTTTGTGGGCTATCACCCTCCTAATTCCTTTGAAACATTTTCCTTGGACTCACTATTTTGATCTATCCAAGACCCAGTATTTAAACACCAATGGCTACCCATGATCCTAAAGTTGACATTTATGGACCCGTGATGAATTCTTTTAAGATATTTTCCTCTGACTCTTTTCCTAAACAATCTTTTAGAGACTTGTCTTTTTTTAGGTTCTTTCCCCATGAATACTTTGTTTTGGCACTTTTCTTAAAAAAAATCCTTCGATATTTTGCTTTTGATCATTTTTGCAAACAATTTTCCTAAAAAAAATCCTTTGGCTCCTTTTTCTGCATTAATTTTTTTGGGATATCAAATGAACTTTCAGCTTTTGAAAATGGACTATTTGGTTCTTTGAAATGTTCCTCTGGGTTTCTTAAAGTGGACCTTTGAAACTTTAGAATTACCCCTTTAGCTTCTTGTAAAAGATTCTTTGGATTTTTGTTTGGCACCTTTTGGCCTTCCTACAAATGTTCTTTAGAAAAACTAAAGTCCCTTTCATAAAAAATTGGAGTGCCTTTTGGAAAAATTGAAGTGTCCTTTGGAAAATTTGTTTTGGACAAAATGTTTAAAATAATTCCTTCGAAAAATCTAAAAATTTCCATTTGGAAAATTTGAAAAAGACCCCTTCAAAAAAGTTGCAAGTGCCTTTTATAACACTGAAGTTCCCTTCAAAAAAGTTGCAAATGACCCCTTCAAAAAAGTTGTGCCTTTTTTGGGAAAATTGTTTCGGACAAAATGTCTGAAATAATTCCTTCAAGAAGATTGAAGTGGACCATTTACTAAAAGAAAGATACCCTTAAAAAAATTGTTTCAAACAAAATGTCCAAAACAATTTTTGATGATGAAACAAAAAACCCAAAGATAAAATCTCTGAAAGAATGAACACTTAGTCAGAAAATAAAAGACCTAAAAGGATTAATATGTAAAGGCTTAGCAAAAGACCAAAACTAAACTTTCTGAAAGATTTAGACTTGTACATTTGTTGTGGGCTTGTATAGAACACTTCTTCTAAATGAAACCTACATACTAAACCTAGCCAAAGCTATAGACTTAGGTATATTTTCTCAAATGGGGTACCCAATTTTGGTTTGAAGGGTTAAAATTTGGTCAACAAATTGGTGACTTGTAGTGGTAGTATGCCTACTATACTAACCAGACCAATAGCTGAATTAATCTATTAGGCATGGAGTCATCTAAGGAAATTCAAATAAGGAAACATTGGACATGAATCAAAACCTTGAACAACACACCAGACCAGAAGGAAAACCCATGCCAAAATACACAATACACGACACAAACAAAACAAACAAGACACAAAGCAAAGCAATAAATAAGACAACTCACACATGTGCATAAGCACTTAGGGAACATAAGGAAAGTAGGAAACTATGTACAAAGGAAAAGGATAACCTCAATTAGAATGCTTTAGATATATCCCATTGATTGGATATGTAGATCCTCTCCATCCAACTTTTAGAGTTGGAAAGCATTGTGTTGTTTGCACTATGTGATCACATATGGGTTACTCCATAAAGCATCAAACTTTGTGTGTCTTCCAAGTTTGATCCTATCTTCATCCCATTTTAAGATAATTTCTCCTTATTTTAAGTTCTTTGGCATGGATTTATTGTCAAAATACTTCTTTATTTGATCTTGGTGAGTTGTCATGGTGTGCATAGCTTGATTTCTTGTCTCCTCAAGCTCCATTAACTCACATAATTTGACCTCCATGCTATCATTCTCCATCAATTATAGCTGATAGGTAAGATATAAATCTAGTAACTCAAGTGATATAGGAAGTCTATCTTCCCTTCCATGGACAAGTATATATTGTGAATTCCCAATTGTTCTCTTCGGTATAATCCTATCAACCCAAAGGGTTGTCTTCAACCTGGTGTGCCAAGTCCTCTAATTTTCCTCCATTATCCTCTTAATGATCTTGATTAAGTTCTTATTTATGGATTTATCTAGTCCATTCCCTTGGGGATAATAATTTTAGGAGGTGCTAAGATAGATGCCATGTTTCAAAGCCCATTCACTTGTCTTTACTCCTAGGAAAGCTAATTCATTATCTAAAATAATTGTTGAAGGAGATCCAAACCTTGTTACTATACCTTCATAAAAGTCAAGGACTAAACTTTCATTGGTCTCCTTAATAGCTACAACCTCCACCCATCTTGTAAAGTAATCAGTGGCTGTCAACACCCACTTATGACCAACACTAAAAGGAGGATTGATTAGTCCTATAAAGTCCAAGCCCCATTGCATGAAGGGTTGCTTAACTTGGATGGGATGAAGAGGTAGGGAAGAAATATTTTATTTTCCATAAAAAATAGCACACTTTTGGCATTTTATTACCCGATCATGGTTGTCTTTGAACAAGATAGGCCAAAAGTAACTATCCCTCATAATTTTAGCAGTTGTAGTTATTCAAGCAAAATGACCACCAGTTGGCCCATCATAGAATTCATTTAATACTTTTTCAATATGATCCAAATAAATATACCTCCACAACACACCTAAAAATTCCTTCCTAAATATCACTCCATCAACAAGTACATAAGGAATGGATTGTAGCCTAAAGTACCTTCTCTTGGCCATATCAAGACCTTGTGGAAACTCACCAATTTGATGGAAATGGATCATGTCATGTGTATAAATTCTCATAAATGAAGGTACAATTGATAAAAAGTTATCATGAATTACCAAAATAGCTTCTTTTTTCTCTTTCAAGTCTAAAGTGAGATGCTCACATAGTCCTTTTCCTTTCACCAACTTGGTAGTTTTGATCTCCACATCATATTCCATTACCCTTGTGATCCATCCTGCCCTCTTTTCATTCAAATCTCTATTTAATAAAAATTCTTTCACACTATGATGAGGCACAAAAATATGAATCTTGTTGTTAGACAACATATGCCTAGACTTCTTTAAACTCCTTATGACTAAAATCATGTGTTTCTCAACATATGTGTACCTTATCTCATAACCTTCCAAACCTTGAGTAAAGAAGGCAATAGGCTATTCAAAATTTTCATGATTAGCTTGAGTAAGCATTGAAAATATTACCTCTTCATTCCCAAAAGTATACATGTTGAATTTTTTGGAAAAGTTAGGACTTGCAAGGGTAGGAGCTTGAGCAATGGCTTGCTTGATCTCCTCAAAACTTTTGTTCCTCCTTGTCCAAGTGAACTCCTCATCCTTCCTTAGCATGGAGCTCAAGGGCTTAACCAAGTTATCAAAATTAGGAATAAACCTCCTAATTAAATTGATCTTACCAAAGAAGCTTTGTAGACCTTTCTTATGTTTAGATAAAGACAATGCGAAGATGACACTTACCCTTTTGAGATCAATAATAGACCTTTTTTAGAAATAATGTGGCCTAAGATCTTGCCTTCATGAATATAAAAAACACACTTATTTGTGTTTATATATAAATCAAACTCTCTACACCTCTCAAAAATTTTCCTTAGGTGCTTCAAATAATCTTTTGCTTCTTTGGAGAAAACTGTCACATCATCAAGATATACCAATACAATGTCATTGATTAATCCTTGAAAATCCATATCCATTACATGTTGAAAATTAAATACATCATTAGATAACCCAAAATACATTTTCCTATAATCACATATACCCCATTTAGTAGTAAAGGTTGTCTTATACTGGTCACTTTCCTCTACCAAATTTTGATTATGCCCAGAATACCCATCAAGGAGAGAAAACCTTTCACTACCAGCCATAAATTGCAAGATTTATTCCATGGAAGGGAGTGGTAATTATCCTTCAAATACACTCTATTAGTTTCCATAAAATCAACACACAACCTTATCTATCCATTATTTTTCCTAAAAAGAACTAGGTTTACCAACCAAGATGAATGCTTAATGGGAAAGATGATTTTGGACTCAATCAATCTAATGAGTTATTTCCTCATGAGAGGCTTAATCTTTGGATTGATTGGACTTTGCCTATACTTAATAGGTTTATCATTATCATCTAAATTTATAGTATCTTGATCTATATTTAGACCAAAACCCTTTAAATCACTATACACCCATGTAAAGACATCAAAAAATTCATTACATAACTCAATGAAAGCATGCTTCTCTTCAATAGTACATACCTTCCCAAGTGAAAGAAATTTATCTTTAAAAATATAAACCTTATCATATTTTTCCTTCTTGGTATATATTCTTACCTTCTCTTTCTTCAGCTTTTCATCATCATTGAATATTCTCTCAAGAGTGACTAGGCCTTTAGGAAGCTTGCTAGACTTCAATTGCACAATCTACCCTCCATATTGTTTCTATAGTTTAGACTAATTTTCAAAAGAAAAATGAGATTCTTCCTATATAAAAATTTCTATTTTCTGGTCACTATCAAAACACCTACCAATTAGTGACATTATCTAGTATAGAGGGCCTTACAATCACTTTTAGATGAGGTTGGTTCTTGTCCCCTTTTATCCCTTTTGGAACATCAAATTGAGCTCCAATTTCTGCCAACCTATTAGCATGATTTTTATCTTCTCTTGAGATATAAGTGATGTTGAATCCTTTTAATCTTACATAATATCCCACACTCTATGCTTATAGGACTTAAGCAAAGAGTTTTTTGTTAAACTGTACCCTCTAACCTGATTGACAACAAGTTATCTATCACCAAACACTTGCAATTCTTTTAAACCTCTTTTCCTAGCTGATTCAAGGACATGAATAATGGCTTAATATTTTGATACATTATAGGTGCAAGAGTATTTAAATTTTAAATTTGAAAAATACCTTTCCTTTGAGGTTGAAACTAACATTGCTCTACCACCAGCCCCAATCTTGCTTCTAGACCCATCAAAGAAAATTTGCCACAAGTCATTCACATCCTCACTTGAATTCATCAAATTAGGAATGAAAGATTCCTTCACATAAATATAATATAATCCAAAATCATGTTTTTCAATAAAATTGTAAGGATCATGCTCATAGTTATCATCTCCCCACTCATCTAGAAATAAATCAGAAACTCCCTCAAGGGAAGATGATGGAGATTGGTCACTATGAAGTTCCTCTTCATTAATGATAGCATAATTAAAATTTACCACCTTAGGTTAGTAAAGTTTCCAAGTGATCTCTATGAATAGGTTATAATTCAATATTCACTTTAGTGCCATACTTTGTCCTAAACACCATGTAGGACCAATTGGCTGTCAAATATCTGCCTATCTTGGATGTGAAGTCTCTTGATAAGAAAAGAGAAAAATAGTAAGGTAAATCTACCACCACCACATCATGAGGAATTGAAAAATATTAAAATCATGAAGGATCAAAATTAAACCTTTAACTAACCCAAAAGTCTTGGTTGGTGATCCATCCAATTGCAAAACTCCTTTAGTCATTGGCTCATACTTGAGGCCTTACTTATCCGCTATACATTTGGGCATAACTAATGTGTTTTCTCCACTATATATGATGAAATTATGAACCAAGGAATCACAAATGATTAGAGATAGGTAAAAATGAGTATTATTCTCATCTTTCTTCACTTGGCCATCTATAGATTGAGTTCTATTGACCAAAACCACATTATCATTTCTAGATGGGCTAGTTTGTTTACCCAATCCGTGTAATTCCTTTTGGAGTATATATTTATACCATAGAAATTTTAGATAATCCCAAAATGATATGTTCACATGAATATTCTTCATCTGGTCCACCACATTGATGGAAGGATTACTAACCTTGGGGTTCTCTTTATGAACATTAGCACCTTCTGATGTAGCTTATGGAGGTAGAGTTGTATAAGTTGGCCTAAAATTTGGAAACCTCTAGTATTATTGTGGTTTAGGAGTTTTATTAGACCCAATTATTATAAGATATTATTTAAGAGTCACAATATGTTCTTTATTGACTCCTTGAACTTCATCAACAACCCTCATTTTGGACCTAGTATTAGAGGCAACACTAGTATTCTGATTGCTTGTATTCCCTATGTAATTAATGGTATAAAATTCACCCTAAAAATGATTTATGAGGGTATAATTAGTCTTATTTTTTCAATTTTCCAACCCACTTTGCATGTATCCTTTAAAATTTTAATCTTGGAAATATTGGATGCCTTGATTGCACATCTCATTTGCATAAGCAACATGCTCTTGACCATGTTTAAAAGATGGATAGTTGGGTTTTTATTAGACCAAGTTATTTTGAGTGGGGATAAGGGATTTTGAGGATGAGGGATCATTAGTATTATATATTTTATAAGGCTTTACATGGGTGATTTGTCCTTGTCTTTGTGCATTATTTTGAAAGGGAGGTCTATTGGTTTGTCCAAACTGGTTATAAGGCTGATATGGTCTATAACCTTGAGCTTGTTGCCTCTTGAGAGAAACCAATTAATTAGTAACACTTTGGAGAAAAATTTTGACTTCATGCATTTCATTGGTAGGGTTAATGGTAGATTTTTATTGACCAGGCAAAGAGGCTAAAGTGGGTAATGCACCTTGACTAGAAGAAGGCAAATCAAGGAATAGTGGCATTAGAGGCCTAAGAGCTATCTTTCCTACTTGGAAAAGATATTTTTTAGCATTAATGGCTATTTCATAGGTATCAAGCAATTTTTTTCCACCCATATATTGAATCATCATGGCAATATCACTATTCAATACTTTTAGGTAGTACAAAAATGCATAGTTTGGAGTAGGTATCACAAAAGTTGGGATCTCATCCCATGTTTTTTGAAATCTAGAATTAAAATCCTACATAAAATCATGTGGTTCCCTCTTGATTATGGTAAATATCTCAACTAGGGATAGGTGATCACTCTTTTCCCCAACCCTATTAGTCAATAGATCCCCCAACTCATCCCATGAGCTAATAGAATTTATGAGTAGAGTCCCATACCAATCCAAAACTTTTCCTTTTGAAAGACAAGGCCAAAAAAATAATAGCTACATTTTTTTAAGTGATGTTGTGAATATTAAAAAAATCTATATTCCTAATGTAATAATAGGACCATCCCCACTTAAATATGGAACACTTTTGAGGGCTTCTCCTAGAATTTGATCATATTAGGCAAAATGTAAGGAAGATGCCCCAGTGAAAGGCACAAAAGGTTATCTTATAGCCATCTTGGAATGATTACTATGGATATTAGTAATGGAATGTAACACAAAATTATAAGCTTTAAACACAAAATCTCTTTTGTAAGGATGAGTATTTACAAACCTAAACCTTTTGGTGGAATATGGAGGTAGTTGCATAAACTTGAAAGGTGCCCCTTAAGCAGTAGATCTAGTTATCACCTTTGGCATGGAAAATAGGATTGGTCATCAACCAAAGACTTGAATTCTTCAATGGAATCACCAAGTACTAAATGTAGATGCTTATTTCATCTTCAACTATTCCAAGACTAACACCAACCTTAAATAATATTTTAGGACTTGAAGTCCCACTAAGCATGCAAAAAAAATTTAACACTTGGATTGACACCCTTGAGGATATGCTTAGCTCTCCTCATCTAAGTGGCACAATGGAGTCATCTCTCTTATTATGGGTGACAATTTTGTTGAGATAAATCTCAAGATAAGGGGCTAGCTCCCCTTGATGCACCTTTAAATCTCTCTCTAATATATCAATTTATGTATGAAAATGGTTCAAGAAAACAACAAAGAAAATTAAAAAAATGTGATTCACCAATGTTTATCTCCTCCTATTTGACTTATAATATGCTAATTAAAGACTAACACAACTTTTCTCACACAAAACTCACAACTCCTTGTGTATTTTCACATCAATGTTTCATATGTTAGATTTAAGAAGGCATTTAATATTTAGGAGATAAATGGATGTTTCCAATAAGGATTAAAATCATATACTAATTATAAAATGTATATACACTTAGAAAAAAATACTAACAAGGACCTGTAATGACATTCTTTTTGCACATTGGTAGACCATCAAGAGTACAAGCTAGAAAAGACAATCTTTCACTAGACTAGACCAACAATATTCAAGTCATCACTCAATAGTATAGCATGTGAGTGGAAAAATAACTTGTATTATTTCTTCAAGAGTCTTTCAAGTATAAATCTAGCTAGATTTTTCCCAATAACCAACAAAGGTTTCCCAAATGAGCCAAGAGAATGCATATTTATAGCTTTAAGAGGTGGAGCGAGCAAAGGAAGTCCAAGGGTCACTTGGACATGTGTGATCTTGAGAGAAATAGTTGCATTTGTATGTGGGAGAGGTGGGAAAGTTATTCCATATCACAAATGAATTAGTTACAAATGAATAAGTTACAACTAAACCAAATGCCTCATTTATAATTAAATTAGCTATAGTTGAATAAGTTACAACTGAACCAAATGCCTTAGTTACAATTGCCATTTATTACCTTTATACTCACCTTCAGGTTCTCATCGAGCCTTTTAACACTAACAACTATTTTTCATAGTTTAAAATTGACTTTTTATGGGCCATCACCCTCCTTATTCCTTTGAAACATGTTCCTTGGACTCACTATTTTGATCTGCTTAGGACCCACTTTTTAAATGCCAATGGCTAGCCCATGACCTTGAAGTTGATGTCTATGGACCCATCATGAATTCCTTTAGGATATTTTCCTTAGACTCTTTTCCTAGACAATCTTCTATAGACTTATCTTCTTTCAAGTTCTTCCTCATGGATACTTTATTTCGTCACTTTTCCCAAAAGAAATCCTTCAAGCTTTTATTTTTGACCATTTTTGTAAAAACATTTATTAAAACAAATCCTTTGGCTCATTTTTCCATATTAATTTCTTTGGGATATCAAATGACATTTTAGCTTTTGAAAATAGACCATTTGGTTCTTTGAAATTTTCCTTCAGGTTTCTTGAAGTGGACCTTCAGAACTCTAGAATGACCCCTTTGGCTTCTTACAAATGACCCTTCATCTTTTTGTTTGGCACTTTTTGGCCTTCTTGTAAATGTTCTTTAGAAAAACTAAGTCCCCTTCAAAAAAAATTGGAGTGCCTTTCTAAAAAACTGCAGTGTCCTTCAAAAAATTTATTTTGGACAAAATGTCCAAAACAATTCCTGCAAAAAATCTAAAAATTACTCTTCAATTTTTTTTAAAAAGACCCCTTTAGAAAATTTGTAAGTGCCTTTCAAAAACCTGAAGTGCCCCTCAAAAAATTTATAAATGACCCCTTCAAAAAAGTTTCACCTTATTCAAAAAAATTGTTTTGGACAAAATGTCCAAACAAATTCCTTTGAAAAGATTGAAGTGGACCATTTCCTAAAAGAAAGATACCCTTTGAAAAAATTGTTTCAGATAAAATGTTCAAAATAATTTATGACACTTAAACAAAAAACTTGAAGAAAAAACCTTTTAAATAATGAACACTTAGTCAAAAAACAAAAGCCCTGAAAGGATTATTATGCAAAGGCTTAGTAAAATACCAAAACCAAACTTTTTGAAAGAATTAGACTTGTACATTTGTTGTGGGATTATATAGAACACTTTTTTTGAATGAAACTTGCATACTATACTTAGCCAAAGGTATAGACTTAGGTTGATTTTTTTAAATGGGGTGCCCAATTTTATTCTAAAGGGCCAAAATTTGGTCAATAGCTATAATACAATAGGACCCAGTAGCTATGTTAGGACATAACTAGTCCATAGACGCACCTCTGAGGGGAAGATCTGAACATGCCCAAGTGGTGACTCCTAGTTTTTCACTAGTGTAGAGGTAACCTATGGAGAATATGCTCAATGGATGGGTATATGGAGAGACCATTCCCAATGGTCAAGCAGATGAAGAGATGGTGGTTGGTGACACTAGCACTGGTGATAAATTTTGTAATTTTCATTTAAGCTTTGATGTAGGATACTAGTTACATTTCATTATAGTAGATAAATATATTTTGAGATATATATGTGATCTAATATCTATAGAGTTTTTATTTATAATATCCTATTACAAAGGATATTTTATGGGTATCCCTAACTATGGATGTGAACCATGACATTTTGGATAGGGTGATGGCTCAATACAACCCCACCATGCTAGATGATCATGTGGTACCATCTTCCCCAGCCTAGGTGGCTAGTTTAGACTAGTGGGGGAGGTCGTGAAGTAGCTATAGTCATGTGTATATGGAGTATATCTACTAGAAGGGGAAGGAAAGGGAAAGGCATAGACCTAACATGACTTATCTCAAGAGAGAGAGGTGCACATGGATACCATTATCTATCTTGGATAGGTGCAGGCCTAGGTGGCCAATTTATAGGGATAGGTAGCAAGCTTGAGATCCTAAACTAATTCATTACAATGTACCATTTAGAGGGGAAAATCCCAGGCATCTATGGGTAGCATGGATAGACCACATGATAGCCAGGATAGAGCTTAGCCTTAGAGTTGGATATATTTTGTATTTTTTACATTGCATTGTATAAAACACATGATATATATATTGAAAGTTATATTTGATCCCATGAGTTATACTTATCTATGTATGTTTATGTATGGATATATTTATTTATATCACATTTTTTTAGTTTTTATTGTATATGCTAAGGGAAATATATGTTGAATGTTTTATTTTCTAGCATTATGTGATACATATGCATGGTTAAAAATAAAAAAGGCAAAAATGACTAGGAAAAGTATAATTAATAAAAAACAAATGTTCTACACACTATATCATGATGGGAAATGTGTAATAACAAAATATGACTAAATATAATAAACCAAAGATGGTAAAAAGGGTAATAATTTTTTTTAAACCATGTAAAATATTTTCCCAAAGTTAAAAAAAGTAGAATCGCACTACACCATGTTGGTAAGTATGAAAATAATATAATAAAATGTAAGGCACATGAAAACCAAATGGTATAAAAACAAAATAATTAAGTCAATAAATCATACTAAATCACATTGGGAAGTAAAAATGACAAACAAAATTTGAAAAATAAACTTAAATTGATCATAGTAATCCAAGATGGGAAATATAAAAAATTTAAGAAAATGGTTGTAAACATACATGCTATCATAAAATAAGTAGATAAAAGTGAAATATCAATGAAATAATCATAAAAAATACTATATCAAGATTGGAAGCATGTCAATTATGTGTAACTCATAATCGATCACTACTTATCTCAAATTTGACACATGTAATTTCATTGTGACTTGGGTATTGGAAAATTTTGCAAGGAAGGCCTGGTCCTATCCATGGTCTTACACTACAACTCACAAAGGGAATTCCAATGAGGTGTAAATAACTATGGGAATGATTTTAAAAGGTGTTTATAATATGGTAATTTGTGAGGAAATATTGGTCCTATCCATGGTCCTATAATGCAACTCAAAATATGGAATTCCTAAGGGGAATGATTAGTTAACAAATAATATTTATCAAGGGGAAATATTAGAATTATTGTAAATGAAAGAGGGAATGCAAAGATTATAATATAGGCATCTATGAGAAGACATTAAGAAACATGAGGCACACTAAGTACATAGAAAAGACACTAAGTGGCTAGTGACCATTGAAATACAAAGGATACCCATTCACAATAAGCACAAAATTTATATATGCAAATAAGTGAGATACTAACATTGACTCATGTTGGTTGTATGATCAATAAAATTAAAATGGACTTAGCTTACCATAACATGTTCCCCATTCCTCAAAACCTCATATAGAGTTGTCAATCTACCACGAAGATTGGGTACTTGTGTGAGAAATTAGGTAGCACTAAAATATCTTTTAGTCTCCATTTCCAATCTACTCACCTACCACACCCTAATCGACCTTAATTATAACATTAAAACAAGTGGGGGAGAAGATATAGGCAGTGAAAGAGACATAGGTGAAGAAGAAACCATAGGTGAAGTGGAAGCCATAGGTGAAGAATGAGGATATTTTTATGTGGATGACTATAGGAGGTAGAATAATGGGCACAAGAACAATCAGAAGACGATTATATAGATGTTATTGGAGGATTAAATAATGATCAGTGTGATGGGTATCACACTAGTGCAAAAGATAATTTACCTCTTGATATTTGGGAATATGCTTAGGTAAAAACTTGGGAGGAGGTATAGCCTTGCCTTTAAGATTAGTAAGGGTAGGATGCAATGTGTCAATATATTATCTAAGATTTTGACATTTGGTGGAGGATTGATCTTATATATCATGAAAGTAATATATATGCTTGTTATTAGACTTTGTGGGTTTACTAATGAAAAGATTAGAGGTAGGAGTTAGGGAAGGCTGGTATAATGGGTAGCCTCTATTCTAATGAAGAAAAACTCTATGAATATCATAGTAATGTTGATCAAATAATTAGGTAGGTAGGGGATTAAGATTTATCAAAGTATGAATGCCATCACCAAGAGGAGGTGGGGATAATGGAGAGACTAGGCTAGGATCATCTAAAGGTGAATCAGAATCAAATATAAGATGAGGCTTAGTTAAGGATAGAGTAGGAGTAAGATCTAAAATAGGTTTAGTAGAGGGAGGACTAAGATTCATAGAGGGCTTAAGGGTGGTAGCAAGCATATCTGGGGGAAGCAAGTTATAGGGATCCTGATATCTAAAAAAATCATAGGGATTGGTCATAGCATGATTCATAAACATGCCTCTAAGAGGTTCTAAAAAAATTAGAGGTGTAAAGTGTAGGTGGTCCATATCTACCCTATGAATAAGAGGAATAATACTATAATTAGGAACTACATAATATGGAATATGATAAGAAAAATAGAAAGACTGAAATAAATAAGAATGATAATGAAAGATCTCAACATCTCTAGCCTAGTAAGACCTCCTAGAAATGGATCATTTAAATTATAACAATAATCATAATCAAGTGTATGAAGGTTGATGGTGCATGTAGGTAGGGTATTTTCATCATAAATTACATGATGAATAAAATGTTGATTTTTGGTTAAGACCACAGGTATATCATTGATAAGTGGCTGGAAGGAATGTAGATTCAAGGATGGTGGAATTTGGGAAATGATATGAGGAGAGAGATCTAAAGTTTTTCTCTTGAGTTTGATCTCATCTGGATCAATGTCATTAGAGTCTAAGAGATTAAGTGGTATGTTCTTGATGAGTTTAAGGTGACTATGATAACCTCGAGTAGAGTTGATGGGAAAGTTGAAATGTTGAGATTCCTAAAATAGAACACTCGATAGGGATTGGAATTTTGATTACAACATGTTCTTGGAATTTTTCAAAATTATAAGGGTTGGTATCTCTTTGAATATTATATATAGTACCATTATGGGGAAACTTGACACATTGGGAGGTAGAAGAGGTGATAACCCTCATGTAATGAGTCCAAGGCCTATAAAGAAAGATTTTTTAGGAAAAGCAAAAAATTCAATATCATAACCTTCACTTAAATAATGACAAGATGTATGGTATTATGGATCCACATGCAACCTAAATAAGGAATTTTACTTCGATCATAACCTTGACACGTGTTAACTGTAGATTTAAGATTACACAAAAAATATCTAAGAGTTTTAATGAAGCTGAGAGAGAAAACACAAGTAACTGAACCCTCATCAATCAAAGCATGCTTGACTTAGATATCATTGATTATAACTCTTATAAATAGTGGATGATCATATGCACAAATAAAGATCTCATCTATGATTATGGAAGCTATAGGGAATTTAAGGGAAAGATAAGTATCCATTGTTTCATCAATGTGTATAGACATCTATTCACATTGTTGTAAAATACTATATTTTGACCTAGATAAGGTAGCTTCACATCCTATTAGGGGAGGATGAGGGATGTTCATTTTGAATAAGAGTTGCATCGGGTGATTATGATGACATGGAAAAGTTCACATGAGTTGAAGAAAGGGTATTTGAGATGGGAGATTAGTAAGTTATATAATAGATCTCATTCATCATAACCCATGGGGGGATTACTATATAGAGGTGTATAATGTTGGAGGAGCTCTTAGAAAGTAGTAGAAGAGCATTCAAACTTGTGTTGATAATATGTGGTTAATTTAATTTGAGTAAAAATCAGTTATTTGTCTATAGATGATGGGATAGTTGATTTAAGTTTGTCTTATGATTGATTTGGAGAAATGTTATTAGAATGTTGAAGATTTTTGTTGATGGGTGTAGATGTTTGGGGAATTATATAAATAGTGTGAGAGGTGTTATCCAATTAAAGTGTTGAAATTGGTTCTTGGAAAGAAATAAGGTCTTCTTGTCCTAACTCTGTTAGAGAGTTAGGGAAGAATCTTGGATAACACAAAAAGTTTGGGATGATTGGTACATGTATGTAGAATGAAATCAATGAAAGCAACTATATTTCACATATTAGTCATATTTACCATATTCTCTTTAGGATTTTGGTCTATAAGACTTTCAACATTGATGGTGGAAGGAGTAGGATTGTCAATGTTGTCTTGATGATTAGGAAGAGGGTCTTATAGATGGAAAGATGAGCATTAGCTTGGTTCAAAGATTAATTTTTTTTTGTTTCATGAGATTTAAAGGTTATATCATAGGCTTGTTAGCTCTTGTTAATGAGTGAATCATGATAAAAGTGTGGACCAATGAGGAAATCCATAGATAAATTACATAATTGCCTACAATTCTCATGGGAGTAACCCCAACTGACATAAAACCAACAAAATATTTTTGGATCATACCATGATAGGGAAAGTGGGGTCAAGCTCTCATGGTAGAGGCCTTGGTAGATGCTTTTGGAGCTCAACTAAGGATAATGGATTATGAACGTTAATTTTATTTACTTGAGAAAATTGAGGATTAGGGGTGTTGGTTAGACATGGAGTTTGTTATGTAAAAGGGTTGGGAGAAATGGCTTGAATATTGTGAATGGTACCATAGGAATTGGTGACACCATCATTGGTAGCATGAAAATTTCTATTGTTAATCAGCTTGTAAATTCCCATGGGAGGTTAGGATGGATCAAACTGAGGCATGATAAAATCTTTGTGCTTGGCTTAGTCGAGGGCTTCTTCTAAGGTTCTTAGAGAGAGAGTCCTAACTTGATATTACAACTTGGGATAAAGAGAATTAGTGAATAGATAAAAGAGATTATCATCTACCATGTTATGCTCACACTTATTAGACAAGGTCTTCCACTATTTGATGAAATATTATGTTGTTTCAATTTCAATTTAATTTTAATTGATAAAGTGAGCCAAAGTATTCTTAAGGAGGTTACTAGTTTAAAACTCTTGTACTAGAGAATTAACTAGATCTTACAAGCTAGTGGTAGAATGGGACTTTGTTGATTATACCAATATAAAACATTGATAGATAGCCTTTTTTTTAATATATTGGTAGAAATTAAAGTGTTTAATTTGACCCAATATTGCCACTTAGCTTAGTCAAGGTCTTATTCCAAGGTTCTTGGAGAGAGAGTCCTAACTTGATATTGTATCTTATGATAAAGAGTGTTAGTGAATAGATAAAAGAGATTATCATCTACCATGTTATGCTCACACTTATTAGATAATATTTTATACTATTTGATTAAATATTATGCTAATTTGGTTTCATGTTGCTTTTAATTGTTAAAGTGAGACAAGGTATTCTTAAGGAGGTCACTAGTTTGAAACTCTTATACTAGAGAGTTAACTAGATCTTCCAAACTAGTGATAGAATGAGACTTGAGTTTATTATACCAATATAAAGCATTACCAAAGATAATTTTTATTAATATCTTGGTAGCAATGAAAGTGTTTAATTTGACCCAATCTTTGTAGAGATTGCCAAACATTTTAAAGTGTAAGGTAAGACTGATTTACCCATTGTAGCTAATGGTAGGTGTGATACCTCTTAGGTATATATTGGAAATTTGAGGTGTAAGAGGTTCACTTTGAATATGTTTAATCATTTCATTAACAAGGGGTGGATGAGGAATTAGGTTGCCATGGGAATCCATAAGGGAGGATGGGGGAATTTTTACTTTGTGTTCCCCATGGAAACTGTTGAGGTTGATTTTGAAGGTGAATAAGGTGATTCTACATTTACATAATTTTATTGGCATTATTAGCTTGAAAATCATTCATTTTATTAGGATTTTTCAATAAGAGTTGATGGGTTTAGGTGGTATTGTGATTATTTTGTGTGGCATGCAAAGTATTAACATTGATATTAGTGGCTTGGGTTACATTATGAGTATTGGCATGTACAACACTAGTGTCTTGAGAAGCATTGGTATAAAAGGAGGTGTTAAAGGCATGCTTATCATGTGTAATGAAATATGCACTTGTATAAGGATTGGCATGAGAATCAAAAGAAGTACTAGTGTCATGATTACCATTGGTAGTAAATAGTACAATAGTGGAGTGATTGAGAATGAGAGGTCTTGAAAAAGGCTCACTAGATGTTAAACCTACCGTGTTAGTAGAGATACTTGGCATGGAGGTTGAATAAATCAAATAAGAAAGGTCATAGTATGATAAGGAGTTAAAATAGAAGGGAGAGGTTGAGAATAAAATAATGGATCAACCCCAAATCCATGAGCAAATGTAAGGGAGGGTGAATAGGGTTCTTATGCTTCAACACTTATCATGAGATTGTAAATAGTTGAAGGGTATTTTCCCCTATGTTGAGGAAACTCATTAATGAATAAAAGCATTTCAAGCATGTAATCTAATTCTAGATGATCTTCTAAGGAGAAAAGAGGGTTAGAAATTGATGATGAATGAGGAGTCCCATAATTATTAGTGCAAGTGAAAAAATGCACATTGCTTTCATTTAAAGTGGAAGACATAAGTTGTTTATGGGGAAACTTATTAGGATTGGTAAATTTCATTGTATATGTTGATTTAAACTCTATGTTTTCCTCAAATAGGAATTTAGATGATGAAAAGACAAAATCATAAAATAGGATATAGAGTTAAAATAATTGATGTGTTTTATAACCCATGGAATAGAACATGAAGATAATGATACATAATCATGTAAGTTGACTATGTATTAAAGCCAAGAAGAACAAATAGTCTAATAAGGATACATAATCATGTAGGTCAATTATGTAGTATTGAGTAGAGAATTGAACATGGAGATAAGGATACACAATCATGTAGGTTGACTATGTATTGTGGGTAATAAGGATAAATAGTTAGATAAGGATACATAGTCATTCAGGTTAATTGTGTACTACTAAATAGAGAACTAAATAGGGAAATAAGGATTCATAGTTATACAAGTAAACTATGTATTGTAGACAAGAAGGTGAAAATAGTCTATAAGAGGTTGTATGGACCAAGATGATAGTATTTTGAAATAGGTAAAAAATTCAAGATAATTTGAAGCAATATTAAATCAAACACACAAACAACTAGATTAATATGACTAATTTAATTGGAACACACAACACAAACCTTTCACCAACACTGATCAATGCAATTTTTTCAATACAACACATAATGATAAAAGAACAAGAAATAACTAAAAATTAAATGTTAACTAGTTGGTCATCCTATGTGTAATTAAGTTATAACAAAGTTTAATTTTAATGTGATAGGAAATTGGCTGAAAATAAGGAACTATAAAGCAATCTAATGTTGGTTTTAAGATGTTTGGGTTGAATGAGATCTGTATTTGCAATGGTAATGGCTCGCTATTAGGACTTACTCCTCATTTCACAATACTATAATGATAAGGGTGTTGGGTGATTTTCCAATATATACCATCAACCATGTATTTATAATTACCTATAAAACCAAGTTAGCTTCCCCTTTGGTAATGAAATCTAAGTAGGTAGGCCTTGGGAAGACAAAATTTTAATGATTTTTTAATGTAAAGTGATTTGAAAGTGTGTACAAAAGAGTAAAATAGTGTAACTAAAATGGTAATTTGAAAAACCACCTAATTAAGCTATGTAAGTTACTCTAAGCATACAAATAATTGAAAAATAAATGTGAATTAATTACTAGCAAATAGATGTTAATTTCTTGATTGAAAATAGTAAAGAGTCAACTCAAGTGACACTGTATGCAAAAAACAAAAAATAGAGTCATGAAAATACATAACAAAGTTGAGTGGGTCACTATTGTTCTACCTAATAAAGGTCTATAATAAAACAGTCAAATAATTTGACTCTGTCTTCTACATGGAAGACAAACTATAGAACTGAGTAGATTAGGTCAACCCAATTAGTTATAGGGTTGTAGTTTTATAGACTACAAAATTGTGAAAATAATACTAAAAGAAAAATTGAAACGATAGAGAGAGAAAGAAAGGAACCTTGATGGGATTTAATATGTTTGATATTGAAAATTTTTATGTTGTGATGCTTAAAGTCTACTTCTAAATTCTACCAACTAGGTTGACTGGTTTGACCAAGTTTGTAAAACCCTCTCTGTTGAAGAAGAGATAATGAATATAGTTGACCTATTCAATTGTGTTTATAGACCTATATGTTGACATAATGAAATAGAAGATAGAGTTGATTGGTTGAAATATGTTTACAAATATAGAACTAAATAAGAATACTAAGCTAAACTATTTGACCTAGTAACCTATAATTAGCAAAAACTTACACAGACATAACATAGTCATTTTGAAATGACTATATGCTAAACTTGATCGGAAAAAGTTAGAACTATATTGATTGGTTTGATACAGTACTGAAAATATAGAAAAATATAATATGATGATAAAATTTTGATGTGAAAGAAAACTTTTAAGGGTTATATTCACGACGAGTTCACTAGAATGTATGCAAAGGGAAATGCAATTAATCTATATATTAATCTTATCTTAGAAAAGATAAATATTACTTACACTTTTGATTGTTGATACATTATATATTTAAGGTCATGACCAATATGGATATACTATACCTATACAAGGGATCTCTTATCATAATAAAATCACTAAGGAGGGTTCCAAAGCCTCTGATTAGGCAAAAGTATGCAATAACCCTAACTAGGTCCTATGTTTTCATATTTAAAAAAGTAAATAAATGAAAAAAATAGAGTAAAATATAATATAGTGTTCACCATATATTATGGCATAAAGAGGAAGCAATAAACATAAAAAATAAACATGCATACAATACATCTAATCGCATTAATGTATACAAAGTCTTAATGCATATGAGAAAAGTATAAATGCAAATCCATATACTCTTTCAAAGGAGGAAAAAAATTAGGAATAATTACCTTTGAATACAAACCCTCTAACATAAATCTCTCCCTTAGCCAAGGTGCTTTGTAAGAGTTTGTTGTGGTATGTAAGAATGACAAGGATAAATCAGCTCTAGGATACATAACCTATCTATACATCCAAAAGATTTATCCATAAGAAAAAATCCATATTTCCAAAGAAAGTATTGAAATCCATAACTCCATATGATCTTCAAGTAGAATGGTGGATAATTAGATGTATAATATATATCTCTTCTTATTCTCTTCCTTGATAAATGACAAAATGAATGTGTATATATATATATATATGAATCTAACCCTAAATCTTTTTGAATGTTTAGCTGACAAGGTCAACCCAATCAACTTTGTATCATCATTGAAAAAATCAAATTAGGTCTTATTCTAGGTCAGCCATGGGCTAACCTAGACCCTAAATGAGTTTTATCAATTAGAGTATAGGCTCGAGGGGGCTGATAGTGTATTACAAACCATTGGAAAGGGTTCTTATGCTAGGGAAGGGCTAATAAAGGCAAAAATTGACTATAAGAGGGTGTAAAAGAGGAGGCAAAGCTTAGGAGTGTTTTTAGGAGATGGTTATGTAGATAATAAGTGGTAGTATAGGGCCAACAATCTTATGAAGCACTAATAATATACCCACCCCTTTACCCCAGTGCACCCCTTAAGGCATGCACTCAGAGAGATTAAGACTTGATGGGTTCTTGAAAGAGAGAAAGCATCAATAATTAATAAAAGGCTGAAAATATTGTGTGTGTGTGTGTGTGTGTGTGTGTGTGTGTGTGTGTGTGTGTGTGTGTGTGTGTGTGTGTGTGTGTGTGTGTGTGTGTGTGTGTGTGTGTGTGTGTGTGTGTGTGTGTGTGTGTGTGTGTGTGTGTGTGTTTGTTAGATTATCAATATTCATGAGAATTAGATCTCAAAAGGGATGATTTAATTAGAAAGGGTGTTTGGTAATTTGGACCCCACATTCTAGATAATGAAACCCAATTTTGAGAACTAAAAGTGTCGAATCATCAACCTCAAACCTATAGAAAACCCTTAGGCTATCAATATAGGTCCTAAATGAATGAAATTCAAACTAGATTAATTATGAAATCTATTTTTGAGATACAATGATGCCATCACCTAGGCCTATATAAACCTTAAGGTCTTCAGACTGAGAGTGATCACTCATACTATCCCACTTATACTAGGTCAAAAATAATTTAGGTAGAGATAGAGACTAGTAAACCTAATCATGAAACCCTTAATACATAAATTTATTAATAAGTACTCTCTACTAGGATAATTTACCCAATTTATCACTCTACTTGGGTGGTCAACCTAATATCTGTGGAAGAATAATGGAGAGATCTACCTATGTAGACTTTTGAAACTTAACCCGAGCATCAAACAAGGACAACAACCCATCACCTCCCTTGATGAAGTAATCCAAATGGTGAGTGGATCCTAGATGATGTCCTTCTTGGATTATTTCTTGGGATATAAATAGGTATTGGTTAATTCAAAAGACTAGGTCAAAACCACATTCACCACCAAATGGGGCACATTCACCTACAAATGAATGCCTTTTGGGTTGATCAATGATGGATAAACCTTTTAAAGAGCTATGGATTTTGATTTTGGGGGATTAATTAGTAATTTTAAAATAATTTAATGGATGAATTAACTATTTTTTAAAAATATAGGTTGGATCACATACACCACTTAGAGAAAGTATTCAAAATATGCAGAGGGTATGTTATTTCCCTAAATCCAAATAAGAGTATGTTTGGTGTCACCAAAGTTAATATTCTTGATCATACCATCACATAGGAAGGTATTTATATCAATCTATAAATAGATGATGTGATTTATAAATCACTTTTACCTAATAGTAAGAAAGAATTGAAATCCTTATTTGGGAAAATCAACTTTGTTCGTAAGTTCATTTCTAGATTTGCCAAAATTTGAAACCCCTGAATGCTATGTTAAAATAGGATGTGAAAGTGGAATGGTATGTGAAATCAGAAAAGGCCTTTCAAGATATAAAATATGCCATTATGCAAGCCCTATGTTTATAATTCCAAACTACATGTAAGATTTCTATATTTACCCTTTTTATTTTGAATACACCATCTCTTCCTACCTCACTCAAAGATTAGATGGAGAGGAACTTCTCATTGCTTTCATGATCACTAATTTAAAGGATGTAGAACCAAGATATTCTAATCTATAAAAACATGACTGTGCCCCAGTCATATGTATAAATAAGTTTAGACACTAAATTCTTAATAATTAGGTGCACAAAATTGTCCTAAACCTGTCCATCAAGTAAATATTGGCATAAAGAATTGGTTGAGCATAGAGGACATTGGATGACAAAGTTGTAAGAGTATGAATTGGATATTAAACCTACTAGGTTATTTAGAGGACAAGGTCTTATCTATATGATAACTAAAATAGACCCCCAAGGATAATTTTGCACTAATTATACCAAGAACTAGTGATATAATCATATTGGTATGCCCCAATTATGCATTTATTACTCTATAGAAATACACCTTTTAGACTCAACCATTCACAAAAAATAACCCTCTAGTTAAAGGTTACATGTTATATGTTGAACAAGGTAATTATCTTTAGAATTAATCATTAAGGAATCTACCTTAGATGCTTGTCTCAAAATGATGCCAAAGAGGTAATGACAAGTTTCTGTGAAAGACTAGGAGCTAGTCACCCTGTAGAAAATGCCATGGTACACAAGATCCTTCAAGAAGGGTATTACTGGCCTACATTTTTTAAAAATTTAGATGCTCATGTTCACATTTTTGATTAGTGACATACCTTCACCAAAATAAAAAATCATGCATTGATGCCACTACAACCCATGGTGGAATCAATACCATTTTCCTAATGGGGACAAGATTTTGTCAAAGTCATCATCCCCAATTTGTTAGCTAACCATATGTTTATTCCCATGGAAATATATTATTTCATAAGATGTTTTGAGGAAGCTTCAATGAAGAAACACACTACTGTTGAGTTCATCAAGTTCATGGATAAAAATATAACCACCCCTTTTGTGGTTCTAGTCTCCTTGGTATGTGATAATGGTTCTACCTTCCAATTTGTAGAGTTTACATAATGGGTCTATGATAACATAATCATGCTAATATTTTCATCCAATCACTATCTATAAGGAAGCATATTATCAGAGTCCACCATAATAATTTTATGCCATCAATAAGTTTATATGGGATAAACCCTAGGAATGGCACTCATTACTAAAGTTTTATTTATAGGTTAATTGCACTAGGTATAAAAAAGCTCTCAAAATATCTCCTTTTATTTTACTTTATGGATAATATCCAATCATGTCAATCATGATTAGTCTACCAACTTATAATTTCATGCAAAAATTCATAGAATTAGATAATAAAGTAAGCTCTAGGCTTCTAGACATAATTCAATTAGAATAAGATTTAGATGAAACACTATTAAGCTTTAACAAACATTAGGGTACTATTAAATGATGGTTTTATAAAAGGGATAAGATAAAAAGTTTAAGAATCTTTTATTTGGTACTAATGTGGGACAAAGATCAAAAAAATAAGGGTTAACACTCAATGTTTGACTCTATTTGGAATGACCCCTAGCAGATAGTTGAGATCTTGGGCCAAAATGTATTTTTCCTTAAGGACATTGAGCATAAAGACCTACCATTTCTAGTAATTGGATAGTTACTAAAGCATTAATTCTCACCTACCCATTCCGACATAATTTTAGAGTAAACTTGACAAGGGGTGGTAATATGTATTAGGCTAGTTTGCTTTAGTTGTGCATTTCCTTTTCTTCTTGTGTGTTTTCTTTTATTGTTATGTGTGTGTTTGTTCTGATTTTGTGGTAACCCTATGGTGTTCATTATACCTCACTAACCCTACCCCAAACCTAGTCCTCAATTAAAATTAAAAAAAAATCCCTGCCACTATGAGGGATTCCCCCATGAAGAGGAGTTAGTAGCCACTCCAAATGATGACCAAATATAGGGAGTTACTTTTGAGATGATAAATACCAAATTTGAGCCCTTACTTAAATCAAATTAGAGATGGTAAGTAGGTTATTTACATTTTATATCTTAAAGGCCAATGATTATTGAAAAAAAATGGATTTTAGAAAAAAACTACATCCTAATAGGATTCATCAAGTTGTACTTAATAATGACATCTTATGGAAAAGGTGAGATCACCCAAACCAATCTGAGATCAATTGGGCATTCATAGCCTCCCAAACATCCTGTCGCCCTTATCTTGGTCTTGAAACCTCAATGGATAAGAATACTAAATATCTTCACAAGGAAAAATTGACTATTTTTAGTCAAAATAAATAAGAAGCATCCATTTTCAATTCAAGAATTAAAGTTTTCAATAGTAATGCAAAGGTTTGAAGGTTTGTTCTAGGTTCAAGAAAATGGTTAAGTCTTTTTATTTCAAAAAAAGGTTGGGAAACATAATTAGTTTGAATTTTATTCTGGATAAGAGTTTTGAACACTAGATTATGCCACACTTTATGCATGAAGAGGAAATGTTTTAACACTTATTATATTATATGAACTTTTTTTGAAGCCACGTGTCATGTTTTTGCTTAGTAGGAATTAGCCATTATTATTCAAAAGTTTCTTGGAAGCTCAAGAAAACACTTTGACATAACCATTTATGGGTTATTTTATCTCTTGATGATGGATTTAGGAGGTGATGAGATCAAATATGATAGGCCCCTCATGATGTCTTGATGGATTACTAATTTATCAATCATAGAAAGTATCTGGTCTAATTAAATGTCACTGCATGATAACCATTCACATGTCTCAATAAAATGTGCCCATTTTAAAAAGACTTTTAATAGTTAATTAATTTTTAAAATTTTTTTTGGTACCATGTGTCAATTTCCCAATTGTCTTAAGCCTTTTTAAAATTCCTTTCAACACATAATTTATTTTCATGAAATTTCTAGATAATATCCAAGTCAATAAGGTAGTATGGTATCAAGTTATCACGATTCTTCCATGTGTCATAATATTGATGACCCAAAGTCCTTAAACCATCCATATGAGTTTAAAATCCTCTAGGCTAATGGGTTAGTGTATGATGTTTCATGGCATAATCTTATTGTTCCATCTCCTAGAGATTTTTATGTAGCCTAGACATGATGTCCAATCCCTAAGCAAGCAAGTGAGTTGGGGGGAACCACATGTCATAGTCCTATTACCCTAAAAAACTAGGGTGGTCTATTTAAATACTGAATTATGTTAGGGTATTGGGTGAGTGAGATGACATCATGTGGTGAAATATCACTTCACCATGATATAAATAATCAGCAAGACCTATCAGTCTCCTAGGGTGGTAAAATTATCTAACTTTTCAGATCTTAGCCAAACCATGGAATTTAATGTAAACCAATTATCAAATGCACCCATCTCTTAGACATGATAGACATGACTAGTTGAATCATATAGATCCAAAACTAAATGGTAGTATGATAAGTGGTAACTATAGAGCAAGCATAGGGATAGTGTGGAAAGAGATCAAACAATGGGTGATGGACATGTTTCTAAGTGGTGGTCCTATTAGAAAGAATAAACCCTTTCATAGTATGAAAGGGGACCAATCTTATGTTAACACATTGCATAGTTGATGAATGAGCTCCAAACATAAGCAGTCTTTCAAGACCAAGTAACTAAATAAGTGTTCTCTAATAACTGAGTGAGCATTCTTCATTAATTTTTTTTTAAATTTTATTCACCTTGTGAATATGGTAAAAAATTCCTCAGGTGAATGCAGTGAGCTTGAAAGATGTTGAATGGCCAGAACCTAGTTTCAGTGAGTTTGAGGTAAGGATAGATTGAGCTCAGATGGAAACATTAACAAGGACCCAATTTTATTCAAGATCCCATCTTGAATTATATGAGCTTGACTTTTGGGTTTCTTGAGTTTATAGGGATGAAGAGCTCACCAAAGATCAAAGGAAGCTATAATGGGTTTCCAAGTGTCAAACAAAAATGAGTCCCTAGGTAATTGAGAAAAAAGGGGTAATTGATTCCTTCTTAGAATCAATCCAAATGAGGTGGCATGGTTTAATTGGGCCCATTGAAGAAAATTAAAAATAAAATAATTTGATATCCCATCTCACATGTTAAGATGTTAAATTCATGAGTAGGTTATGTAACTACATTGACTCATAAAATCAATGGTAAATGGAGTGAATCAACATGAAAATCATGGCACAACTCAACTCCAATTAGAAAAATCTAACCTTATTCATCATGGAAGCGAGTGTAAATGGAGATAATTTAGAGGATAAGATGCAGCCTTAGGAGGATGTGGTAGGAAATTATAAAGGTATGTCTCTAGAAATCATGAAAAGATCCCCATTACCTCAACCCCCTTCCTTGAACATCATCAAGCTTGTAACTGCCATTAAGTTGGGTAGGATGAAGTAAGGACTTGAGCACTAAATATTTTTCCTATAAAAATAAGTAGAATTATCATTGTAAGAGGACCCTTTTTTAGTAAATAAATGCTACATAAATTGGCCCATCCTTGATCCCTCTTTTGTGTATGCTAAACCCTACCCTTTTGTAACTCTGTATTTAAGCCTTTTGAATCAATAAAAACCAAAATTTACCTTCTTCAAGATAATATGTTTGTGTGAGTTTTATGTTTAGTTGATCTACATTTATGATAGTAGTTGTTCTTCATTTGGTATGTCCTTTATTTTCATCTTGATATTAGTAGGATGAGTTTATATAGATCATATGCTATGTTGAAATTATCTAGGCTAGTGAATCATTGTGGAAACTGGTTGATTGTGTTTGACACAAAACCTTTTAGTAATTATTTTAAGTCTTATACATAAAATCAAAACCCCCATCTAAGACACTAATGTATTAAGATCCTATTTTCAAGAGAGTGTAAGAGAGTTTCAGTCCATATTGAGCCATATAGTGATGTCAAAATGTTGGTGTAGGGAGAATAACACATTTGGTGCATTACCTTTCTTAGATCCTAGGTTTTTTCTATTCTCTTTCTCTCTTTTCCTTATAAGTGTGGTAGTGTTGGTGTTAGCCTTAGGTGATCCATCAAGGGAATTTGACCCTCTTTAGAGGTTCAATCCAGCCATAGGTGATCCATAGCCTTGGGGTGTTCCTATTGTGTTTATTGGGTGAGGAGACATGAAACATCTCCTCAGAGGGTGAAACTCAATGTGATAATAAGAACCTTGAAAGAGGACTATAAAAATATGCAAAATTTAAATTTTGAGTCTTCCTCAAAAGGGATATTTAGGTAACATCCATCATAGGCTTTCTATCCTGGATAATAGTGGAGTAAAGCATTGAATAGTACTAGATGTATCTATATCAAGGTTATGAATGCCTAGCTAGAATTAGAGCATTGCTCACAAAATTCCCCTCTAAGCCATGAAACCATTAGTGCCCTTAAGGAAATATAATACCCAACTTGACCTCAAATGCTTGAGTGAAATCCATAATCTGACAAGTCAATTAAAAATCACTCCTCAAACATTGGTGGTATTCTATGGGATATCTCAGTATGTCACTTGTTGTGCATTACTTTAACACCTTTTTCTATTATGTAAAAGGATTTATCTTGCAGTATATGTTTTTTGAAGAAACAAAGGATTAATATCTTGGGTTTTAAGTTCTTGACACCACTTTCCATATGAAAATCACCATTTATTATGGCCAACACACCCCCTTTTCATATAAATGGGGGACCCCTCTTTAAAACAATATGATTCAAAGTTCTTAGGCCCATTAACTCATTCTAATTATCTCTATCTAAAGAAAGTTTTAAAATATAGTTTAAACCTAGTTTTCCTAAGAATGTGGTATATTTGAAATAACATATTAACCTAAGTTGGGAACCACAAAGGTATTTTAAGGAAACAATGCCAAGTTATAATGATACTCCATGGTTGAGACAAACATTCTTGCTTTAGAGATTTAATGTACTAACCCTTTTACATGATTTTTCTTACTTAAATTTCTTAAAGTCTCATATTCTTGTAATATCAGATCTTAGAGTCAGATGTGTCACATTGAAAATATTAGTTGTAATCTAAGTGATCATTTAATTAATTTATGCTTATTTTATTTTCACTTGGTAATTTTTTGTGTATTTTCATAGATGGAAACAATGGAATGAAAGGATGTCATGTGGAGAGCTGTCAATCTCCTAGTCCTAACAAAAATGTTAGATCTTGGGAGACCTAAATGTAATAAAGACATGTCATGCAATGAATGGTTAGGATTTATCAAGACTCTAGCCTAAAAGTTCCCTCAAAAGTCAAAAGGGCTAGTCTCCTAGTCCTAATAGAGATTTTAGAGCATGGGATATCCTAACCTAGTGGGAAGATGATATATAGACCATAGATAAAGTGGTCAGTCCCTAATCCTGATAGAGATGTCAAAACCTAAAAGATCTTGACCAAAGGAAAGATGCCATGTACCCCAAAGGTCAAAGGTTCCCAGATCTAACCAATTAGTGCCCCCTTGTGTCAAAATCATTAGTCTTTTAGTTTTGATAGAATGTCAGAGCCTAAGAGAGCCTTATGCAATAAAAAATTACCACTTGACTTAGTTGTCAAATTTTTTAGTCTACATAATCCAATAGAGATGTCAAACCTTATGAAAGATCAATGTATCATAAATTGACACGTGGAATATCCACAGATAGTGGTAGGTGGGACCTTAGAGGTCCCATGATGGTCATAATTAAGTATAAGTAGAATTTTTAAAGCTAATCAAAGGATGCCATGCATCCCTAGCTGGCATCTCACCCATCCCAATTATATAAGATCATAATGATAGGCCATTCATAGGTGTCGATCATTTCTATAGAAGTCAATAAACACAAGATGTGTGGCACAAAATAAGGGCCACCTGGAAATATTTATAGATGATATGGTTGCATTCCTAACCCACTTTATATGTTAATGAAGAAGTAAATTGGGCCTTAATAAGATAACTTAAAACATGACATCACCATAATTATATCTCTCAGGCAACACATGATCATGAACTCCAAATTTCAATCCAGATTGGGAAATAAAGGGGAAGATTGAGCCACCAAATCAAACCTAAATCCTTAGGGAATAAGCTATTAAATGCAATTAATTTAGGATGCTAAATGTTATTTTTTAGAAGTATCATGATAAAACTCATTAATTATTATCACTCTCAAACTCCCAAAAATTGAATCCTTGATTTTTTATCCTTCCAAGTACCCTCTATGTCTTTCCCTTTCAATGAAAACTCATTTATATATTTGCATCCCACTAAAATGGATGCCTCTTCCTTAAATCCCAAGGCTAAGCCAAAATACTAGGACACTCTATTTCCAAAGGTTTTGACTCAATTCAAAAATTATAATGCACTATTCAAGGCTATATATCAAGTCCTTGAGGAATCTAGTAGTGATAATGAGTATGATACATAATTTGAAGGTGCCCTTCAGGCATATCATAAATGAGGGTTGTATAAATTCATAGCCAAGACAAAAGTGTTCCCCTATGCTGACTTGTTTATCAAGTTAATATTTTAGCACATAATTACACCCTTATTATAGGTTTCTTTAGGCTCTCTCACTCTTGGATACAAAATGTGATCAAACCTAGGTTGTGGGTTTTATGTGGTGAGGTTGAACCTCTGGAGAAGGTTGGTTCCTCTTTGTATATCACCTAAACTACTGGTTATGCTTCAAAAAGGGATAGAAGGGTTGTAAATGATGATTAAAAACATAAATAAGGTGACGCACCAAAATTAAATACACTCCACTTTGTATGAAAATAACACTAATGAATCTCAAATATAACCCTCACTCACACAATCTCTTAAACTAAGTCATTTTGCATCAATGTTTTAAAAACTAGGCCCACTAGACAAGAGATGAATCATGGAGGAGTATCAAACTCACATTATGCCTTCAAAAATGACCAAAAAAAGAACAAGTTCAGACCTAAAATAATGGTGGAATACTTTAAAAAAAGGCAAGAAATAAGGATGATTACATGGAAGAACACCTCTCCATAAATCAATCATGTATAAATTATCTAGAGTACTAGACGTAAGCAAGAGATAGGCAAAACAAGTTGTATTATTAATTCAAAAGGTCATTTTTACAAATTTTTATATGTTTTTACCTTGTCAAATAAGATTATATCCTTTAAAATTAATAAGAAGAGGAATATATATGATAAAATGGAAGAGAGAGGAGAAGAAAACTCTCAAAAATCACTAAATGTCACTCAACCACCTTCCATGGATTCTCAACAACATTCAAATTACTTAAGCATTGATCCTCTCTTAGCAAAATAACCTAAAAGGTCAAAAGGGTCTTCAAAGCTCTCAAATTAGCCTAGAAAGGCACTAGAATATAAAATTTATTTGAGGAAGATGATGTCACACTCCATTAACTTTGAAAAAAAAATTCAAAGAGATAGAGGCCTCCTTAAATTCTCTATTAATGCTTGAGAAAAATCACAAAATATCTAGAGACTTCCTTAAATGCTCCATCAATACTCATTAACTCCTCAAATAGTTACTCCAATTTAATTATATGCCCTATCTCCATGTTTGTTTTGGGATAAAATTTTGTGATTTATTCTTTCTTCCCACCCATATTTGCTCCTCCAATCCTACAAAATACACCATCGAACCTACAAATCCTTTGGACTCCATTCATGGAGGTCTTCAAGATTGAACCATATAAGAACCCAAATATTAAAATTTATTATAAAAAAATAGGTAAAATATGAGTTTTATAGAGTAATTTTTATGTTCCAAGTGGTTTTCAAGTGATTCCAAGTCATTTCATGGGCTTATGAGCTCAAAAACTGAAAAATTGTCAAAACAGGCTCTTTGGTAGCTTACAATGGCTTTAGGCATTTCCATGGTGATTTGTAGATTTAATTATATTTTTTTATACTTATTAATCTTTGTGTGTAATACCCTTCCTTTTATACCATTTTCATCCTTTGATTCACTTGGAAACTCTTTAAATTTGTTTAGGAAGGTCTATCACCTTCTAGGCCTAGGTAGGTCTAGGGGGTATCTTTGATAATTTGAAACACTTGGATTTTTTTTTCCTTTTAAAACTCACTAAAAACATTATATTTTATATTATAAAAAATATTTATCACTTTTCCATACATAAATCCTCCTTTTGACCTCTGTCAAATGTTCTTTTAGACCTGGTTTTGGGCACAGACTCCATTAATGGAGATATGAAAACTTGGTTTTTTATATTGAAGTATATTATGGGAATGAAAAAAAATTTAAAATTTAAATGACACAAAAAAATATCTCCATTTAAAATTTCAAGTCATTTCATTCAGTATAACTCAAAAAATGCACTTTTGGGGTTGCCACAACTTACCTTGTCAAATTTCTGAGTGTGTGTAGGTCTAACTTTTATCATTTTTTTGAGTTTTATGAGGTTTAAATACTTAATTATTTTTTAATTAGGAACAATATGGACCCCAAAAACTATTAAAATCATTATTTTTCCATTTTCAACCATTAAAATCAATCGAACTCACATATTTAGGCCTACTACACACTCAAAAATGATAAACTATGAGACATATGGAGCAATAAATAGGTGAATATTGAGATTTATAAGGTAAAAATACATCATTATTTTTTTGGGACATTTAAATACCCATATAAGTTCTCCAATATTTACATTTGATCATTAAATTCTTTAAGTGCCTTAAAAATGATTTTTCTGACCGTCCCCACTTGCATGCCAAAATCCTAAATTTTGTAAAATTTACACTTCTCATCATTTTGACTTGCAAATTTTAATTTTATAAATCTAAACAGGTGTGATAAGAATTAAAATAACCCTAAATTTCCTCAAAAAACCTCACATAGGTTAAAACTAGCTATCATACCTTAACTCTTCAAAAAACACTTTTTGAGTTCTAATGGTGACTGTCAACAGATAAACATAGGATTGTGACAAAAAAAATATTATTAAACTATTATTATGACCTGTATAATACCATTTAAAATTATAAATACTTGTGATAACCATATCTACCAATTTTCATAGTTGGATTATGCCTATAGAGGTCTTAAAACTCATTTTTTTCTCAAAACTAGCTAGTGGATGCCTATGTGAATGATTGTTCATGACTACAGTAGGTATGTAACAAAAAAAATATGAATTAATAGATAAATATGACTTAAGGATGGAATATAAATATTTATCTACTAACCATGATCATACTTACCAAAAATGAGAACTAAACTCCTCCTATAGATGCTCCAAAATCACAAATTTCTCCAAGACTGGCTTCAGCTACCTATGTTTTACTTGGAAAGTGCCTCATAGATGAGACAAAATAGGGGGTATATCCCTTGTTATATATGCTAAATATAATCCATATATTCATATTTTGGGTCATGAGGATACTCTGTACCAAATTTAGAGATTAGATCAGCTCTCTAGCATCTTCAACTCTTAAAATCTTCTCCAAATTAGCTCTCAAGCTTATGACTGTGTATATGATCTAAAACCATTTTCTCAACCTTGGCCATGATTTAATACCATATTTTTGTTGTGTTAAGTGTTATTAGTTTTGTATTTAGAGTGGCTTCAACATATTCATCTAGTTATACAACCCTACAACCTTTATAAAGAGATCTCCATATGATGCTTGTGAGAGCACACTAGGTCAATGAATTTCTTAACACTATTTTATGTATATAACCCATGAGAGATGATCATAGTGGATTCAAAACATAATATACACCTTTATCATGTTGAACTCAACCTTTAATTTTTTTATAATTTCTAATCACTCTGCCATTGATCTCATTATATCATGGTTTCTTCATTTCATAAGCTAGTAACCAAGACTTATCACCAAAGCTTGATTATAGAGGCTTAAAAGAGGATGGATAAGTAAATAAAGAAGGATTAAAAAATTTAGTAGGGTCATGAATATTTTATTATCTTTCTATTATTAGATCATCAACTACACTAGGACTTCCTCTTATTTATAGCTTTAATAAAACATCTTTGGAGCTATTTAGAGCATCTTCTGAGTTGCCTAGCATATCTTCATAGCTTCAATAGAACATATTTGGAGATGCCTAGTATATATTTAGAGATTCAACAGAACATATTCAAAGCTACCTAGATCATCTTTAGATTTTCCTAACATATCTTTAGAAATTCTTTAGAGCATGACTAAAACATCTTCATAGCTTCTTTGGAGCATCTTTGGACCTACCTGGAGCATCTTTGGAGCTCTTCAAAAATGTTACAAAAAAATGTGCTACCCAAACCATTGATGACTTATCAATCCTTCAAATTATCTCTTAGCAAAGATATATTAGGTTACCTCTCAATAACTCCCAACACCACACCAAGACCTTCCAAGATACTACATTGCATCATCATTTCAAGACTAGAAATAAACTATTCATGAAGGCAAGAGGTCAGTAAAAGGTCTAAGAGAGTGGCCTAATCCATCTAGGCAAAAGTTTCACATGTAGGCCAATTTTGACCAACATTTTTGGTGAGCTCTTAGGATTAAATGTATATTTATGAAAAATACTAGTTGCCTTAGTCTATCCATTAGGCTTATGGAGTCACAAAAGTCTTTCTCAAATTGGTTTTTAACTAATCACAAGGCAACAAATATTCTGATTATAACTCTAAAAAATCAAGGACAACCCAAAACAAAATAACAATGTGCTCAAATCACTTAAAGAAGTGAAACACACAAAAAAACATAAAGGATATGAATGAAGAACTTAGAGGGAAGTAGAACACTATAAAATGTATACAACTGAAACTTAAAAGTACCTTCCTCTTGTTTCAAATGGGAAACCCTTAGAATCATTCACTTGTAATGGACAAGGATGAAAAATACCTTGCTTATGGGGCACCAAACCTAGTGAACTAGGTTACTTGATTGTCAATATTTTTGGCATGCCCTCTAATGTATGAAGTGGGACAAACATGTTTCCAATGTAGACAAAATCTCTTACTAGTTCAAGACTTGATTCATGTTGCTAATCACTCTTGAGAAAGCCTTACAAAAAGACTTCATTTAGTTTATTGGGAGCAAGTGTATTTTTTCCACTTGGTGACACAAATGGACAATATTCTTATTAAAATTAGGACTGATCATGCTTAAAGTAGAGTTCTCATAATTTTTTGTAAAAAGGAGATGTCTCTTAGCCTCCTTAAACTCTTTGGTTATGGCATTGAATTTTTGCCACAACGCTTTAGGCTCTTCACTGGTATGTTTTTTAAACTATATCACTTGATCACTTGAGAGACATCCTTCATCAACCTCAATCAATATTTTTTCTTGTTTTTCAACTATAAATGAGGGTTGGTTTGACCAAAAAAGGTCCAAAACATCACATTTTTCCTTTTCAAGGTCTGATTTGTTTTTTCCTAGCTCCAACATATCAGGGCTATCTTCAATTGACACCTCATCTTGGAGTGAACCAACCTCTAACACCTAGTTATGGTCCTCTTTTTCATATATGTAGAATATAAATTTAGTAGTACATTTAAGGTCTACCCCATAGTCTATTTGAGGATTATCCTCTTTAGGATCTAATTTATTGGTGTCAAAGCCATGCCAAGAAGTCTAGTCTAAACCTAATTTTTCCTCCTCTAGATGAAGTGGGTTGCCTATTATGATCTATTCATCATAGAAACTTGTATATAACTCTTATGTCTCACCTATTATTGTAATATCTCCTCTATCCTAGTAAAATTGGTTTTTTTCGCTAAGAGGGAGATGGTGGGAGGGTGAAGAGGTTCACCTTGCTTGCAACTTAAGAGAGTACTACTCTAACTAGGGATCTTGAGAGGTGTATTTGGTGGATATTGAGAAGGGGAGAGGGATTATTAGAGCTATTATAGTTTATCTATGCATAAACCACTTTATTTTTGAACCAAAACTTCCTCCTTCTCCAAGACTAATTCTTAGGTCACCGTAACTAACACCTCTTCCTTCATCTCTATGCCTTCCTTGACAAATTTCCATGAGGTAAATATATAGGGTACAACCACCTTGTTATCTTCTTGTTCTTAAATAGTCCTAGTAGAGAGTGGTTTTAATAGTGATGGCATGATATAAATAGGATCATTGGCATAGGGAGAGATCCATGGTGGGATGGCTTCATACTCTTCAACTGAATGGTCTTCATTTTCTCTCCATACAATAGGTCCTCCTTTCGAAAGGGAGATGGTGGGATGGAAAGAAGGTCCACTTAGTGGAGTAGGAACATAATTATTTATGGGATGATTTTGGGGAAGATTGGTATGAATGTTCTCATGAGGGAGAGTGTGTGTAGGGGTAGGAGAGGGTAAACTGATTTCTTTTGGTTTGATATGTTCTTTCTCCTACTACCCTAACACCTATTCAATAGATAGTAACCACTCCACCTATAGATTCTCAACATGTGGATATTCACCTTCTTCAATGAATGCCCACACACTCTAAAACTCATATAATATTCTCTTTATCCCCTCCATGGCATGAATGGGAATTCTTGTCTAAGTCCAAGCTCCTTATTGATTTTCATGATTGTTTTCCCCTGGTCTAGTATTGCTTCTTTGATTCTTGACAAGGATGTGCCTTGACAAGGTTAGATAGGGAGATAATTTTAAGCTCTTAGAGGTTGATATTCAGGCTCTTAAATTGGAGAGGACACATAGGACTAATTTATATGATTTTGCTAATCTTCATAAGATATCAACACACTCTCCAATATTTGGACCATGATTCTCAACCACACGTTGTTCTCCCTCTCACAAACTTCCCATTATTCATGCTCATAAATTAAACACCTATTATTAACCAATTAAAGAGAAATCCTTGCCTTTGGTATAACATGGATAGGGATTATTAAAAAAATCCTTTAAACCCCTACCAATCTCCTTAATCAACTTCATATAATCTGATCATGCTTACTTGAACCTTGACAAGGATGTAAAAGGATAAACATAGTCTTTGATAGTGGATTAGAGGACTGACTTGAATACAAAATAGGTTGATATTATTCATACGCATGGGTGGGATGGAGTAAAATTCCATGATTAGGATGATAGGTTACTTTAGGGTCACTTGGGTGGAACACAAACATTATTAACTTGATATGAGTGATCTTAAGGTAAATAATAAGCATGTTGATCAAAAGAGGTTTGAGTATACATACCAAGGTTATAATTTTGGGCACTTAGGATACTTTAATAGATAATATTCATAGTATAGTCATCATTGATGTTTACAAACATGCCTATAAAGGCTAATTTCACTAAAGAGAAACACGAAAAACCCTTTAGTGAAGTGAAGAACATAATAGTCCCATCGAGCATGCTAGAAACTATTGTAGCATATAATTTCACCCTTGAAAGAGGGTTATTTAGGCTCTCTCACTCTTGGATATAAAATGGGATCAACATCAGCCTATGGGTATCATGTGGTGAGGTTGAAACTCTAGATAAGGATGGTTCCTCTGGGCAGATCACCTAAACTATTGGTTCTGATTGGAAAATGGATAGAAGGGTTTTAAAGTATGAATAAAAATACAAATAACATGATTCATAAAAATTAAATACACTCAAATTTTCATGAAACTAAAACTAAGGTAGATAATAGATAACCCTCACTCACACAATCTCTTAAACTAGTCATTTTGCATCAATGTTTTTAAAACTAGGCCCACTAGACAAGAGATGAAGCATGGAAGAATATCAAACTCACACTATACCTTCATCAATGACCAAAAATATCATAATTTTATACCCACAACAATGGTGGAATACTTGTAAAAAGGTAAAAAAGGACAATTACCACAGAAAAACACCTCTCCATAAAACAATCATGCAAAAACTAACTAAAGCACTAGATGTAAGTAAGAGATAGGAAAAATAATTTTTATTATTACTTCAAAAGGATATTTTTACAAATTTTTATATGGTTTTTCCTTATCAAATGAGAGTATATCCTTTACAATGAAGAAGAAGAAGAAGAGGAACATATAAGATAAAAGGGAAGAAAGAGGAGAAAAAAATCTCAAATTTCAATAAATGTCACTCAACCACCTCCATAGAGTCTTAATAACATTAATATTACTTAATAATTGATCCAGTCTTAGAAAAATAACCCTCAAAGGTCAAAAGAGTCTTCAAGTTATCCCATTGGCCTAAAAAGACACTATAAGATAAAATTTCATTGAGGAAGATGATGTCACACTCCACTAACTTTTAGAAAAGTATTAAAAGATATAGAATCCTCCTTAAATGTTCCATTAATGCTTGATAAAAATATCAAAATATCTAGAGACTTACTTAAATGATCCATCAATGTTCCTCAACTCCCCAAATATCTACTCCACTTGACATATATGCCCCATCTCCATGTTTGTGTTGGGATAAATTTTTGTGTTTTATTATTTTTTCCCACCCATATATTCTCTTCCAATCTTACTAAAGACACCATGAAACTTGAAAATCCTTTGGACTCTATTAATGGGGTCTTCAAGCTCAAGTCATCCTCAATTAGTTATCCTAAAACCTACTTTCAAGGCCATTTTGGGCATCCTAAGCACCCACACATGCTAATTTATTTTTAAAAATAGGTTAAAACATGAGATTTAGAGATTACCTTGTATGATTTAGGTGGTTTATAAGTTATTATAGGTCATTTCATAGGCTTATGAGCTCAAAAACTCAAAATTGGTCAAAATAGGCTCGTTAGCAACTTATAACTATTTTAGGCCTTTATATGGTGTTTGGGAGATTGAATGAGATTATTTTATACTAAATACTCTTTGGTTTTGTCTTACCCTTCCTTTGAGACAACTATTAGCCTTTTATTCATGTGGAAACTCTTTAAATTAGTTTGGGATGGTCTGTTGCCTTCTAGGCCTAGGTAGGTCTAAGGAATCTCTTTACTGATTTGAGCCACTTGGAGTTATTTTTGCCTTTTAAAAATCACTAAAAACATGTTGGTGTCTCTTATAAAAACTCTTGAACACTTTTCCATACATAAATCCTCCTTTTGACCTCTATCAAAGTCTCCTTTAGACCTAGTTTTGAGTCTAAACTCCATTAATGGAGATATGAAAAGTTGTTTTTTTTCTCTTTAAGTATAGTATTGGAATGAGACCATTTGGAAAATTTCAAGGACACCAAAATAGATCTCCATTTAAAATTTAAAGTAGTTTCATTGAATATAACTCAAAAAATACACCTTTTGGGCTGCCTCAACTTGCTTTGTCAAATTTCTAAGTGTGTGTAGGTCTGAGTTTTTTCATTTTATCAAGTTTTTTCATTTTATCAAGTTTTATGAGGTTAAAATACTTAATTATTTTTTTATTAGGAAAAAGAGGGACCCAAAAAGTATTCAAATCATTATTTTTCCATTTTTATTCATAAATTCCAACTAGAATCACAAATGTAGGCCTGTTGCACACTCAAAAATTGTGAACTACGAGACATAGGGAGTAATAAATAGGTGAATATTGAGATTTATAATGTATCAATAATTCATTATTTTTTTTGGATATGAAAATACCCATAAAACTTATAAAATAATTATTTTTTATCATTAAATTTTTAAGTGCCTCAAAAATGCTTTTTCTGACTATCCTCACTTGCATGCCAAAATCCTAAATTTTGCAAATTTTCACTTCACTTCAATTTGAATTGAAAAATTGAATGTTATAAATATAAAAGGTTATTAAAATAATTAAAATCACACTAATTTTACTCACAAAACATCACATGAGGTTAAAACCATTTGTCATACCTTAACTCTTTAAAATAAAACCTTTTGAGCTCCAATGATGATTGTCAACAAACAAGCATAAGATTGTGACAAAATAGTGGATGATTACATTATTAGTGTGGCCTATAAAATAACATGTAAAATTATAAACACTAATTATCACCACCTATACCAATTTTCATATATGGATTATGCCTATAAAGGCCTTAAACTCATTTTTCTCAAAACTAGCTAGTGGATGCCTGTGTGAATGACTGTTCATGACTACAAGAGGTCTATAACAAAAAAAAGATGATTATACTGATCATCAGGAATTAATTATTTAATATAAATATTTATATAGTCATCATGATCATATGTATAAAAAATTATAGCCTAACTCCTCCTGTAGATGCTCTAAAATCACAAATTTATCCAATACTCGCTTAGGCTACTTATGTTTTACTTAGAGAGTGCCTCAACTCTAAGATAAAACAAGGGGTATATCCTTGTTACCTATGCCAAATATAAACCATATAGTCATATTTTTGGTCATGAGGACCCTATATACCAAATTTGGAGGCACCTCTAGCATCTTCAACTCTTTAAATCTTCTCTAAATTAGCCCTGAAGCTTATGATTGTGTATACAGTCTGAAACCATTTTATCAACCTTGGCCATGATTTAATGCCATCTTGGTGTTCTATGTATTGTTATTATTTCAATATTTATATTGTATTTATCATATTCATCTATTTATACAACCTTTTAACCTTCGTAAGGATATCTCCATGTGATACTTGTGAGAGCACACTAGGTCAATGAACTTCTTAGCACTATTCTATGTATATAACCCCTAAGAGATGATCATAGTGTCTTTAACACATCATATACACCTTTCTCACCTTTAACTAAACCTTTCAAATTTTTTATAATTTTCAAGCACTATGTTATTCATCTCACTGTATCATGGTTTCTTCATTGCATAAGTTTGTAACAAAGACTTCTCATCAAATCTTGATTGTAGAAACCTAAAAGAGGATGGGGAAGGAACTAAATAAGGATGAGAATAATTAGTATGGTCATGAATCTATTCTTCTCTTTCCACCATTGGATCATTGACTACACTAGGATTGCCTCTTCTTTGAAGCTCAATAGAACATCTTTGAAGCTATCTGGAGCATCTTCAGAGTTGTCAGCATATCTTCAAAGCTTTAAAAAAACATCTTTAGATCCACCTAGAGCATCTTTATATCTTCTTGTAATATATTAAAATCTTCAATAAAATATATTTAGATTTTCTTGGAGCATCTTCAAAGCATATGCATCTCTTTAGAACTATTTCCAAGAAAGGTGCTTCTAATATCATTGATGACTTCTCAAGCCTTCAAATTCTCTCTCAGTAAAGAGCCATTAGGTTTCCTCTCAAAAAATCCCAACACCACACTAAGACCTTCCAAGATACTATACTAAATCATCAATTTAGGATTATAAAGAGACTAGTCATGAAGGAAAGAGGTCATTCTAGGCAAATTTTTTGTATGTAGGCCAATTTTGGCCAATAGTTACTCCTCACAACTAGATGGATGTAGGATGACATCTAATACATGGTTTTCTTAGTTAACTAAAGGAATTATATTTATGACATATCAAGGGCCACCTTCAAGGTCTATTACAATCTCCTAGAGTACATCTTCTCATATGACTTAGCTTTGGTGAAGGCATGTTCTTCCATGAATGAAATCAACAACATATTAAAGGATTGGACTAAGAACCCAGATGCCAAATGAGTAAATAAGGTGGATTCTAATGCATACATAGTTTCAAAATTCAAGGAGTATATTCATATTTGTATTATTCTATTGAATTAATTTTTTGGATCTTTATAAGGCATACACATCAACATCTTGTGGGTACCCCTACTACACATGATCCTGAGTGGGTCCCAAGTCCCTAACCTAGGAGGGGTGGTTAATTTCAACATTGTCAATGTAATAATAGATGACCTAATGGGTAAATATTTATGTATGATGATTTAAATCATGGACGCACTTTTTGGGACACTCACTTTTAAGACATGTTTTTCCTACATGGGTTTTTAGAGGCTCAATGATCCATGTGGCCTTTTATAAGTTATATGTCTATCATTATAGGAACACTATTAGGGATATCTATGAGTATTTATACTTGGTGGTGTACAATGTAATAAAATTGGCTCTTATGCCCTATTTATCAAAATAAATTCGAGACTCCTTTGATTCAATTGTCAACTATTGGTATTATCAAGGGGACACTATAATTCAAGTCATGGTCATTATCTAAGAACCCCTCCACATACCTTACTATGTACCATAACATCTAGAAGAATAAGCTATCATGTACAAATTAGTGGAGGGATTATTTGGATTTTTTATTGGTCACCAACAAAAGGCCTACCCACCTCTCCCAATTACCATTTGGCGCCATGTGTACAAATCCTTCCCTCCTCTACAGAAGATGACAACTAAGTGAGAATTTTTGGCCTTGGGGAGAGCCATACCATGATATTGAGACTTATGGGGTATGATCAAATCCCACATGGTGAGATACTTATCTCTCTTTAACCTAAAATATAACCACTACCCAAAGGAGTATGATAAGTTATATTTGAACACAATAGAGGACCGAGAAGTGCTCAATTAAATTGAGGCCCATAAGAGGGAGAAGGGTAAGAAGGTCTAACCTAGGACAGTTTTTTCACCCTCTACATACACTAAGTTGGGAGAGGATGTTAAATAAAATATTTTACAATTTTATAGGAGAATTATATAGGGAATCTCAATACCTTCTCCTCATTGAGCTCTTACTTCTCATCCCATGGCTCATCCTCCTCCACCTTTGATGACTGAGGTAGCTCATCCCCAACTAATTTAAACATAGATGACTTGATAATTGGTAATTTAATCCTAGGTAAATTGACCTCAAGCCACATATTTTTTGAGTTTTGATGTCAATAACAACCCATAGATGATCCTAGGATATGAACAAAAATAATCACTAGTGCAAGTCCCTTCCCCCACTTTTCCCACTCACCACCAACATCTTATGGCACCATCTCATTTCTCATCCCTTCAGTAATTCACCTAGGTGGTGCCTCTTCTATTATTCATTTCACCCCTCGACTTTTCACCCAAGTACCATTGACCTTAGCTATGCATATCATATTCCCTTCTTTATTTCCATCCACCCCACATTTTTCCCAAATTAAGACTTCCCTAGTGCACACACTAATCAATACTTAGATTTAGGTATTTATAATCACCCCACCTCTATTAATTGCCCCAGTAAACCTAATGGTAAGTGTATCTATGTTCACATATTAGATGGCTTAGGTCATCCTAGTGACTCCTTCTATGACACATAAATCTCATCCTTCCTCTACTCTTTCCACTATAGTGTTTGGAAAAGACCTAGATAAAAAAAATGTAGAGGACATCTCATGCTTGACCTTTGATATAGGTATCTATTGATCCCACTCAGCCTCCTCCACTAGTTTATATTATTCCCTTGCAACCAATCTTAGTGGTTCCTCACATTTATTACTAACCTTGATTTTCCATCACCCTAAGTTGCCAAGGGTTTGGATTTAATTATCTAATCTATTATTTTATGCGTAACACTCCTCTCTTGGGAGTCATCACCCCTTAGGTTGGTATGACCCAAGGTAAGTGGCAAGTGCATATGTTCCCTTGTGCCTCCCAATTTGTCTTACCTCCTTATGACCCTATGCCTCATCCTCCTCCACTACTTTATTCATTCACACCTATCTCTCCCTCCATACCCCCTCCACATAGTCTTCCACATATCACTACTATATACACCACCCCACTAATGTCCCCTTAATCTTAAGGGATGGTGATAGTGTCATGAGTGACATAGATAATAATACAAGTTGACTTGGATGTATAATGGTATTTTAATCACACTATGAGGAGTATACAAAGGACCCTCACATATAAATTCATACAAGAAGAGAACTCTATGGTCTGGTAGACCCAACTAGATCTATTCTCCCTCATCAAGGTGAGAACTTACACATGGGAAGATAAGGTGGATAAGAATCCTATCTCATTTCTCTAGGATACCCATGACATGTCATAAAATAGATAGAAGACATACGAATATATGTTCAAACCTTAGAATTATAGGTGAAGAACTCCTTTATTTTTGAGTTAATTGGACATGTCAAGGAGTCCATTCTAAAGTTGCTTTAAACACTAGGAAAGGTGGTGGAGACACTAGTAGAAGCTTAGGGGCTCAACCAATAGACCTAGGATTATTTAGAGATAATTTCTCTTGTTGAGATAAAATACAAGAATCTAGAAGTCATATTGCATAAGTATATGTTACCATAGTTGAATTTTATGCCCACTTTATAATTTGATATTATACCAGACATACACTAGGAGTATGAGAGCTATAGTGGAAGAATGGTTGAGTTTGGTATAAACTATGATAAGACCCATGGAAGATGGTAAGAAGAAAATGCTAGATTATTTCAAGTAAGTCAATAGCTTAGTTTTTTTTCCCTAAATGACACTTTGATAGATAGGGGTAAATTTGGGGTCCACCTAGCCCATTTTGACTAGGTCATGAGGAGGAAGGTGGCTAAAGTAAACAAAGATGGAGTTTAAGAAATACCCAAAATCTCAATATAGTCCATGATAAGCATCAACCAAGTGTTTTAATTCAAGGTGACTATGGAATATCCCCTCTAATTTTATCAAAGGATCGTGGCCTAGTTAAAAGTGATCTTTAGAGACCCTCCATTGAGCCTCACCAAGTTGGACCAAGAATTCAACCTCATAGCTAAAGCATTGGAAACGAAGGCAAAAAAGTCAAAATAGTTGGAAGATAGCCTATTTGTACTATCTCCACATATTATTTAAGTGGTCCCCTATATATATTCTTAAAGTTAGTGTAGAGGATTTTCTCCTTTTTGAATTATGTAGTTTTAACAATTAGGAGAGGCCATCATGGCCCAAGATGGGAATCTTGTGCTAATTTGAGGTAACCCTCATCCTCATCTATAAATTTGTAACTATATCATGTTTTTAAGGTCAAAATTTATTAGCTTCAAAAGTATTGTTATAATTAACCTAGGATTTCACCCTCTTTCTCTTTTGCTCTTTCAGATTAGGGAAAGTTGACCATGAGTGATACTATTTTAGAAACCACTCATTTGTAATGAATGCAATTTTGAACTTTCTATAAAATTCTTGATCTATGTGTTAAATTATCTATCATTTCTATTTTTGAGTGAATTTTAATTTCATATAATTGAATTAATCATCTATCTCTTAAGGGATGTAATGGTTGTAATGTACTTTTATAATATAACTTCTTTGTGAAACCTTCTCATTCTCCTTGAAATATTCGTAATATGTGTGTTAGTATAAAAGGTGGATTCAAAGTCTATGTTTTATCTACTATGGATTTTTAAATATTAACACTTAGTTAGGGATTCATAAATTAACCATTCTTCTCAATTTCCCCAAACTCTTCCTATTGTGTAGTTTGGAGTTAAAACCCTTGGAAACTTAACACATAGTGGTATAGCTATGGTAGATGAACTGGTTTCAATTCTTGGAGCATTAATCTCCTTTACACCTATAAATTATCTTCCTACCTTACTCTCCCTCCCTTTTGCATTTATATTAGAGTCTAAGCTATCTCCACTTTATTTTAGAAAATAATAAAGTGAAATACGTTGACATTAATCATATACCCAAATAAGTAACTCATAGCCAAAGTAATTGATATTAAATATTTGGATGTGACACTATGTCTCTTGGAGACTACTTTTAGTAGGCTCAATAGTGAAACCAAATACATGCAATTGTGCCCTGTGCTGATATCACATCAATCCTAAAATGGAGGATGAAAGTCCATCTTTACTCCCACTCTTCTCTTTGAAAAAAATAAATTTCTCATGAGTGTTTTTGGAGTGGGATTTTTGGTAGAACAAAAATATCTTATATCTCCCTTCTCACTTTTAGGTTGATATGATTCAACCTATACCAAAAGGATATGATGAAAATGATTATTGTGATTATCACCAATGTGTTTAGAATTTTAAAAATAAATGTTTCAATTTGAAGCACAAGATACAATTTGATGATTCTCTAAAGTATTTAGGGTCACAACATGGTGACCATCAAAACCAAAAGATATTCAACAATAAATTATAGGATCATTCTCAAGAAGCACCATAAAATAAAATGGCATATAATGCATATCCTCCACCAAATTATGGGTACCCATTATATCAAATTAATTTGATAAATTATATGTGAAATACCTCTTATGATTCAAAGGCCTTATATTACATTTAATGATAATAAAATTAAGAATGTTGACTCAGATATTCATTCCATTTTATTAGAGAATATATTGATCATAAACCTATATGAAGTGTTATGGTTGATAATGGTTCTATTTGTAACGTATGTACCATGAAATTACTCATAAATTTTGGATATACACATGATGATTTATAACCTTTGACTAAGATGGTCAAGTCATTCAATGAGAAAGCACAAGGAGTTTTTAGTGAGATTGATTTACCTTTTTAAGTTGGTCTAGCGCATGTGACCACAACATTATTATTTATTGCACACATTAGAGTATTTGATATTTTATTATAATGACATTGGATTCATAATCTCCATGCATTTCCCTCCACACTACCTAAATGTCTCAAGTATATTCATTGTAATAGGGTAATCATAGTTTCATAGATTCATTATGAGCATCTACTACAATAATAGACCTTTATTCTAAGATAATTAATCATAAAAAGTATTAATGTTAATCATGAGATAAATGGTAAGTAAAAGGAAATCCCATTTCTTAGGTGACCAATACTTAAGAGGATTTTGCATCAGATATACATATTGGACTTCATGAAGTTCTCATCTATAGGTACATGGCCTAGCCAATTATTTAGAGTAGATAATCTTACTTTAGAGAGGATACAAAGACCTAAAATTAAAATTGCATCAAATAAGTCATATATAACTAATAAATGGGTTATAATAACCACTAAAACTTATACTACTACTTCACAACAATATAGTCTTATGAGTCATAGGTAGGATATGACAAATTTTATAGATTCAAATTTGGCACATATATATGATCCTTGGTAGCTTGACTAGTGTGTTTTTATCATATTATCAGTCTATAGCACCTTATGACATAATTTATATGGGATTATCAGATATACCTTTATTTCCTAAACTAATTTAAAAAAAATTTAAAAAATAAAAAAATACAAAAAACATTCAAATAAATGAAAAATACAAAAAATATTTAGCATTCACATGTTTAATAGCTTTTGCATATGTTGTTTACTTTATGTTATTATAAAACATATCATTTTCTTTATATACACATATTTTTCATGGGTAATTGAGTATGATATAATAATACATTATATCCATGATACATTCACATATAAATGTTGGACCTTTCTTTACCCATGTGACACACTATGTTGGGGGCATTGGATTCTATTGATAATGATTGATACAAGTTATATTGTTTTATGAAAATTTTACATTATCTTGTTAAAATTATATGCTAATTATTACAAATTATCACATATTATAAAATTTATTTAATATTTTATGTTAAAATACATTCGACTAACACATGTATGCAGGGAATAGTATGATATGCTTATGCTATTTTCTTATATGTTTCACTTATTCATAATTTCACATGGCTTACTTGAGTCTACTCCTTGTTTTATACCTTATTATGATTGTGGAACATTTGAAAATGTTCCTTTTTTTCCCTAATTCCCTGTGTGTTGATTATTTCTTTGGTGTGTGAACATTCGAACCTATCCTCTCATTTGAGTGTGTAACATTTGAAATTCCCCTTGTTTATGGTCTCTTTAGACCCCCTTTTGTGACATTGATTGATATTATGTATGCGATTGATTTTTTTATAGATTATACTTGGTACTTATTTACATTGCCATGATCCATATCACAGATATTAGGGATTGTTATGTTTGGATATTGTGAGCTTCATTGATACATCTACTTAGACATGATAGCACTATATGATTCTTTGTTACATGATTGATACAAATATAGCATGGTTATCTTATCCTTTTGAGATAATGTGACTATCATGTAGCATTCCCCTAACCTCAAAATGGGTGCATATCATTGGGGGCATATCATAGAGACATGATTCCATGTACACATAGTTGGCATAAATGGTATAGTTTGATACAATTTACATGATTTAAATATACACATGGATTAGTATCTTATTATTTGGCACTAATTTTCATAGATTTGGGATAAATTTTTTAAGATTTATGACATATTTTATAAATTAGAGGTTATATTTTTATAGACACTTTAGATTGAGACACATTATAGGTGCATATGCCATTTAAATGCAAAATATCACAAATAAATATTTAGATTATACACATACTTATGCACTAACCTTACCAATATGCATTGATTGATATTTTATTTGTTGTATCATTTTGGCTCCCTTGAGTAGTGTGATTGAGATTCAACACACTCAATGGCCTTGTCATTATTTCCATTTTTTAATTTGAGATGGTTATACCATTAAACCTAGGTGAGATTAGATAGGTTATGTATACACTTAAGTTGTGTGATTGAGATTCAATGCACTTGATGGCCTTAACACAACTCACCTTTTACACTAAATTGGGGGCATGAACATAATATAATTATCCTCCTACCATCTACAAAGTTTAGTTGTGAACATATCTATTTATAAAATGATTCATTTAGGAAAGCTAATTATCAAAGTAAACTACCAAGGGTTAATATGGTTTCATTGAGACATAGGCATACTCTTTTCTTGCTCTCTTTTATTTCAAACATTTCAATTGTTTCATATTATATACACTAATTACACTATAAATTCTCTTGGTTAAGGTAATACACAAAAAAAAAAAAAAAAATAGGGCTCAAGTCAAATCAAGGTGTGTTATAAACCCTAAAGTACACATTTATTTTTATTTAACCTAGTAATTTCATCTTTATAAATAACTAGATCAAAAGAGGGGCAAATGTAGATGCTAAAATATGAATTTCATATGATAATATAGTCTTTTACACTTGGAAAATATCACTCATGGCTTGACCCTTTATTTTATGACCTTATATCTATAAAAAAATCTTGTGTTTGGCATCTCACTATGCCTAAATGCTTATCTTACAGTCTGACCTTGATATTATGATTAACCAAATCAATTGTACCCCATAGTATGCTAAAAACCTTATATATATATATATATATATATATATATATATATATATATATATATATATATATATATATATATATATATATATATATATATATATATATATATCCATCAATATTAGTTATAAATAGTCAACATTTTCCTATTCTCCCAAACACTACCATCTAAATTAGGACACTAGCATTGAGGTTATTATCTTAGTTTTAATTCTAGTGTACATACATCACAAACACTCAAATTTGAAAATATTTCAAAATGTATGGGTCAAACTATAGTTTTATTTCAACCTTCCTATGCAATCATTTTTTTTATAAATCTAAGCCAAAGACCATTCATTATCAATCAAGTAATATCAAGTACTTTTAAAGCACACATCTATCTAAAATCACCAATCAAGCTTACAAAACTACCATATTCTTCCATATATACATATTAGTCATAGGATCAATATTATTACATGCATGAAGCATTCAAATATTAGACTATGTGTACCATTTTCCAAGTTAATATCTATATCATTACATGCACTTGCATATAGCATATTACATAATTATTCACACACAATCCCACATAAGAGGAGGAATACATATATTTAAGAACCTCTTTGGAGTATTGTCTATGTAGGCAATGATCACTGATAGAGGGGTATTTGATGTTGGATTGAATTCACTTGATCCCACAAACCCCTATTTCTCAAGTTGGTATGCCTTAATTGGATGACCTAAGGTTTTGAGTTACATATTGATATCTAGAACCTCTATGCATGATATGAATATATGATTTGAAAGGAGGCAAGGAATCCCAATAATAACATGTGAATTTATATAATAGGACATGTAATTTACTATAGATATATAAGCATTGGTTTTGTAACATAATCATCAATGCTAGTGGCTCTATTTTGGTGGTAATATCAAGGGTAATAGAGAGTTAATTTTTAGAATTTGGCAAATCACAACTGAGTATCATCTAGACTATTTATACACCTACACTTCTTAGATCTATTTATGCATCATTAAATAATCTAATTTTTATTAATTATCATGATTATTAAATCAAATTACTATTTGGCATTGTACTTTCTATATTTACCATATTTCCTAATTTAGCACTGTATCATAATATATTGTGAATCTAATATTTAGTTGCTTTAATTTTTATAATAGTCTTTTAATTAGTTGATTAGGTTATTATCCCAAACCTTATTTCCAAAAAGGGTCAAAAATAAATAAATACACATGCTTGGGTACTCAAACTATTATGTTTTATGGTGAAAATTTGGTGATTGTAAAGGGTAGGAACCTTTGATATTTGATTTATCATTTAAACACTTAGATTATATTGTACATGCCCTAATCCTCATTTAAAAGAGAGTATTATTAAAACATAAATTTATTGAATCCATCATTGCATATCTAAGCTATTATATTTTCTCAAAATCCCTATATGAATTCTAATAGATCATTTTGGTATAAATATTGGTATAAAAATGAAACATAAATTTTAATCAACCACTATAAATTGAATAAGATTCATTTCTAGTAACAAATTAGTAAAAAATAACATAATATGGTTTTGGTGTATAAAACATAGAGAATGTCATGTATTTCCATTCCTTATATGAATACTGGCAAAAAATATGATCAAGGAGATGGTTATGTTCCATGCACATGCTCCCAATATAATATCTAGGTGTATATAGATTATGGAATTGAGAAAAATCAAGTGATTTTTTGAGAAAAAAAACATACATGATAACCTAAAACACATGTCATGTATGATGCCCCCAATCTGATAAAGATCTAAGAAAAACCTAATTATTCATCTAAAATAATAATGGATACCTATTTAAAACTTCCTTTTAACCAAATATGATTATGATAAATTATAGAAAATATTGTTTACTATAGGGATGAAAAAAATCTATTCAAGACAAACCCAACCTACAGTGTTATCCAAATGGAAGGTTGTTATCTAAATCTAATTTCTAGGTGAAAAATGAGTATGAATTATGATGAACAAATAAGATAATATATTTTCCTATTTTTGTAATGAGATATTTTATCTTAGTCTCTAAGACAAACCACTATGTATACCCCATTTTGAGTTGAGTTGTGAAACCTACATAATAAATTATCTAAAAAAAAATTATTCGAATGATGTTATATAAAATATTGAACTATAAATTAATAGTGATAACATTGAAAATCATAGCATCATATTGATAATATAAACAACATAGTAATATATGATAGACATATATCTTAACATACATAGTATCATGTCTAGATAGATGTTTAATAATGAAACCCAATGAATAATGATCATAACTGAGTACTTGTAACTGAATAAAACAAATAATGTAAGATGCATGTTGTGGATCATGGAATCATGAAATCGTGAATATGCATGATAAGATTGGCATCATAAATTGAGAAAACCATAGAAAATAAGAGTCATGGCCATAACACATACACAAATATAACACACAAAATAAGTAATAAGGCCAAGGGGATACATAAAAGTGAGATGTTAAAATTTCACTCACACACATAAAATCACACAATAAGGATTTAAAGCCACAAATAAGGACATGTTCAAATTTCCATAATTTAGAGAAATGAATACACATAAATCATGAAAAAAGTAAAAAAAATTATAAACATGCATGAGTAAGTGAAATTTATCTACATTAGCAATATGTAACATCATGATATTAAACAACTCAGGTATCTAATGACATAACAATGTTAGTGTAAGTGAGGTAATAACAATAGATTTTTTGTAATGTATCAAATTGAAATATGAATAATAGGGATAATAAAATAATAATAAAACTTGTGTAAAATATTCCCTTAGTAAACTTTCTAATATGTTAACAAGTTGTACAAGGCATATGAATGGTTTGAATCACAAAATTAGATCTTATATTCACTTGGACAAGTCCATTGGAATTAAAAAAATAACTCAATGAGTTACTATCTAAAATAGAGTGGTTTTGTCCATGTAAATTTATTAGTTCTAAGATAATTTCACCACCTGCAACTACATCTAGAAGTGACAACTTATTTTTTTAAATCACTCAAGTACACTTGTGAATCATATTTGATATAAAACTATATAAATAGAATTACTGCATATACTAAATCATAATTTAAAAGATGTAAATAAACTACACTTATCATGCATAGGTCCTATTTATTAAAAAATTAAAATATTCTATTTATTTTTTATTTTTAAATATATGAAACTTAAAAAGGAAATACTAACCAATGACTCGTACAAGAGCCTAAAAATATAGATTTCATATATATAGCATATGAAGGATGACCTCTTGAAAATGAAAAGTAGCATTTCATTATGAAATAACTAGTCTCAACCTAGAATCTAAAAATTAATATGACTCTATAACATAAGTGCTATTGTCATGGTAATAATATGTAGCATACTTCATATGTTGTTTTGCATAATGAATTATATGACTCTTAAACACCCATCGAGGAGTGTATGAACTTTGTGCTAGTGTTATTTGTGTAACACTCTTAATGCATTATAATACTAATCTAGGATGTGTTGGAATAGAGAGTAGATCTTTAGAATCTATGAAAAATCATTGTTTAAGGGTATTTTCAAGGATATGTCTCCTTAGAATGATTAGCACTTAGTTATGAATTCTTTGAGTAGATTGAGCCTTTTTATATTAATTAATTGATATTTGTTTTATAGGAATAATGACCTTTGGTTTGGGGGGGTATTCATATAGAATACCAAGAACTATGATAATTGCATTAGTAAAACTATATTTTAAAAATTTATGTATTTTAGAAGGAAATACACAAAGATAACGAGTCCATAGACTTCTCAATGACATATTGAAGACTCATGCACTTAGTACTACTATAAACATGGTGGTCACATGTGTTGGACCAAATTGTAATGGTAATGTGATCTCACCAATAAAACTCTGAACATGACCATTGAATCCCATTATTATTTTTGTTATAGGAATGATATCTTTATGTGTCTATTAAATGTGAGATGAGTGTTATAGTGCATATAATCACACTTGAATTCTTATCAACCATTATATTATATATAGGTTGATGATTAATGTAATCTTGAATGAAAAAAACATGCAAATCTAAATCATCATCAACAATATCATCCTCTAAAAATGTGATGAGTGGTCTAGATGGCATCAAAACATGATATGTACCAATTATTCCATTAAAAGGATGTTTTACCTCCATATTATGATGATAATAAGATGGTGAAATGTTGTATTATATGTGTAATGCACTTTTGATTTATCTATTATTTATTGAACTATATGCTTAGGTAAAGTATCACTAAATATCTTCATTATTAACATCTCACTTGGTTATGCCTTTGTATAGTTAGTATATGTACTCACATTGATGATGTTATCATCTATAAAATCTTGAATATTATGTCACAAAAAGTGCATATGTGGGTAGTATGCTTTGGTGCTTTATGAAAATTGAAAAAGTGTTTTGATCAAATCTTTTTAGAAGAGGTTTACTCATATTAACCTATTTAATGGGATGGAGAAATATGAGATGGCATTCCAATAAATATTTTAACACCTTGTAAGGAATTTTTGGTAAGTTGGTAAACTATCTCCTTAGAGTAGCTGATAATAAAAAACATAGAGTAGGTTTTGAAATTATATTCACAATGGCCTTTTGATCACTCTTATTTTTAGTTCGTCTCACCCTGTTTAATGGATTATGAAAATTATTTGCATTATAATTATAAAGTGTGTTGGTTCCATACTTTATCTTTTTCATTTCCAACAACTTGAAATCTCTTTCCTTAATTGTGTGACATAAATTTGTGAATGATAAAAACTTCTTAAACATGATAGATTCATATAGAGGTGGAAGATAACTTTTTTTAAATATGTCTTGAAATTACTTATCTAGCATAGGGTTTGTCATGTTAAAATTATCTTATACCATAAAACATATTCTAAAATAGGCTCATTGGGTTCTCGTTTGAGCTAAGAAATAAGATTATATGAAATATTTTCACTAATATTGATAGAGAACTTGTTTTGGAATTAATTTTCACCCTTGGAGAGGTTATTTAAGATCCCTCTAATTAAACCACAAAATGAGAACAACCTCAGGCTGTGTGTATCCTATATTTAGGTTCAACTTTTGGATAAGGTCAGATTCCTCTTGGTTGATCACATAAACTAATGATTATGCTTAGAAAATGGATAGAGATGGGGTATAGGGTAAAAAAGAGAGATAAATGGATTGATTCACCAAATTAATTGACACTCACATAAGCATGAAATAAACATTGATGTAGCATAAGATAATCCTTACTCACACGATCTCATAAACTAGCTAATTTGTTTAAGTATTTCATAAAATAGGCTCACTAACTAATGAATGAAGCAAAGAGGAATTCTAATATTCACACTAAGCATCCATTAATGGTGGAAATAGCTCAATTTCATACTTGTAACTAACTTGAAAACACTAAAAAATAGGCAAGAAAGAAGTACAATGGGCATGGAAGAACACCTCCTCACAATGTCATGCACAAACTTGATAAACACAATTCATAGGCAAGAGTTAGGTGAAAAATTGATCTTTATTTCTTAAAAAGGTATTTCATATAAAATTTTATAGGGTTTTTCCTTGTCAAATGAGAGTTTCCCCTTTACCAATGGGGAAAAATGGGAGTTATAAGAAAAAAGGGGAAAAGAGAGAGGAGCAAGCAAATTGAATTCAATAAATAAGACACACCCACTTCTATGGAGTCTCAACCACCTTTTAACCAATTAACACTAATCATTGTTCAACGCAATAACCCTCATTAATCCAAATAGCCTTCAAGCCCTCTCGTTGGCTTAGAAACACACTAGAAGACAAAACTTTTTGAGTATTATGATGTCATGATCTGCTAAAAGGGAAAAGTCTCCAAAGTATTTAAAACTTGATTAAACACTTTACTTGCCTTTATCAACTACCAAACTTATCTCCTTTGGACTTCTACACCATCCTCCACTCACACTTATATAAGTTTGTGGCAAATAGTTAGTTGACTTGGCATAAGATGCTTAATTGACTATGGAGGTTATCTTTCAAGTTTGATTTTTGAGGCCATTTTCTATTTTCAAGTTTAATTTTATCCTCCAACCTACAGTAAAGTCTATGATGCCCATAACTCTTGTATACCCCATTGATGGAGGTCAGAATCTTGAGCCAACCTAAACTAGCTTCCCTAAAAATTGCTCCCATCCTTTATGCCTAAAACATGACTTGTGGACCTATAAAAGACTTCCAAACATCTCTGACATAAATATGATGAAGATAATAAAGGTATAGAAAACCTTTAATACCTCCATATTTCATCTTGATATGTTCTTTATGTTATTAGATAGTCACTTTAACACATTCATTTGGTGTCACTTTTGACTCTCCTTTCACAATCACAACTCTGCCTTTAATCCAAACCCTAAACATAGGCCCACTATAGATGAAAATGAAAACCAATCCCTTTATTGGTTTTCATATAGTCATAATTTAAAATAAGATCCATAGGCTACTTAGTCTCTTGAAAATGAACATGACATAAATTCAAAACCCAAGATAGACTTCATAACCTAACTGAGTATACCTTTGCAATAGAAATGTAGATTACCTTGGAATCACCTTCTTGCTCAAAATAGTGAATACATGAGAAATTATAGGGATTTTTCATATGTCTTATGGATTTTAGGGGTTTAACTAAGCTTTAATAGTGGCATATGAATTTTAAGTATCTACTATGGTAATCTAAATCACATTTTGACCTTGTATTTATGCATTCCTAACCTTGGGTCCTCATAGTCTTCTAATTTGACATGTCTACCAATGTGGCATATCCTTGCCATACTATTTATTTAAATTTAAAACTTGATAATTATCACTTCTCACATGTGTATTCATCTCATGCCCCTTATAAAATTGATCAAATTCACTCTATCAGTATCCTTGGAAGTTTCCTAACCTTGGCTTTCAACATTGGTTGGTGTTCTTTGATCTTAGATTCTTATATCGTAACACTTGGCAGCCCTAGATGCCTTCTATGGACCTCACTATCAGTCTCCATCTAGTTAATGATCTTATGACACATGGTAGCCATGTATGCAATCTAGGCTTATTGACTCATTAGACTTTTATCTACACCATTGATCCCCATCTACATAGTTTAACATGCACCATCGATCTTTGATATTCATGATCAAATTTATACCATTGATCTCCATCTAAAAATATGATCAAACATGGGTGATCGATCTACTTTCAATTCACCATGATTGTGACACATGGCACCATCACATTCAATCTTAGGACCTTTTGAACTTTTGACCTTGTGCTCATTGTTATATATCCATCTATATGATTGAATGTGCATCATAGATCTATCTTGACTTATTGACCCTAGTCTTCAATGCAGATCATCAATTGGAATTTATATGTAAGAATATGCACCATCGATCTTGATATAGAGGCTTTGACTTATTGACTTCATGAGATCACATACATGTCATTGATCCTTGATATGATTGAGTGACTTTTTTACACTTGACATCCCTACGTTTAATTCCAAGATCCTTTGAATTATCTTCAAATAATCTCTTTCAACTATGAAGTTATTGAAGCCAAGAAATTACTTGATTTTTATGCAATGATCTTATCCATAACACTTGTAGGTTCTCATTCATGGAAAATGACTATTACAATCCATCTTTTATCATTTGAATGGCTCTTTCTTGGTTGACCATACAACAATAATGTGTTTAACCCCCTTAAAATCACCTTTAAACCTTGCTATCCTTTTTTATTATAAGTCATTATTGAATCTTGTTATATATCTCCATTCGGTGGAAAACCAATTCCCTTATTGGTTTTCCATGTGATCATTATAGTCACTTTTCTTCTCTCCTTCCACCAATGGATCACCTACTCAATAAGAACTCTTCTTAGCTTCTCACACCATATCCAAGAAAAAGTTTCATATGTAGGCCAATTTTGGCCAACATTTATGGTGACCTCTTGGGATTTCATGCCTATTATGAAATAGATTAGTTGCCTTGTTTGATCTATTTGGAATATGGGGTCATAAGCATTTCCTCCAAATTGGTATAAAATAGATACAAGGCTACCCATTTATGAAAACCCCTCTTGAAGAAACAAGGACAAAAAGAAACAAAAACAACATTGTGCCCAAGGCACTTAGGGAAGGGAAACACATAATTGAAAGATGTGCTAAAAAACTATTATATATGTATAACATATATAATGGATACAAAATCTTCTAATATCAAGGCTTTAAATTAATCCCATTACTGGGATGGGTAATACCTCTCCATCCAGCTAGGTAAGCTGAAAATCATTATGTTATTTGCATCCATGGATCAAGTAAGGGTCATTCCACAAGCTATCAAACTTGGTAAGGTTGCTTGGCTTGACCTTAGTTGAATCCCACTTTAGGACTAGATCCCCTTATTTAAAATACCTTTCTATGGATCTCTTGTCAAAGGATTTCTTGACTTGAGCTTGATGTGAGTCTAGCATCTTAATTACAAGGTCCATCACTTATTCAAGCTCTATGAGCTCTATCATCCTCATACTCATAGGTTCACTCTCCATCAACTCAAGTTGATGGGATAACTCCAAGGTAGGAAACTCAAGAGATATGGGCAACTTAGCTTCCATCCCATATACAAGGATAAATGGTAAGTTTCCAATGGAAACTTTGGGAGTCACTTTATTAAACCATAAGGTTGTCCTTAACTTTATGTGCCAAACTCTATGATTCTCCTTCATAGTCCTCTTTATGATCCTTATCAAAAAAAAAATTATTGAATCTACTATTCCATTTCCTTGGGGGTAGTAATTTGAGGATGTACTAAGGTATATTCCCAATTAAAGTACCCACTCACTTATCCTCATGCTAATAAATGCTAAGGAATTATCTAAAATTATTGTTGTTAGTACACCAAACCTCATTATTATGCTATCATATAAGTAAAACACTACTATTTCATTAGATAATTTTAGGGAAATTACTTCCACCCACCTAGTGAAGTAGTTAGTAGCAGTGAGTACCCACTTGTGTCATCAACTATAAGGTAAATTGATCATTCCTATGAATTCCAAACCCCACTGCATGAAGTGTTGTTCCACCTGAATCGGGTTGAGAGGAAGGGCTACCAATACTTGCTCACCTATAAAGAGAGCACACTTTTGACATTTTTTTACCCATACATATGCATATTTAAAGAGGTTGGGCCAATAATAACTAGATCTCATCACTTTTTCTATTGTAATCCTTAGAGAAAAATGGCCTCTTATAGGCCCATCAAAGAATTGCTCCAAGAGCCTGGTCACTTGAACATCATCTATCCATCTAAGAAGTACTCCATTGAGGTTTGTTCTAAATAGAACCCCATAAACCAATTCATAAGGTATGGATTAAATTCTAAAATACCTTATCTTTTCCCTATCCATACCTTGAGGGCATTCACTTATTATTAATAAATGTGTCATATCCTAGAGTGAACGAGTGTGAGGTGGAGGTGCATCTATTTATGAGTTATCTTGTGTCACCAAAATAAATTATTTATCTTCATGAAGGTCATCCACCATATGCTCACATAATCATTTGATTCTTACTAACTTATTGACCTTTATCTCCACATCATACTACATGACCTTAGTAATCCATCCAACGCTCTTCTCATTCAAATCCTTGTTAAGGAGGAAGTCCCTCATCTAGGATGAGACACCATAAGATAGATTTTTCTATTGGAGAGCATTGGTCTAAACTTTTTTGAGGCTTTTTAATGCTACAAGGATTTAATTTCTACAAAATTATACCATACCTCATATATTCCCTTCAATCCCTTGAATAAAAAATGCAATTGGTTACTCAAGTCCTTCACCATTATTTTGCATCAACATAGCTAATATATTATCAATATTAGCAAATTCATATACTATGAAATCATTTAAGAAAACATGGTTCATGAGTGTGAGTGCTTGGGTAATGGCTTGCTTGATAGCCTCAAATGCTTCTTTACCTTCATTTCACCAAGTTAAAACTTGGTTCTTATGTATAATGGAGTGATGGGTTTGACCAAGCTTGACAAACTAGGTATAAACCTTTTCATGAAGCTTATTTTCCAAAGGAAAATCTTAAATCCCTTCTTATGCTTGGGTAAAGATAATACAAAGATAACACTTATTCTATTAGGATTGATAGTTAATCCCTATTTTGAGATAAAATGTCCCAAGATTTTTCCCTCATGGATAAAAAAACACACATTTATTGGGATTCAATTAGATCCCATATCCTCTACATCTTTCAAAGATCAATATTAGGTAATTTAAGTGCTCACTAACCTTCTTAAATAAAATCATTATGTCATCCAAGTAGACAAGCACCATATGATTCAGCAAGCCTTGAAAATCCATGTCCATGGCTCTTTGAAAATTTGTACCAAAATTTGACAAACTAAAATTCATCTTATAATAAGCATATGTGCCCCACTTTGTGGTGAAGGCAGTCTTTTATTGGTCTTCTTCTCTTACCAACACCTGGCTATATCTTGAGTACCTATCCAAAAGAGAGAAGCATTCTGAACCAACCATTTAAAGGATTTGATCCATATATGATAAAGGGTAATGATCTTTCATAGATACCCTATTCAAGTCTCTAAAGTTAACACCTAATTAGATTTCACCATTCTTCTTCCTCATAGGTACTAGGTTGGATACCTATGAGTGCTTGATGGGAAAGATGATATTAGATTTAATCAATTTAGTTAATACTTTCCTCATTATCTCTTCAATTTTGGGGTTGATAAGCCTTTACTTCTACCTAATAGGATTTGAATTGGCCTTCAACTCTATAGTGTGTTGGGATAGCTTGGGATTAAAGACTCTCAAGTCACTGTATTCCTAAGCAAAGATGTCTCAATATTTTTTACAAATTTTAATGAAAGCATGCCTTTTTGCCTCATTTCTTACCTTTCCAAGCTTGAGGAGCTTGTCTTTGAAGACAATAACTCTTTCATTGTTCTCTTCATCAATTGACATCACTACCTTATCTTTTCTCATATCATCTCCCTCATGGAAAAGACCTTCAAGGGTGACCAACCCTTTAGGAAGTTTGTTAGACCTCAGCTAAATAATTTGATCTTCATATTGATGTTGAAATTTACCTTGATTCATTGATGAAAAATTTGCCTCCTACTGTAAGAAACAAGGAATCTACTTGTCAATCTTGAAGACTTGTCAATGAGCATCATTATTAGGAATTGATGGTCTTACTACCAATTTGACATGTGGCTACATTTTTGACTTTTTCAACTCATTCAGGATGTTAAACTGAGCTCCCATATCTACCAACCTACCAGCATGTTGATTTTTCTCTCTTAGCATTGCTTGGATTTTAAAGGCTTCAAAATCTTCAAGTATGTCCCACACTCTTTGTTTATAGGATTTTATCAAAGAATTCTTTATAGTGTTTTGGCCTCTAACTTGATGCACTATCAACTCACTATCCCCATATACCTATAACTACTTGATTCCTCTCTTACTAGCCCATTGAATACCATGTATAAGGCCCTCATACTTAGTTGCATTTCAAGAGAAACTAAATTGCAACTTGTAAGAGGAAAAGTACTTGTCATTGGATGGAGATATCAACATCACACCTACACCTACCACTAGTATCTTAATGTAGCCTAGTGAGGGATGACATATATTCATTCTCTTCATGCAAGTAGTAGAATCCTATGTCTCTTTCTTTAACACCTTCCAAAGGGTCAATTAGCTAATTATCACTCCATAACTCATCTAAAAACATATCAGGTATCCCCTCAAGATGAGTTTCTAGTTATTGATCAACCAGGTGGTCATCTTCATCTAATTTATGTGTGGGATACTTAGCCCATAAGGGTAAATGTGAAATTGGCCAATGGGATTAGCTTTAATATACTTGACCTTGTTCCCATACCTTATCTTGAAATCCATGTAAGACCAATCTGCTGCTAGATAAACCCCAATTTTGGTTGTGAAGCTTTAGTTAAGCATAGAGCAAAATGAGGAGGCACCTCTAGAATCAACACATATTGAGCCACTAAAACACTTATACAAGCATGTAGGGTTAGTTTTATACCTTTGATAATACTAGTTAGTTTAGTGGAAGATCCATCAAGCTATAAAACTCCTTTATATTAGGGTTCATACTTCAAACTAAGTTGATTTACTATTGACTTTGGCATCACTGAAGTACTTTCTCCACTATCTACCATGTAGTTATGTACTAAAGATTCACCAATGATCACAAAAATGTATAAAGGAGGAGGTTTGACCACCTTTTTTTATTATCCTTCATTAGGCCCTTTGGTTGTATTAGTGAGAGCCATGTTTTCCTTGCTTGGTGGCTTGTCTGAAACATTGATCTTTGACAAACCCTCTTGAAGGATATCCACCTGACTAGGCATATGAATCATGTCCCACATTGGCACACTTACATTGGAATTTTTCATTTGTTCAACAATATTGATGGGCAAACCACCAATTTTTGCTTCTACTTTGGGAGCCATAACCATGTTTTGAACTTGTGAGTTTTAGGGCACAAAGGCATTCCCTTGATTCTAATTATTTGGAGCAATTAGAACCTTTAGAGAAATTGAAACTTTTGGAACAATTAAAACCTTTGGATCAATAGTAGGTTCATTTGGATTTGATAGTAATGGAGTAATACTATGAGAATCTTTTATTACTTCTTTATTACCATCCATATCCCTTATTTTGAACCTCGTATTAACTGCCACTAGAATGTATGCTTGGCTAGAACTATCTTATTGATTGAGTGCATAACATTATTCCTACTCATATTTAACCATTGAAGCTCACAACTGGTTTGGTCATTCATTAGGCCCTTGACATTTTTGAGGCTCTTCTATTTTTGTCATCATAGGTACTTGTGTGTTTTGAGCCATAAGAGCTTGATTATATCCATAGCTAGCACCCTGATGCCATTTATCATTGAAATCCTGATTGAACTTAGTGTTTGGGATAATGGATTGACCAAATGACTGATTCTAAGGCATAGTACCCTCACCTTATTGAGAAATGTTATTTTGAGTAGGGACCAAAGTGTTGGAATTGATTTTAGCATTTGGATTATAATTATTTTGTCTAGCATAGTTAGGTTGCCCCTATTTTTGGCCTTTTCCTTAGAAATTTCTTTTGTAGGGTGATTATTTTCTTGGTAATATTACTACTAAGGCTAATATGGAGCTTGATAAGGTCTACTTAACTTAGCTTTATCCCCCTTCACATTCACCAATTCATTTCCCAAGGATTTAAACATGATCTTAAGCTCTAGGAAGTTCTTGTACTCTTGGGAATCACTAGATTGACTAGTTGAAGCCTTTTCTTGCTTTGGTGTAGGTATGGCAGCAAGTGTTGTCATAGGAGGAATGAAATCAAGGGGAGGAATGTATATAGGAGGTGGTTTAATCTCAAGAAACAAAGACATTAGTGGCCTAGGTGTAAGCTTGTTAGCTTATACTAGATTATTATCTACATTAATTACCACCTCATAAGCACCTGGTAGTGTATTTCCTCCCATAAATTGAATCATTACTACAATATCACTATTGAGGGCTTTAAGATAGTAAAAGAAATCATAATTTGGAGTAGGCATGATATAGATTGAAATCCTATCCCATGTCTTCTAAAACTTGGTATTGAAATCCTACATAACCTCATGAGAAGCCCTCTTGATTGTAGTTAACTATTCTGTAAGTGAAAATCAGTCACTCTTATCTTCAAATCTCTTACACAATGCATCACCTAATAGATCCCATGATTTCATGGAGTTATAAATAAGGTTTATATACCAATCCAAGTATTTATCCTTGAAATATATGGCCAACAACCTGATGGCCACATTTTAGTCATTTATGTCATGAATATTGCAAATGTTGGCTATATCTTTGAGGTTCTTCGAATGGGTTGTATAATTGTCTCCCATGAATTAAGACATACTCTTCAAGGCTGCCACTAGAATGGGATCATAGTGATTGAGTTTCAATGTAATTTGACCATTGAAATCAATAAAAGGTAATACTCTAGGGATAACCATGGTAATGAAAGGGGCTAACAAAGACCTTCTAGTAGAAGTAGACTTGTAAATTGGTTTAGGAGGAAACTTTCATTTATATGGATGGGTATTAGCAAATCTTATCCTTTTTACTAATTTTAAAGGTAATTCAATAAATTCAAAAGGAATACCTCTATAATATGATCTTATAGTCACCTTTGGCATGAAATATAGCTATTGTTATGCCACCAAGATTTTGAGTGTTCTTCAAAGTCACTAGTTACTAAAAGATAAAAGCTATAACCACTACAAATTGATTAAACTAGCATCAAAATTAACCAATCTTCTTCAAAATTGGTCTCATAGAGTGTGCCAAAAACTATTATGAAATTAATTTTCACCCTTGGAGAGGTTTCTTTAGGCTCTCTCCAACTAAGCCAAAAGATGGGAACAACCTCAAGCTGTGGTTATCCTATGGTGAGGTTGAACCTTCATAGAAAGCTAAATTCCTCTTGGTAGATCACCTAAACTAATGCTTATGCTTGGAAAAGAGATAGAGAGGGGGTATAGGGTGACTAAGATAGATAAATGGGGTGATTCACCAAATTAATTAACACTCACATAAGCATGAAATTAACATTGATGTCGCATAAGACAATCCTTGCTCACGCAATCTCATAAACTAGCTAATTTGCATAAGTATTTCATAAACTAGGATCACTAAGTAATGAATGAAGAAAAAAATAATTCTAAGATTCACACCAATCATCCATTAATGGTGGAAATATCTCAAGTTAAAACCTAAAACTAACTTGAAAACACCTAAAAATAGGCATGAAAAAATGACAATGGACATGGAAGAACACTTCTTCACAATGCCATCCTGCACAAACTTGTAAAACACAATTCAGAAGAAAGAGATAGGTGAAAAATTGATTTTTATTTCTTCAAAAGATCTTTCATACAAATTTTGACAGGGTTTTAATTTGTGAAATAAGAGTCTCCCCTTTACTAATCGAGAAAAATGGGAGATATAGGAAAAAAAGGGTAGAGAGAAAGGAGCAAGCAAACCAAATTTAATAAATGAGACACACCCACTTCCATGGAGTCTTAACCAAATTTTTATCAATCCTATCTAATCCTTGTTCAACATAATAACCCTCATTAGTCTAAATATCTTTCAACCCCTCTCATTGGCTTAAAAACACACTAGAAGATAATTTTTTTTTAGGATTATGATGTCATAATCTACTAAAAGGGAAAAGTCTCCAAATACTTTAAAAATTCATTGAATTCTCCCCTTGCCTTTCTCAACCACCAAATTTTTTTCTTTTGGACTTTTACACAATCCTCTACATGCACTTCTAGAAGCTTGTGGTAAGTATTAATTTGACTTAGAATAAGATGCTTAGCTGACCATGGAGGTTATCTTTCATGTTTTATTTTTGAGTGCATTTTCTATTTCAACTTGACTTTAATCTTCCAACCTACAATAAACTCTATGATGCCTATAACTCTTGTAGATCCCATTAATGGAGATCACAAGCTTGATCCACCCTAAACCATCTGCCCTAAAAACTACTCCCATCCTTTATGCTTATATAATGACTTATGGACCTATAAAAGACTTCCAAACATCTCTAGCATAACTGTGATGAAGAAAATTAAGGCTTAAAAACCCTTCAATACCTCCATATTTCATCTTGATATGTTCTTTACATTATTAGACAATCACTTGAACTGATTCATCTAGTGTCCCTTTTGACTCTCTTTTCACAATCACAACTCTACCATTAATCCAAACCCTAAACATAAGTTCACTATAGATGAAAACCAATCCCATTATTGGTTTTCATATAGTCATAATTTTAAATAAGATCCATAGGCTACTTAATCTCTTAAAAATGAATAAGACATAAATTTGAAACTCAAGACAGACTTCATAACCTGACTGAGCAAATCTTTGTAATAGAAATGTAGATTGTCTTGAAATCCCCTTCCTACTCAAAATAGTGAATGCATGAGAAATTTTAGGGATTTTTCATATGTCTAAGGACTTTTGGGGGTTTAACTGAGATTTAATAGTAGCATACAAATTTAAAGTATCTTCTCTAGTAATCTAAATCATATTTTAACCTCATATCTATGCATTCATAGGCTTGGGTCCATATAATATTTGAATCTAACATGTCCACCTATGTGGCATCTCCTTGCCATGTTACTTATTTAAATTTAAAACTTGATCATTATCACTTTGAACACATGAATTCATCTTATGCCCCCTATAAACTTGATCAAATTTATTCCATCAATCTCCTTAAAAGTCTCCTACCATTGACTTTTAATGTTGGTTGTTGATCTTTGATCCTAGCCTCCAATATTATGACACTTGGTATCCCTACGTGCCTTTTATGGACCCTATTGTCAATCTCCATCTAGTTAATGATTTTACACCACATGATAGCCTTATGTTTAATTTAGGATTATTGACACTTTTGACTTTGATATTCACTTTTGATCCCCATATGCATAGTTGAATGTGTACTATCGATCTTTGATCTACATAATCAAATAGATGACATTGATTTCCATCTAAACATATGATCAAATGTGGGTCATAAATTTGATACCAATTCACCATGATTGTGATACATGGCACCATCAATTCATTCTTAGGATATTTTAACATTTTAACCTCATACTCACCATTAGATCTCCATCTACATGATTGAACATGTGTCATAGATCTATCTTGACTTATTTACCCCAATCTTCAATGTGGATCATTGATAAAAATTTATACATAATAATATACAACATCAATCTTGATTTCAAGGATTTAACTTATTAACTTCATAAGATCACCCACATTCCATTTATCCTTGATCTAATCGAGCAATGTTTCCACACTTAGTAGCCCTACATTCAATTTCAAGATCCTTTGAATTATCTTTAAACAATATCTTTCAACCACGAAGTGATTAAAGCTAGGTAATTACTCCTTTTTGGCATGATTATCTTATTAATAGCACCTATAGGTGTTCATTCATGGTGGATGACTATTACAGTCCATCTTTTGTCATTTTAATGGCTCTTTCTTGATTGACCATGCAACAAGAATGTGTTTAACCCCCTTGAAATCACCTTTAAACATTGTTATCCTTCTTGACTGTAAGTCATTATTGAAGCTTGGTGTAGATATATATTAGGTGGAAAACTAATTCACTTATTGGTTTTCCATAAGATCATTATATCTAATTTGATTCTCTCCTTCCACCATTGGATCACCTACTCAATAAGAACTATGATAGCTTCTCACACCACATCCAGGCAAAAGTTTTGTATGTAAGACAATTTTGGCCAACAAAACTTTTAAAGGATGAAATATGCCACATGATTAAATTCATTAATTGAATGAAGTGGTAAATCATAAAACCATGTTAGATCATATTATTTAAAACTTGTAGTAAATAACTTGATCAAAAAATGATCATTAGATGCATAGTCAAAACATGTGTGAAATACTCTCAAATGTTTCTTAGAGTCACCTTTTACATCATATAGTGTAAGCTTAGGTGCCTTAAAATTATTTGGTAAAGGATACGCTAAATATTTTGATCCAATAAAGTATGAAATAAAGTCTAGGAATCAAGTGAATAATTAGGTTTTAAAGAAGTTTGTTCCATTTTCAATGACTTAATTTGTAGAGCTAAAATAATTTGAATAAGGGATTGTGCATCAAGAATAAAATGTGAGTTAACCAATGGTGGTATATAAAATGACCAAGTAAGAATTAGGATATTAATCTATTAAAATCCTAATGTTTTCCACACAATATATTTTGGTATAGAATTTATAACGAATGATGCAGATAAGGGCATGGAACCCATAACATTGTATGTTGTAAATGATTGAGCCATGTTTGCACTATTTATTTCAAAAATATTTTTAAAAATTATATGATAATCTTGAGATTTTTCATGAATTTTTTTGAAAATTATTAACAATTTTCACTTTACTAATCCCTATTATTTCATCACCTATAGGTGGAATTACATCTTATTTATCATCTTGAGAATCAAGGTTGTCTTGATTATAATGTTCATGCTCTAAAGTATTTTCATGCACTTCTATATATTTAATTTGTGCATTGATATCTAAGGGTTATAATATACCCTTATTTTTATCCATCTTATGGGTCGTATTAATATAAATATGAGTATGATCAACTTGAGTATCACTTAGTCTAGCACTTATTCTAAGAGAGGTAAAAACAAGTTTATTAGATTGCATGAAATAAGAAATGGAAACTTTGAAGATTGTTATTAGCAAATAATTTATCAAATTTTAAAACCCTAAAATTAAAATTATAAATAACACAAAGGAGATAATCCCTATAAACATGGATGGTTATGATTTTAAATATTCAATCAGTAGACAAGTTCACCAATATGTTTTATAAAAATTGGATAAATATATATTAAATCCTAATGAAAAATTGTTGTATAAAACTAGATTGCATAAAATATGGAAAAATAACACAAATTAATTTTAAATTTACATAATATATAAATAATATATAGGGGAAAAGTAAAAAATAAGAACAACTTATCTAGAAATCAAACATGTAGGAATATGTCTGTAATTGTGAAACTAACTATGTGGTTGTAAGATATCACTATTACTCAAGTTCATGGTTTTACATCTACATGGGAAAATGTCATGTTATTCAGATGAGGCTGACCTATGATGGTGTTTTTAGGAGAATTGGGGTCCAATAATGTTTTAGATTTATATGTCAAAATAGATTAGTGTACCTTCCTTTGTAGGTCATATGTGCATGATTAGATAATTTGTATTGATTATGAAAGATGACATATGTAATATTATTCACTTCAAACCCTAGATCAATAGACCATGAAGCATAACATTAATAAATTATAAAAATTTATTAGTGGTTGAAATTGTGCTTGACCTTAATACCCCTTGTGTTGAGTAGTTCCTACATACCAATACTCCAAACAGGGATGAAATTCCATGTAAATCTCTCATGATATAATGGTGTGTGTGAAATATTGATGTAATGAAATATGATGGTGCAATTATGGTGTAATTATTTGATTTAATAATGACTTATGACCTTAGATGTGTATACAAACTTATATCAAGGCTATTAGGATTATGTGGACTTATAATTGGGAAGAATAGGTTATTTTCTCTTAAGATGTAATTAGATATTCCATATTTTTAAAATCATATGAGCCTCTATTGAACAATGATTGGAAAATGTATATTTATTGTGATATTTTTGGAAATTACTCAAATGAGACTTATGAAACATGTGGTATGACATGTTAGGTGAATTTAAATTTAATAAAAAAGACATTATTTTATGGTAGGATGAGGCTAGATGAATCAGACATACTGGTAAGCTAGATAGTATTAAAGTAGTGGCCTTGTATAAGAAGCTTATGCAACTAAGATATAAGTATTAATTGGTCAAAGTATGAGCTTAGGTTGTTATTAATGGTGAATAGAAATATTCAAAAATGCATTTGATTAAAAGATAAGGGTTACCCACATAGAATTAATGGAATAGTGATTTGTGATTTTGTAATTTGGTATGAGCTAAATGTGTATAAAAATATTCTCACAAGTGTTTTTTTAGCATTAAATGTTAATTTTAGTGCTCACATAGTTTTTAAAAATGGTAATTTTAAGCCTTGTCACTATTAAAAAACACTTCAACCTTAGTCATGAGAGTTTTATGAACCTATAAAGATTCAATTTGTGTTTGAATAATTAAAAAAATATATCAACTTTCAAATCCCAAAAATGAAAATTAGCCCACTTTTGAAGTGTTGTGAAAGGAAATTTGGATGATTTGAGGATAGAAATAAAGGACTTTTCCTTGATTTTTGAGCCTATTTTTATGAGGTTTATAATACTTTTTTAAAATTTCATGATTACATTAATTCCATTGGATAGAGATATCTTAATGTATTTTAAAGATGGTATTACTTTCCCACATGCCCATCTAAGGGTGAATTATTTACTTGTAAATGGAGTAAAAAGGTAGAACATTTTTAAAAAAGTGGTAAGATAATTGAATGTAAAAGTATCATATTCCCATTTGAAAAGGATTTATAAATTTCAATAAAATTTTAGGGAAATATATCCTTGTGCACACTCTTAACATTTTAAAATTTGGAGCTAGAGCTTGGAGAAAGAGAAGGCGCTTGGGAGATAGGTATTGAACCTTATTTTAAAGACTTAGAGGAAGATTTTTTTTTTCACTAATAAACTAGAACACATAATTAATTGAATCCATTAACACACTCTTTCTTATTTTAATTTATTTTGAAGCCTCATATTTATATTTTTTAAAATTTTACAAGTTTTAAGGATCGATAATGCCTTTTGGCTTACAACCCTTATTTTAGATTATTCACTTATTTTGGCCTAAGGGAAATACATGATTTTAGACTTTTAATTATTTTTAATAATTTTTATTTCATTTTCTTTTCTATTTTTTTTCCTCTTTAATATTAGAAACTAAAAAATTATAATGCTAAAATGGGCTTCCATTGTTATAGAAGTTTGCTTTAAATTATAGTAGGGTTTAGAAAAGAGGATTCATTATCATAATGTTCTCATATTATAATACTATGATATGGTTTGGAAAATGAGATTAATTATATAAAATCATTCTTATTCTATTTTTATGGTAAGGTTAGTAAAAATGGAATCATTATCCTAAAGTTGTCCTATCCTATTCTTAGAGAAAGGGTTTGGGAAAAAGAGAATTATTATCCAAAATTTATCCTTATCTCACTCCTTATAAGTATGAAGAAAAAAATATTTTTGGGATTTTAAACCTTAATAAATTATTTTAGATCTTAACCCTCATATTATTTTGTTAGATTCCATATAGAATTCACTTGTGTTCATGTTTGGATGCATATGTCTTGGCATGAGTGTTGGAATGTTTCCTAGATTATAGAAAGAGGACTTAAACTATAGGTGTTTATTAGTTTACTTTATTTTTAATGTATTATATTCCTTTTTCCTTCTTTGACTATTATATTCCCTTTGCCTTGTTTGAGTTTCATCATTTTGGTACACTTTGTGACCAATTTTTTTGAGTCTTTGGTTTAGGGGTGTCTAGGGTGGCCACCTACTGATGTAAATTCGATGGGAGGTAAACCCATATTTTTATTTTATTATGGGGTGAAATTAGGAGATTATAATTAATTAATTAAACTTATAATATATTTAATATTTTCCTTAAAAAAAAAAAAAAATCATTTAAAATTTATTTTAGAATTATCTAATAGGGAAAATTTCAAGAAGTAAATACATCCTTACTACCTTCTAACAATATGGGAAAGTTAAATTATGAAATGAAAATAAAATAATAATTTATACATACTCTTTCTTTTAAAAAAGTGTAGAATATTCCAATGAGATGTAGAAGGGTTGGTTAAGTGGGTTGGTTATGCCTAGCCCCACCCAAGTTCAAATTTCTCAGGGTGTCTATAGACTGGATGTGGTTGTTTGAGTTGACTTAATGGTTATATCGGTGAGTAGTATCTATTTGTGTTGGTTTAATGGTTCTCAGGGACTGGGCCCCTTGATTATGTCCTAAATTTGATTCATAACTCTGATTAAAAGCAATTTAGGCAAGGGTCCAATAAAGCTTGATATATATCCATTAAAAACAAGTGTAAAATATTATTTCAATTTTATTTATGATCGCATTCAATAGTTTGAACTTAATTGATTACATAATCTAATTTCAAAGATATTTACTTATTAAGCATACTTAATGGTCAAAGGTGCTTCACTATTTTAATTATTTACTAATTTAATGTAGCTAAATATTTATAAATAAGTTTATTCATATTTTCCTCTTTACTATGATTCCAAAACATTTTATTATTTTAATTTTGTGTCTATGGAATTCTAGTTACCAATTTTATAAGATGAGATCATAAAAGGGGTTTGTCTCCATTATAAATTGGTGTGATTTTTATATTTATTTATATAATGTAGAAATTTATTATTTTAAAATAAATTGTATGTGTTCTTCTATCTTTTTAGTTTACCCAAGTTTTCATTTGTAATTTTGAGGAGCTTTTATGTGTTTTTAGTCATTTTTAAGAAACAAATATTTCTTTTTACCAATATTTTTAAGGGGTAATTTCATTAATAAGTTTAATTGTTTTAAGATAATTAAATTTTTAATTATTATTTTTGATCTCTAAACCTATGGGAATTTTATTTAAAATGGTTTGGGTTTGTTTTAAAGGAAAAAATAAATTTATAAAAATAGTCCCTTTAAAGGGAAAAAAGACATGCCTTTATTTTTTAAAGGTGTTCTCTTATAAGGTAGGAAATAAAAAAATAAAATTCATAAGTTATATAAAATGGTCAAATAAAGGGAAATGGGGCCAACTTGGTAGGGATGACAAAATGAAGTGCTGCCCAAGGTGGTGGTGGTGGCATATTAGAGTTTTAAGGGAAAAGACTTATGTGATAGATTGAATCACATGAGGGATATGATTTTTGTCAAAAGCCCATTAAGGGTTATGTACTTTATTAAATCCTTTATGGGGGAGATAATATTTTAATGGCAAAGCTTCACCATGCCACTATATTTTTATTTTATTGATGAATGATGACATGGTACCAATATTTATTATAGTCTCAAAGGGGAAAAAATCTTGCATAGTGGCTTCAACCCATGAAATCACTACCCTATTTATTTGAGCGATGGCATAAATGATGATATCTAAAAAAGTGTAAATTAATTAGGTCTCATTCCATGTTTATCCATGTTCTTCATCTTTCTCATTCATGGTGGCCTTGGGGCATGATATTGCTTGATTTGAGGTGGTAGAGTGATGTATTTATAGTCAGATAGGAATTTTTAGTAGTGGAAATAGTCGAGGACATTTTCATTTATTTTTGGGTATTTTAAAATATAATCTATCAAGGTGTCATAAATTTTACAAAAGAAGAGTGTTGATCTCCTAAAAAATTATTATTTATTGTTTGTGGGGTGGGGAGAACTAAATTAAGAAGTGACTATGTTCAATGTAATGAGTAGGGCCATGAATTAGGCCTGGGTTTTATGATTCAAATTATATGTGAAATCCCAATAGAGACATAGTTAGTTGAGGTCCTCTAAACCCTCTCTTTACACCCTCTCCCTTAAAAAACCTTGATTATCCAACTGCATTAAACTTTAAAATGGACACAAAATTTAATACATATAAATATTAAAATGAAAAGAATATAATATATAGATTATAACTTGTTTGATATTAAGCTCCAAATGACCATTAATGGCCACTAAAGTTACAAATTACCTAAGAAAAAAATCACCCAAGTGAAATGGGAGGCTAGAGAGAGGTCTTAGGGGAAACCATTCTTCCCCAATCACTTCAATAAGTTTTCAAATGATCTTTAACCACTTTTTATAAAAAAATGGTCACATTAAAACCTTTAATTCCCTTATGAGATATTTTTCCCCTTAATAATTTCATCTTAATCAATTCCTAGAACATCATGGAGACTTACAGTAAGGATAGGTGTCTCAAAACTAACCCAAAAATGTAATATAATTGTTAGATCTCAATTCTTATACTTTTCGTAAATCATGTTTTTACACATATCCCCATTTAAAATGGTTGATTAGGGATTTAGATGAAAAATGTAAAAGAATATGAGATTTCACTTCCATATTAAAACTCAAGTCCTCTTTCCATATGTTTTTTTATCAACATTGGTTTAGTTATGAGTATTTATAAGAATCCAAAAGGATATTTAAGGGTTTTCATATCTAACACAATCAGATTAATGGGATAAGCTAGATCTAATAATGGAAATTATATATTCTACCCATCAAGGGATTTTTGAGTATATTTTAGGATCTATTTGAGGTCACATGATAATTTAAAAAATATATATCTTACCCATTTTATAAAAATAATCTCAACTTGGAATTATATTCTAGTTGTGACAAAATTTAGACCCTTTGATTGGTCATAATCACTTGGTTCATGTTTGAATCCCATTAAGAATAAGACTAGGTTTTTAAACCATAGACTATGCTAGATACCTTTTTGCATTGACAATGAGTACATACCAAGATTACAAGGTTTGTGCAACTTGCTAACATCATAGTAGTAATGTAAGCCTATTGGGTCACAATGAGTCAATTAGTGAAATAAGTGTTGGCATGGGCATTATGATGACCCTATGAATAATTTTACAATGGTAATTACTCCCGTTATTATGTATGGAATGTATTATTTGACTCTTGGAGAATTTTAGGTCACATTATGTTTATATTGTACATTCTCATAAAAATAAAGTGACATTTTTCTTATATCTTTCATTTGAATGTTTAGGCATGTCATTTATTATTTATTGATGTAAATTGCATAAATTCAACCTTTAGATTTTATTTAATATAAATAGTTATTAAAATGTATTTTTTGTATAGTTTTAAAAAAATATAGGCATAGTTTTGAGCATGTTACCATCTTTAGGAACTATTTTTCTCCAAAATGTAAAATTTCCACTAAATGGTATTAATTTATTATCAATTTATAATAATTTGTAAAATTTTGGATTATATAACATGATTAATTAATCTAATAATTAATTAACAAATTAATTACATAATTGATTGATTTATTGATTAACTAATCAATAAATTAATTAATTCATTTGGTCATTTACTAATTAATTAATTCTTCCATTCACTAATTATTTATTTAATTAATTTATTACTAAATTAATTAATCCTATAGTATTTAGTGAGTTAATTAATTCATGAAATATGTGTTAATTTAAAAATATATTACTATATGCATCAATTTAAGTGAAGCACCAAGTCAAGTATTATCCATCAATCTTTTAACGTTTTAACATAAATTCTAATCTTTTGAGGAAAAACCAATGGAAGAAGTACAAGAATCATAATTTTGAATATATATAATTATATTAGTTTTGGAAAAAATACTTTTAATGTAATCATCTTGTTTATCTCTTTGAATCAAATAATTTATAAACAATTAAAAGCAAAAATTATTTATAAAATTTAGAGGTCATCTAAATAACATAGTATGAGCAAAGAAGCATTCAATCTCTCTATAATGAATTTAAAATTCAAAATTTATTAAAATAATAAACTTTCTAAGACCTATGTAATGTATTTTTTTTCCATTATAAAAATGCCTCTTTTACATCCTACTATTTTTATTTTTAAAAACTTGAAATGAGTATTAATATTATTAAAATCCCTAATTATGTATTGAACATGTAAAATTTTTAACTTAACTCAAAATTATCCATGTGGATCAAACACCTAAATATCCCATCCCATATATATCCCTTGATCAATAATGATTTTCACTTTCAAGCCTCTCAATCTTATGAAAGAGATGCATGTGAGAAAGATAATCATGCCTAAGAAAAGTTTGAAACATACTTTGTGCCATAATTCTGACACTAAATTAAAATCAAACGGCGAATCATGTCATGTCAAAAAGGATCCTAGCAATGGTTTTTGAATTAAAAATAATAATAAAATTTCAAACTAATAATTGTTCTTCTACAACTTTCAACATCTAAGTAAAAATAAGATCAACAACATGGGGGGAGATCAGGACTGTTGTGGATCTATTTCCTATGCAGAATTCCAATCAAACCAAAAGTTTGGATAAAGTTTAGAAATTTTGGACTCATGGATTTTATGCTCTGAATTAAAGGGCATGATGAAATGTTGGCTAGGGATTTTATGACATGCTAGAAACAACACCAAGTTGTCTTTAGGGGAGTCAAAGTGGATGTCATAGAAAAACTCATTGGGGACATCACATGTATGTCTTATAAAGGCATGAAGACCTTCAAAGACAAAAGGAAAAAATACGAGAATATGTAGGCATTTTTCAAGATAGACATCATATTAAAAATATACAAGAAGGGATTTCCCAAGGCTGATCTTCCAAAGAGATGGTTAGATATCTAGTTATAGGTAATACACTACTTGACTTTGGAAGGAAAGTTCACACATATGTTTTCACACCATTTATTATTAATAAACTATTTTAAAGGGTTTTATTTTAGTTTGGTGTATTATCTCCTCATGTCACTAGAATATTTAGTCCTATCCTTCCAAGAAAAACCCTCTGTAGATATAATCTATCAAGAACTAATTTTCTTGCTCACTAAAAGAACAACCTCCATGAAGAACCAAGAAATACATTTTATGGATGATATTAAAGAGAAGAAATTTGATAAGTATAACTTATCTTAGGTCAAAAAATATGAGGCTTCTCCTTCCCCCCACCTTATTCACCCATAGGAGGTTAGGAAGAAGGACAAAAATAAATCCTAGGATTTTTCTCCCATGGAGAAGAGTATGGGAAAGAAGGTTAATATAAGTATCAAGTTATCTTAGGGCATTAATAATCCTAAATTTTAAATCCATGAATTAAAATATTTAGAATTATGGAATATGGATGATGATTCAACTCACCTTCTGAAGGGATACAAGAAGAAGTTGGCATATTTACATCATAGACTATAGAAAATGGGTAGGCAACTGGGTTTGATAATGAAATAATAGAACAATTTCAAGAAGTAAGTGGACAGGTTGAGGGAAGGTATGAGTGATGCAAAAATGGTGTAAGGAATTAAAATAAATCCAAATGGAACCCCAAATAGAAAAGGGAAATAAATTCTAATCATCACTTGAGGAGCTCTAATACCAAGAAAGGAAAAACAATGGTGGAGAAGACAAAGTCTTGGGTAAACATGGAAGAAAGAAGTGGAACTCAAACTAGAGATATGATAACTAGTAGTGAAAATAAGAAGATAGGTGAAAATAGGAAAGAGACTCACTTTGAGGAAATATAATAGATGTCTTTGTGTTTTGGTCTTATTTTTTGGTTCTTGTTTTACTTAAACTCTATCGACTCTTTACATATGGTAGGCTATATAGGCCTAGTTACTTCTTGTTTTATCTTTAATTATTTTTATGTTGAACTGTACTTTTTAGGTCCTTATAAAACTTGATTTTTACCTATCAAATAAAAAAAATACAACTTTAAACTTTAATAAATTAAATATGAACATATTGTTATATTTAATAGTTAATATTAAATGATATGTTGGAATTAAGACAAATGTTTCTAGCCTATATACAAACTAGTAGATGCTTGAATTTATTTTAAAAATGTAAAATGAAAATGACTACATTTTTCAATCTTATGTTATAGAGGTTATTTAAGTATGGGATCATGATTATAAGATTTAATACAAATATATGTGAACTAAAGATAAGGCTACACATGTTATCATGTTTAATATATATGTTCTCATGCAAATATTAGGAATTTCTATCAATATATTAAATTATTAACTCTTTATTAAAATCATTGTGTTTTAAATTCAAAAATATTTTCTAATTAAGCAGGTTTTGTAAATTTTATCATTTGAATGCTTTTGAATATTGAACTTAGTTAATGATATTTTTAGTTTCTAAATTAATATGTAGGATATAATTTAAGAGGTGATTAAATGAATAATTATGTTTGGAAAAATAAAAAATAAAAACAATCTCTTATAAATTTATTCAATCACACTCAATTAAAAATAAAATATTAATGATGGATAAGTGGTTTCATAATTTTATTTTTTTAATTAACAAAATTGTAAATTATTTTAGGATGGGTTGATTATGTATATTTTATTTTATTAAAAACTCATTTAATTTATTCATTTGTGGTTGGTTATTAAGAATCCCATAAAAAATGATTATATCTTTGATTCCATCATAAAGCTATAAAAAAATTTATATTTTATAGTGGATGCAAAAAATCCTCCCCAACTACCTTCCCAAAATTCAGTGGACTTACCACTACCCACCTTTCTTGTGAGAATGTTTTTCAACAAAATATGACATTTTTATAATATACTAGTTGTTCTAATTAAAGTTAGTCCCTATTTTTATTGAGATATGAGGTTTGTGTGAGGGGACATTTATTTTTCATTGATTATAGTATTCCATATTTAATTGTAATTTTAATAGATTCTCCAAATAACTCTCATAGACAAATCCTCATTGAGTTTGACAATTTTTTGAAATTTAGAAATCCTTGAGAATTAAGAAAATATATTTTGTCCCATGTAATGATAATATATTTATCTTTTTCTAGTACTCATTTACAAAAAACATGCCTTGAATATCAAGTATAGTATTAAAAAAATTAATGATAAAATAAAACATTTAATAAGACATAATAGAATGGCTCAAAATAATTATTGAAGTAATTGATCAAAATTGGAAAATGAGAACCATCTCTAAATCCATAGAGATTTTGTTTCTTAACTTTTTGATGGTTCCAACCCAAATTTTTGCCATACTTTTAGATTGTAAGAAGTGGAACATTAACAAACATTACATGGGATATTTCCTTTTGATTTTTTTATCTTGAAGATAATCGATATTATGTCAATGTAATATTTAAATATATTATTTATTTGAGAAAGATAGTGGATAACAACAACGTATCATCAATAAAATGAATATTTCCTCCCTTTATTCTTCCATAAGACATAGTAAATCAATTTTGATTACATCCAAGATGGTTTGATGGAAGAATGATGGAAATTAATCTAGGACAAGAGATTTGCTTGGGTAGAAAGAGAAAATAATTATTTTTAGTTATTATTTTAAAATTGGCTAAAGAAACCTTCGATTATCAAACAATAATATTTTTTTTGGGGGGGCGGGGGGGGGGGGTGTTATTGAGAAATTATTTTTGAAATTATGGAGAATCAATAGAATTTTAAATGGTTAGAAGTTGTTAAATTTTTTAAAACATAAATTAAAGATTATTTTTGAGTTAGAGAATATAATAATAGTTTTTATTTTTTAGAGATGATTTATGGATAGTATGTTTTATAGAATCCATTTTTTAACCTATTGTATTAGATATATTTGTACTAATATTTTAATTCCCATTTATGTGATTTTTTTCAAATCAAGGATGAGACATTATTCTTGAGTTTCTAAAGACAAGGGAATCCTTAATCATTAATTTTACTCTATATTTATTATATAATACATTTTTTTTATTATTTTTGAAAAATAAATTAATTTTTTTGCATAAATTTTCATTTTTTTCTAAATTTATAAGTTTTCTTATGAACATATACATTGAGAATTCTTGAATATATTTATAATGTGAAGATATGAAAGGTAATGAGCATCTAGAAGAAAGCATGAATGTATTATCTAAGACCTTATAATGAAACTTGTAAATTAAAAATCCAATAGGTGTTATAAATGGAAGTTAAAAGTCAAATCTGAAGTAAAATAGAAGCTTAAAATGTAAAGAAGAGGGATATGATCAACTAAAATAAATATCCATAAAGGGGATATCAAGAAGGATGTGATGGAGATATAAAATATGGAAGGTGCCCCAAAGGCAATGTATAAATTCTTAGTGAATACAAGACACTCTAAAAAAGAGTGGAAAATGCTAAGAGGTATCAATATCAAGGGCATAAACAACCCCACCTAAAAAGAATAAGAAATGAGTAACTAGTGAAGTATATAGATCATTCCATGAAGGATATAAGAATGAAAAAAAAAGTATCCTAACTTTCCAAAACATTTCCCCACTCCTCATGACCCCTTACAAAGTTATCACTCTATTGTGATGATTAGGTATTTGTGTGAAACACTAGGTGACACTAAAATGTAAAAAGATAAGAAGTAATAAAATGAGATATCCTATCCTAATACACTATCTTAAAACACCCAAATGTACTTTGGTTGTATCATGAGGCTAATTATGGAGTTTGATATTTGACTAGTAGGATATGTGAAAAAAAATCATGTCTTTTGGTGTGATCTAATTTTTGAGATTTGATTTTCATTTTAACATTGCTTTTTATTATGATATCAATTTTAAATCTTTTGTATTTTTTATATTTTCTTCCTCCATATTTATTCATAAAAACTAAAAATGGGTGATAAATATGTATAACACAATATATCCCACACTAATCCCTAAAGACAAGAACATAAATACCATGATGCCTAAATACTCATAGACTTGTACCATAGGAAAGAGTGCAATATCAAAACTAACCTAAGTATATAAAGTGAAAGGAAATGTAAATATGGGGATCTTGTAATATCTATCCATGTGAAAAGGATTATACAATGATGAATATACAATAAGTGGAATAAAATAAGGGGGAGTTTTGATTTAGAAACCCCCCTTATTTTTGTCCACTTATTATATATTCTAAACAATAACATGTTAATTAATTAAAAACTATGATAAATAATATTTTTAATTTATTCAACTAAGATTCTAAATATATTAAATTTCAAATATTTAAATATATTACAATAAATAGGAAATAATAGTAATTATATGGTTTACTATGTGAAGGCATATCTAGACTAGAAACATGTGTAAACCATGCATGATAAATGTTCTAGATCAATTATCATATTATCTAAATTTCACTTATATAGATGTAGAAACTACCATTGTATTTGGATATTACCATTGATGCTACTATATAACTGTGATGTAAGTGTTTAATACAAAATAATGACTTGATCTAGATATAATCAACTTTGGTTTTCTAGGTTTTCAATCACCATTGATATATATATATATATATATAGATCTAGCATATTGTTTGTCATTATTCACTAATTGATCAAACTTTGTCTCTTCACCATTTTTCACCCTTAGAATGAGTTTATTGATAAATGGGTTTATGGGATTATAGTGTCGAGTTTCCCTAAACACCATCTATCAATGGGCATTTCCTACGTATCCAATACTCTAAGGAGGGACTTTGAATTATGTAGCTTTCCCCTATGTGTGGGAAAGTATGTGCAAAAGGGTGAAAAAAATATATGAAGATGCATACTATGATCTAACTTATAATTTGACAAATATCACTCATGGGATGCTTTTCTAATTCTTCAAACCTATTATATGATTGGTTCTATCCTTGATATGTAAATATGGATGAATAGGGAGAATAGAGTTCTTGTGTAGTCAATTAATTTATCTTTAGTAGGAATTTGATTGGTATTTTCTAGATCATGAATGATAAGGATTAGACTTGTATCCATACCCACATTTTGAAAATACATCACATTATGGTTCAATAAGATAAATATGTCAATCTATAGGTTTCAATAATTTTGTAATTTGGATGACTTTTGGCTACTAGACACTAAATATGATTTGGACACTATCATCGATAACAGTGTCCCTTTATGGCCAATAGTTTTTAGATGGATAGAAAATAGGTACTAATCTTAAACTAATAGTGAAAAATGTTTATTATATTTATATATTTTTGTGTAGTACAAGGGACCTAGGTTATTATAATGATATGGATTTGACTAAGAGATAGGCATTCAAGCATGGTGAGATGGAAAATACAAGACTTTATAAAATAGGGAGGTATATAACTAAAGGGTAAAAACATTATTAATATTTATCAAATGTAAAAAATGAGATTCTATAAATATTTAGTTTTAGTATCTACATTTCCCTCGTCCCCTTTAATCTAGTAATGCATAAGGATGACATTACTAGTTTAAAGGAAAGAAATGAATATGTGAGTGTGTATATTACACCTTCCCTTTGCTTGGTCCCACTTTGAGTGATTTTATAGTGTATGAAATATAAAAAAGAGCATGTTACAATATAAATGAATGCATATAATCTAAAATTTGAAATAATTAAAATCTTTGAAAAGAATGAGAGTAAGGAAGGAGTACACCTATGTTTTGACACAACCATTTTGCCTCTTGATGCTTTGATTTGGTAAAGATGGTTCTTTATGAAGCATTGGAGTTGGAGGAGGTTCATATCTAAACCTTGGATATTTTAAGATGGAGATTATAAGGTATTATTTCCCTTATCTGGTGTAAGGATGAGTTATGACATAACCATTGAGATTATTATATCTTAATTGCACAACTCAAGCGGTAATATATATAATCTAGTGAGGGTGAGTTATTCAATCAACTCATCATATAAATATATTGAGATTGGATGATTTAATCACTCCAATATATATATATATATATATATATATATACACACATATATATATATATACATATATATATATATACATATATATATATATACATATATATATATACATATATATATATATATATACATATATATATATATACATATATATATATACATATATATATATATACATATATATATATATACATATATATATATATATATACATATACATATATATATATACATATACATATATATATATACATATACATATATATATATATATATACATATACATATATATATATATATATATATATATATATATGTTGAGATTAAATTATTAATCAATTTAACATATACAATGAATCCATTGTTGCAATAAAAAAGGTTTGATAATAGTACATACTAGTGTAATCAGTGTGTCTTGGTGAGTAGTAAAATTAGTAAATTTTGAAATTTTTAGTGAAATAGAATGGATTATGCACTTATGATATGTTTTATATAGAGTATATGTGTCATAAATATGATAAATTTTGTCTCAAACCTATGCAAAACCAATGCAATGGATAAGATTCTGACCCATGTGTCTATCTATCATGGAATTGAATTGAAGTTGTGTAAGTGTGTAGGTCATGTTATTATGACATTCCCCCACTAAAATTTAGAGATAATTAGTAAGTGTATAATTTTTTAGGTCATATTATTATGACATGCCCCACTAAAATCTAGAAACTATGAAAACTTATAGGTGTAGAAGTCATGTATTTGTGACATGTCCCCACTATAATCTAGAAACTATGAAAATATATAAGTGTAGAGGTCATTCCTTTGTGACATGCCTACACTATAATATGGAAAATTTATAAGGTATATAAGTGTGGAGGTCATTTTATTATTACATACTACAACTATATTATATAAAACTATGAAAATGTGGAGGTTGTGCCTTAGATGAAATGCCCTAGATGACATAGATTATACAGATACCTTATCCTTTTAAGTCAAAGAAGATATAAAATGATAGGTACCTTAACTCAAAAGGATAAGGTATCTGTATAATCTATGTATAATTCATAGTTCATATAGGTACAACATGTTGAATTAGATATATTAGTTAATCTCATGAAAATGTATAGAGGGTAATAATAAAAGCTTAGCAAAATATCAAGCACACACACAAGAACACTCAATGTAATGCAAAGGAATGGTCCAAGGAAACATCATAAAAAATGCATGTTCTAATTATACATAATTTAAATAGATGACATATTTAAATTTCCAATCAACATAAAATAGCATGGTGACCAATAGGTAAGGAACATATTCAAATGTTCCATGAGAAAGACAATAAAAATCAATGTAAGATACTCAAGGAAGTGAAAATGTGAATAAATTAAGTATAAGTAACCAACACAAGCATATTTTACTAGTCCTTACATATATGTGTTCACAAAAAGTTATGCAACATAGCATATTAGTACATCATGAAGGATATGAGCATGGATATAGACATGTGTAATCAATATAAGCTCAAACATGATAATGTATAAATGATCATAAATTATATGTAACATGTATAAATCATGATCAAATAATCAAATGCCCCTAATGTACTATATGACATGAATATATGAAAATTATAACATCTAAAAATGAATAGATCATATGTTTAGATCACATCCAAGGATGTGTGAAACATGTGTATATAGTAATGAAATGATATGCTATCTAATAACATAAATAAAACACTATAGATGCCTAAGAGCTAATAAAATCTAGGAATGCTAAATATTATTAGCATTTTTGAATTATTTGAATGTTTATGGTTGTTTTTTTGAATATTTGATAAAACAAGGCTATATCATGATCCCATATAAGGTATGTTCATAGGTATCTCCAAGTTTTGAATATGGTATATTAAATTGGTGGTACTACCAATGAGCATGTTTAGGTGTTATATTTGTATCTTTATAATTTTTGGTGTCATGTGTATGTGTAATAATACAATGGGGTCATGAATAAATAATAGAAGGACCAGGGGTTCATGGAACCCATTGTTGATTATTTTTTAATTTATTTGGAGTAGATCTAATAAAAACATACTTGGTTTCTATAGGTAGATGAGTATGTTGTGTATGTGTAGATGAGGATTCTATGGAATCCACTGTGTGTCTATGGTGTAAAATCCTCTCAAGTATGGGCTACCTAGGAAATGGGATTACATGTTGTTTACTCTTTCATTAATGATTAACCTTAGTAGGTTTGATAATTAGCTATTTTGGAATAAAATTATCTTATTCAAGTGGATGTTCATATGGAATTATATGAAGTGTAATTATGCTATTGATATGGTTGTATTTAATACACCCACACACTATGAAAGCTACTATGTAGTGTTTATGTATTCAAGGTCCTCTTAATACCATATTAAAGATTCCTTTATATGGTATAACTAAGAAAGTGGTAACCACATGTGTTGTAAAAACTTATAAAGGTAAATCAACCTCACCAATAACATGTTTTGATGTTCCCTCAATGCTTTTATGGTTTTTTTTGAAGGGTATAAATCATCATGCGTATATCCAAAATGTGTAAGTAGCATCATGGTACACACATTCTCACTAGAACCATTTTCAATCATGACACTATGTGTAAGATGATGGTCAAGTTATGCCAAAATATATAATGAATGGATATCTAAGTAATCATCCACTATTTCACTATCATGGAATGTAATATAAGGTATATAAACCATAGGAGGCAATATATGGGTAAAAGTACCAATAATTCCCTTAGTAGTTTTGATAATTAACTATCTTGGAGTAAAATTCTCTTGTTCAAGTGGATGTTTATATGGAATTCTAAGAACTATAACTATCATATTGGTATGAATGTATTGAATACACCCATGTATTGTAGAAGGTACTATGTAGTGTTTATGTATCTAGGGTCATCCTAATAACATATCAAAGACTATTTTATATGGTATAATTTAGAAAGTAGTAACCACATGTGTTATGATGTCCCATTGAATGCTTTGATTATATTTTTTAAAGGGTATAAATCACCATGTGTATATCCAAAATGTGTAAGTAGTGACTTGGTACATACATTCTCATTAGCACCATTTTCAATCATGACACTATGTATAAGTTTATGGTCAAGGTATGCTCAAATAATTAATTAATGAATATCTAAGTCATCATCCATTATTTCACTATCATCAAATGCAAACAAGGTATCTAAACCATAAGAAGTAATGTGAACATATAAGTACCAATAATACCATCTAATGGGTGCCCATAATGTGTTAGAGGAGGATATATATTGTATGCCATTTTTACTTCTAGATTTTTCTTATAATTATCATACAAAGGATTGTTAAATATATTATGATTTTGGTGATCACCAGATTTTGAACTAGAATCCTTTGGAGGATCATCTAAGGTAATATTTTGGTCGTCAATAAGGTTTGTAATTTTATGCTTCAAGGTATAAAATCTATTCATAGAATACCTAGTGCCTTATTGATATTCATGATATGCATTAGTATCATATCCTTTGGGTAGAGATTGAGTCATATCAAGTTCTATGGGAGGAAGGATATATATTATATGACACTCCACAAGCTTCTAAATTAAATAAGCTATAGCCTCAAGTAATCATGTAAATAGTCTCTTAGGTGCATTAGATATGTTGAGATGATTAGGTTGATATGACACTATGTTAACCATTGTGGTTGTTTTTTTCATTTTTTTTAGTTTTCATCTTATATCTTTGTTTGATATGAAACCTGATATTAGATGTAGTACTGTGTTTGCTACATAATTGAGCTTGTTCAAAGAAATAATTTCATTTCATGGTATCAAAAAATATGGCATAAGTCAACAAAATATTTGATTTTTTTGAAAATAATGGACTCATTTAATGGGGAAATCGAGATTTGTTTGAATATGTCTTGAATTTATTTATCTACCATTAGATTTGTCATTTTGGCCAACATTATTTTATATCAAAAACATATTCATTAATAATTTCATTGGTTCTTTGTTTGATATTTATAATTTTAGCATATGTAATATTTTCAATGATGTAGATAGAGAAAAGTTTTAGGAACTAATTATCTATAGGTTTAAATGTTATCACTAACTAGATTGATAAATCATAGAACCATTGTAAAGCATAATTATTTATGATCCTTAGAAATAATTTAGTCAAACATTTATCATTGGAAGCATAATCAAGACATGTTCTATATAAATATTATAGATTTTGTTACAAATCATGCTTACCATAATGAAATTTTAACTTAGGTGGATCAAAACTAGTTGGCAAAGGGTGGAAATATGTTTTAGGTGAAAGAGGATTATTTAACACCTCTTGTAAATAAATAACATAAGATGACTTCATATAATTTTTCTCAATATTAGGAACCTTAGCTTGAAAAATTTATATATTTTTTACAAGATATTTCACATTTTTATCACTAATATTTTAAGTTTTATAAGTCACCAAATGAGTTATATCATGGTTTGAGTTGATATAGGTAGTGAAACTGGTAATTGGGTTGAATTCCTAATAGTTACCATGGAGGATGTAATAATAGTAGTTTTTTTGGGGGGAATAATGGTGTATTTACATAACTCATTCCCCCATTATATATATGTATCAATGATGTACTCAAGGAAAGATAAACATTAATATGGGGATGTCCCATAGCTCTAATAGAATTATCAATATATGCACCTAATTATTCATTCATATTTTTTTATTTTTTAGTTTCTAATATAGTTCTGAGGATCTCATCAATATATTCAAGGTTTAATAGATACACTCTTAAAACATAGAAATAACTTGTAATTTATCTTAATATATTTTTTCATGTTCATTACTTACATTAGATTCATTAATTTCATGATCAAAATCATATTATATGATTACATCTTCAAAATTTTTTTAGTTTCATTATTGGCACTTTCAATAGACATGTGATTTGAGACATCTTAGGTGGAAAAAGAGGAATCTCCATGTATTAAATAAAAACACCACTTTATATAGGTCTATGCCTAAGTTACATACAATTAACATAATAAATATGAAAGAAATAGCAAGGAAAAACCTCAGGAGGCTGAATACCATAGGGAAATATATGGTTTGCATAAAGAGACATAAATGTTAGGTTCACCAAATGTTTAACCCTAAATTTATATGTGTGGGTATATAGGGTTAATAATATATAAGTAGATATAACATAAGGGTGATAAAATAATCTATAATGGGATAAATAATTAAAAATCTTGGATAAAAAATATTCTAAATTTATATAATTGAGATTGCTAAAAATAGTAAAGTGAAACTATTGAAAGATATTGTAATAAATAGGAAATAATAGTACTTAGATAATTTACTATATGTAGGTAGATATAAAATGGAAATAAGTGTAAAGGATGTATGATAAGTATTCTCTATCAGTCAATAGATTTTGTAAATTGTAATTTTGTGTCCACGAGCACTAGCATTAGATCTAGACACTATTTTTAATGATACTATCTACCTATGATGTAAGTATACAATACAAAATAATGACTCAATCTATATGTGATCAAATTTTTTGTTTTGGGTTTTCTATAACATTTCTACTAGTATATTTATATTTGTGATATAGGTTTCACTCTTTTTCAATTGATCAAACCCATCTATCTTTACACCATTATTTGACCTTGGAATGAGTTTTTTTTTAATGGGTTAGTAGGTTTATATTTTTAAGTTTCCCCTAAGACCCATTTTTCAATGGGTGATTCCTACATAGATAATAATATAAAGAGAGCATCATAATTCTATATTTATCCCCCTATGTGTGGTAAAGTGTGTGCAAAAGGGTGAAATATATTATATGAGCATGCATACACGCAATGATCTAACTTGTAATTTAACAAATATCACTCATGGGGTAACTATGATATATATAGAAATAGGGATGAATAGGTAAGAATAAAGTGTCTGTACAATCTATTTATTAATATTTAGTAGGTTTTTTCTTGGTATTTACTAGATGATGAATGATAAGGCTTAGACTAGTATATATATGACATATTTTGAGAATATTTCACAATAGCGTTCAATAATACAATTATGATGACCCATAATTTTTGATCATTTTATTATTTAGATGACTTTTGGATAATGGAAACTAACTATGGATCTAGACACTATCATCAATGGTAGTGTCCCTATGTAGATGGTAGTGTTTATAGTTCTAGAAAATAAGTAATAATATATAACTAAAAGTGAAGGATGTTTATCACATTCTTAAATTTATGTGAAAGACAAGGACATGGGTCATCATAATGATAAAGATCTATCTAAGAAATATTTAATCACACTTATATGGTGAAAAGCCTTTCAGTAGCAATGAGATATAACACTAAAGGGTAGATCCCTGATTGTATATACAATGACTTTACAAACAGAGTCATATGAAAATACAAGTAAATGTAATTCAATTTACAAAAAGGAAACCCAAAAATGGGAAACACTATGAAAGACCATAATTAAGTTTCTAGAGAAGCCATACTAGCCTAAATGGGTCTAACACAAGCACTAATAAGAGGAATCATCCCAAATGAGGGGGAATACAAAAAGACACCAAAGAATCACAAGGAAATTAAGGTTGACTAAAAAAATAGTGAAATGTAATATGTGACAAAGTAAACACAAAGGTGCTACCTAAGATATACAAAGGAAACTAGGACTGATTGTAAAGAAAGAGAGAGTGAATATAAAAGGAATTTAATAGGAGTGCATATTTATTCCATAGGTAGTACCCATTTTTTTTGAAAAAAATTGGATTAAGAGAGTATTAATCTTAATTAGATAAATTGTTGAGTAAAATAAGATTGAATAAAATAAGCATAAATTAAACATTTATGATTTATAACTTAATTAATTTATAAATATGTTAAAAGGTTAAAATAATAAAGAAGAATAACTTATGTAAAAACTAAATATGTAGGGCTATAAGTGCAACTATGAAATTAGGTGTGTGACTATGTGGAGTTACTGCGAATCAAGAATAGGGATTACTATCTAGCTATGATAAGTTTGTGATAAGTAAATGATGATGAAATTTATTGGTATTTTTAGGGTGCATCAACATTAAATATGATTTTATTTCTTTGTGTACAAATAAATCATGTGGCTTCACCTGTTGCTCCTATATGTGTGATCGGGTCTATGTGATTTACTACAAAAGCTATTATATGCCCATTTCTCCACTTTGAACACTAGATCAATAGGAAATGAGGAATAAAAAAGATAAAATGGAAAAAGGATAATTTTTTTGAATATTTCCTTGACCTTAACACCCCCTATTATGAGTGTTGCCTACATACCAATACTCCAAATATGGATCAAACACCATGTAGTTCTTCCATACTATGGTGGTGTATGTGAAAAATTAGTGTAATGTTATATGCTAGTGAAACATTTGTGTGATTAAGTGATTTAATAATTAATATTTATAATTATATTATGGATACTAGGGATATGTGTACTCAAAATTGGGAAGAATAGCTGATTTTTTGTTGGTATGTAGTTATATATTTTAGTGATTTTTAGTCATATGAGCCTCTAGTGAACAATGTTTATTGTATACAAATTTATAGTGATAATTTTTGAATTTATTTGAATGGGAATATTTAAATGTGTTGGACTACCCATTAGGTGAATTTTAATTTTAACAACTAGACATTATTTTATGAGAGGGTGTGTCTAATGGATTTAGGTGTTATCAATAGGTGGGATAGTCTTAAAGGCATGAACTTGTCTGAGAAGAAATAAAAAATAAGAAAAAAGTGTGGATAAATATAGGGATGAGATTGATATGTTTGGAATGAGAAATAAGAACATTTATTAATAATTAGTTTATTGGAGGAATATCTCATCCACATAAAATTGAAGGAATGGCGATCAAGGATCATGGAATCGGGCATGAGGTAACTATGTATAAGGAGTGGTCACAAGTGTATTATTTTAAAAATAAATTTTCAATTATGTGTATACATTAACCCCTCCCCCTTCCCCCATTTTATTTGAGTAATGAAAAAAAATCTAAAGTATTACAGTAAATGAAAAGAATTATACCTAAACTTACCCACAAAGAACAATCTTGAATGTAGGACACATGTTGAACTATGCTTCATATACACTTGTAAAGAAACATTTATAAATCAATGATTACTTAGGATAAAAAATTTAAAGTAAATAATACAAACTAATAAATCAAATAATAAGTAATTAATACACATGATTGGGTATGCAAACCATTATGTTTTCTAATGCAAAACTGGTGGCTAGTGAGAGTAGTACCCTTAGAGATTTTCATTTCATTGAATCACTTTGATTGGATTGTGCATGCCCTAAACCTCATTGATAGGAGATTCTTATTAACAAATCAAGGTGTTCTTAAATACATCATTTCATAAAGAAGATATTATATTATCTTAGAATCCATATATGAACTCCAATATATCATTTTGGTACAAAAATTAGTGAAAAAATGTGAATCAACCACTAAAAATGGAATAAAATTCATTTCTAAAGAAAACTAATGAAACAATAACATGATATTAGTTTTGTTTATATAAAATATAGAATGACATGAATTTTCATTCCTCTCACAAAACTAGTCCAAAAACTAGGAAAGAATAGTGGTCATGTGTCACACACATCCCCAATATGAAATCTAAGTTTATTAATTCTAAGACTAAGTAATGACAAGTGATTTTTAGATTAAAAAATTGTGTTAATCTATAACACATGCCTCACATTAATCCACAAATTTGAGCATAAATATGAAACATGTCTAAGAATTCATCTAAATTAGTTATATATAACTGTTGTAAACCATCATGTAACTAACTATTTTTGAAATTCTAGAAATTAATATTTTCCAACTACTAGGACAACAATGCATTGTATTGAACATAGTCATCCTTTGCCCTTTTATACATGGAGTGTTGTCTTACAGTTATTTATAATTAAATTTTGGGTTTGACTATGAGAAACTTATTAAAATTTATATTTTCATTTCTATGCAGTATTATTATAGCTTAGTACCTAAAATAAGCCATTGTGTATTCCCCCTTTTTTTAGGTGAAACATGAATCTTGCACAATAACTTAGCTTAAAATAATAAATTTATTGAATGATGTTATATTTATTTTTGAAATATGAATTAATAATGATAATACTAGATATCATAGCATCATCATAGACAAATTAAGCAATATATTAACATAAGATACATGTAGAACTAGGCATACATAGTGTCATTTCTACATAGATGTTAGCAATGAGAAACTATGTGAGTAATAAACATATACTAAGTGTTTGAGATTCCATAGATTAAATCAAGGAGGATTCATGATATCCATCATCTATTCCAAAATATAGGAATATGCATGATGTTCATCATGTCATTTAAAATGTATCAAACAAGAATCATGGCCATTAGGCACATACACAAAGAATACACACAAAAGTAGAAAAAACACACAAGAGGCCAAGGGGACACATATAAGGTACATGTTCATATGTTTTTTACATTAATCGAAGCACACAAAAAGGATTAAAGTTCAAACAAGTACATGTTCAAATGTCCACAATACAAAAAAATTTAATACATGCAAGACATGAAGCAAGGAAGCAAACATGAAAATCATGCATGAGTAAAAGAATTTGATCTACATAAGAAACTTTGTAACATAATTATATTCAATGGCTCAAATATCCAATAATATAGCAATTTGAAATTAAGTGAGAAAATAATCATGCCATGTAATGTACTAAATAAGGAATAATAGGGATAGTCAAAGAATGGTATAACTTGTGTAAAAAGAGTCCCCTAGTTAAATTTTTGGGATAAAAACAAAAAAATTGTATAATGTTTGTGACTAGTTTGAATTTGAAAAATAAGATCATGTGTTTATTGGGATAAGTATAATAGAATCTAACAATATCACATTGAATTACTATCTAGGTTAGAATGGTTTTATCTATGTAAAATTTTTAGGTTTGAAATAGTGTCACCACCTACATTTGTATCTATAAGTGACAAACTGTATGTTCTAAAACTCACTCAAGTACACTTGTGAAGAATATTTGATATAAAATTAGATATAGATAAGTATTGTATATACTGAAGAATAAATTAACTAATGTAAATGAATTAAACATAGCATTCATAGGTTCTAGTTTTTATAATTTTCTATAAATTTTATTATTATTTATTGAATGTATAAAAAATAATAGTTAAAAAATCCAACACGTGTAAGGAATGTGGATAATCGAAGGGTGGATTTGGTGGAACATTATTGATTCACAAATAATAAATCTTGTCAAATTCCCATAGATCATCATCATTTTGATCATCATACCACTTGTGCTCTATAATTTCAGCCTTTTATTTTATATTGTTCTAAATCTTATGCATGCATATGGAATGTTTCTCTATTGTGTATGTAGCCTCATGTGTAATTTTTAGATAAATCAACTTTGATCCTTGATTCTTATGTATGAATATTCAATTTTCATCAATTCCATCATGGAGAATATGAATTTTTCTATACTCAAATTTGAATGTAATACATTATTGTAATGTATCAATTTTATTTCCCATTCCATGTAATTATTATTGACCCAATGTATCACTAATCTTATTTATTAATTTCATAACAAAAAGGATTGTATCCACAACCTTGAGACTACATGTGATTCATATTCTAGTATGTCTTATTAAATCTTGGCAATATATAATGTGTTGCAATTCATCTTGAACATGACTTATGTGTTGAATAAATGTGAGTGTGCATACATTTGGATCTATTTCCTTATTTATTTCCACATGTGTATAAAAATCTAAATAGTCAAAGGATTCCATCTAGAATCTTTGTAATGCATGTGTATTTGACCCTGATTTTGAGTCCTAGTGGGTTGTAGTAAGGGATATATAATCTAAATAGTGCATTTATTCTTATATTTCAAAATTATTTTTTGTAATGATAAAAAAGTATCAATAGCATGTCTTTTTATTTTGTGAATTACAAAAGGGTTTTCCCTCTTTATTTGATAAGCTATTAGTATATCTATGTCATCTTATTAGCAAAGTAATTAATTCCACGTCAATTAAAATTTGTAAAATATGTGGTATATAATTTGTACTATTATCTTGGATTATAATGGTTGGTTATTTATCCATGATTTAGATATTATTTATTGAATCTTTATATGGTGACATGTTCATCCATGTAATTCATTGATCTATTATGTCTCCTATTTTATAGTAATTCTAGATTTGAAAATGATATTAGTCCATGGTAAATATGATAAAATAGAGTTCTATGTAATATGTACATTGTAACAAATATTCATTCCTTTAACAAGTTCCCTATCTGGGTTCGGCTCCCAAATCTACCAATACATCTTTGGCATGAATCGGTTTTTAAAACCATCAGGAATGCTATAGGAGATTTTTTATTTGTGGATGAAAATACTTCAGATGGTTACCATTCGACCTGTGCACGCTTAATGGTTGAGGTGGATGTTTCTAAGGGCCTACCAGAGGTGATTTGTCTAGACTCCCCAAGGGACACTTGGACACAAATGTTGGATTTTGAGGGCATACCTTTTCGGTGCAGAAAGTGTCACCTGACGGGTCATATTACTGCTCGTTGTATGGCTGGGAAATCAAAGTCTAGACGACCACCTTCTTGGTGGTCTGAGGCTTCCTCCGAACATTACATGGCTAAACAACTTGAGGAAGATTCAGCTGATTTTGAGAATGAAGATAGTATCCACTCCAAGCTGATGATTGAGGAGGATTCGCTGGTAAAAGATTCCATAGATGGGCCTGTTGAGACTGAGAATAATGATCATTCTAAGCTAGTTGTTGAGGAGGCTTTGGTCTCTCCCCCTGTTTTGGAGGAACTATCTAGGAGCCAGACTGTGGCTAGTTTTCATAAGGATTTTGCTGAGTCATCTGTGTCCCCTGGGCTTCATGGATCACTGTCTTCTGAGATATGGATGACTGAGGCAGCAAAGGTAGAGGATGGATGGACAGCTATTAAGAGGAAGAAGTCTAAGCCTTTGGTCCACCCTCTAGATATGAATCTTCATTCGTGTAAAAAATAAATAATTTTTTAAACCTCTTTTGTATGGGAGGTTGTAGGATGCTGATCCTGTCTGTTGACGGTTCATTCTGTGTAGTGTCAACTGCTACATCTAGTCTTTTATGCTGTTTTCAAGTTCCTGTTTAACCTGGTTTGGTTTGTTCCAGTTTCGGGTTTCTTTTTAGAAACTTGGCTGTGCTTTAAGGTTTATCTCTTTTTTGATGTAAAGGGTTTTAGGGTCCCTTCAAAACCTGTTTTTACCTTAATCTAAAACATATGAAACATTTATTTTTCTTTTATTTGTGCTCACTATGATGATTACCTCTGAATCATATTTATATTGACCTAGTATAACTGGTGTAAAATTCAAAACACATAAGTAATCATTAATTTTCATTTTCATTGAATTGTATCATCATCAAAATCATCATCAATTTATTTTATATATATGACATTTAGATCTTTTGAATTTACTAGTAAAGGCAGTTCTTCAACATCTTCCTCTTGTTTTATTTTTTTAGGTGAATGATGTTTTGTAGAAACATTTATAGATTATATCTATTGATCATTATTATTGGATTCACTAACTCATCTATAATCATTTGATATATATTCATAATCTCTAGTTGTGACACTATATTAGATTGAGGTGCTCTTAATTATGCTTGGTTCTCAGTAGTAAACTTTGTAACTTTACATAATTTTAATGGTTCATTATCATTAGGGAATGTATATAAGTATCCATCATGTATACATTTGACACACTAATGTATATTAGAAGGTAAAAAATCCATTTCATTTATCCATGGTTTTCTCAATAGTAATTTATATTGAAAATGATTAGGCATTACTTAGATTCAAGTAGACAATATTTTAGGCCTTATGTTGATATCCAAAGTGATAACACCCAAAGCTTAGTGAGGAACATCATTAAATCCTTTGATTTTATTATATTAATTTTTCATATTAGACATATTAATAACCATTTTTGTAATAATGTAAGATTTAAAATATTCAAACTTGAACCATTATCAATGAAAACCCTTTTTACTATTGTAATTTTAAATTACACTTGTATAAATAAAGGAATATTTTATCAATAGTAGAATGAGTAGGTAAACCATTCTCAAAAGATATAATATATTAAATATACTTAAAATTATTTACAACATATTACATATAATAAGGCTCTTTATCACAAGGCATAGGTGTCTTATTCAATGCTTTATATAAAATATCTTTGAAAATAGTAAGTTTCTAAAGTAATTCTAACATGCATATCTTATTTGGTGTATTGCTTAATTGATCCACAATATCATACCCTTTATATTGAGTAAATAATCCAATTATATTGAGTAAATAATCCCATTATATTTATTTGGGTATGTGGATGGATTATTTGAGTTTATTACTCATGTCTTTCCTAATGAGGTGCCCAACCTCATTTCGTGAAAACAAATCAGACTATAGGATCTACTAAAATCCTAGGGAAAATAGTAGAAGTGGGATATGAGCTAAGATAATTGAGGTATACCATTGACATCTATAATAGTAAAATTTGGAAACTTAAACTAATAAATGCAATAATAAGCATCATAGAATTGTTATTTATTAAGTTCTTGATCAATATTAGATTTAAGTTTTTCATTTAAATTTTGCATCCATGGATTTACATTCAACCTAATGATTTTACATATTATCAAAAAACTACATCAAAATGGAATTAAAAAACTTTGATCCAATAAATAATACATATATTTGATCATTATTATCATGATTAGTATGGAAATAAAAAATCCAAAATCTAAAACTCTAATAGAAATGATAAAAATAGATGGAAACCCTAAGGGAAGCTAGGGTTTTTAAAAATTCAATCAATAGATGGATTTAGCAATATTTTTATCAAAATTGGGATCAAGATAATTTTAATATTAATTAGAAAAACTATTGAGTAAAATAAGAGTGAATAAAATAAGCATAAATTAAAAATTTCTTATTTGGAACTTACTAAACTTATAAATATGCTAAAGGGGGTAATACAAAACAAAATTAACTTATCTAGAAACTATATATGTAGGACTATAAGTGCAACTGTGAAAGTGACTATATGAAATTATGGAGTTACTATAAATCAGGAATATGGTTTTCATCTACTTGGGACAAGGCCATGCTAACTATAAGAAGTCAACATGCACTAGTGTATTTAGGGTACATCAATATCTAGTAGGGTTTTAGTTTTTTATGTAAAAATATATCAATTTGCCTTCACCTACTAGTTCTTTGTGTATGATTAGATCTATATGGGTTCAATGCAAAATCTAATATATGCCTTCTTATTCACTTGAAATCATATCTAATAATAAATAATAAATAACAATATAAATGGGAAAAAGGGGTTAGTGTTTGAATTTGTACTTGAACTCAACACCCCATGTGTTAAGCATTACATACATACTAATACTATGAATAGGGATCAAACTCTATGTAATTATTCCATGTTATGGTGGATGTGAAAAATTAGTGTGATGTTATATGATGGTGAAATCCTAGTGTGATTAAGTGATTCAATAATTACCTATGACTTTGAAGTATTATTCAAATCTAACTTAGGCCTACTAGGGTTTTGTGTATCCAAATTTGTGAAAATATTTCTTGTCAATGTGCACTTAGATATTTTAGTGTTTTTCAATTAGATGAGCCTCTAGTGAATAATGGTTAGAAATGTGGTTTAATAGTGATCATTTATTAATTCCTTTAGATGGGACTTGTGAAATATGTATGATGACCCATTAAATGAATTTGAATTTGAGAAATTATTCATTATTTGGTGGGAATATGCGGCCATAAAATTCAAATGCTATCGGCTATGTGTATCCAAAATCAAAAATAATAGATTCTCTGCTCTCAATGTCAAGTTAGATATTTTTTGTGTTTTTCAATCATATGAGCCTCCAGTGAACAATGGATGAAAATGTGGTTTTATAGTGATCATTTTTTGATTCATTCAGATGGGACTTCTTATATGTGTATGATGACCCATTAGGTGACTTTGAATTTGAGAAACTAGTTATTATTTGGTGGGAGGATACAACTGGTAGATTTAGACACTATGAAAGTATAGGATAATCCTAAAGGCATGACCTTATCTAAGGATCAAATATAACTAAGATGTAAGTGTGGATTGGTCTAAGGATAAGCTTAGGCATTTTTAATGAGAAATATAATATTTTAGTAGTCATTATTTTCTTGGAGAAATAGGTCATCCACATAGATGTGAAGGAATAGTAGTCAATGAATGTGTGATTAGGCATGATCTAAGTGTGTATAAGGAGTGGTCACAAGAAAAAAAATATATCAATAAATTTTAATATATGTGTTTACATTACCATTCAACTCACAAACTAAAAAACCAAGATGTGAAAAAATGACAAGAGACATAAGGACCAAGAATAAATACTACAACTAGTGATAAAAAAAACTAGAGGTGTAATTAAAGAAAAGATAAAACATAATAAATTATTAGTATAGAACATGCATGAAAGTGTTAGAATGATACAATAGAATCAAACTATGTACAAGCAAAAAAATATGTTTTATAAATGAAATTAGTAAGCATGACATGGTTGGATCTTTAAAATTTTTTAAGTTTGATTTTTTTATGCTTGTGTAGTGTGGAGGAAGAGTAGGCATCGTATGATGCCCAAAATGGTAATTTTATGTATGTATGGGCATTATAAAATACCTCAAATTCTGAATTAATATAAGGGTGGGCATTGTAATATGCCCCAATATATGAAGTGAAATGTGAATGGGCATCACAATATGCCCCAACATCTGATTTAGAGTGAGGTGATGGAGGAATCAGACCTATAGAAGAAGTTGGAATAGTCATATAAGATTTAGGAATAGTATCATCTATAATGTCCTTTGGAGTAGGCATTTAAACTAGGTACTCTTCTAGTTGATTTGACCTAAAAGGTTTAGGAGTGATAAAGGCTACCACATGTTTCATGTTTTTCATGTGAATCAATTATTACTCATTATTTCAAGAGTGAGTGCTAATATTAGTTTCAATAACATTAACAGTTAATTGGGAATTTAGATTATGTTGAGGCTAATTGTTATTTGGTTGTGAAGTGTGATTTTTATTTGATTAGTTTGATTGGGCATGATGAAATTTAAGATAATTGTTGTACAAGTATTAGGTGATGACATCATGGTTTAAATGTTTACCTAATAATAAGGTAAAATAAAATCTTTGAAGGTCATGAAAAATTTCATGAGAATGACCTACCATTGTATGCCACTAATAAAACTCATTAGGATTATACCATTTTGGGGGAATCTTGGAAGAGTCAAAACTTTTGGGTCAATAATGTGGTAGCTTTTTATTTATTTATTAGAGACTTAAAGGAGGGTAGGAATGGTTTGAATTATTTTAAGTATGATGTCCTACTTGAGATTATTAGGGAGGCTTGTTGTGACATTTATTGGTGTTGATTGTAGTGGTTGATTTTGGAAAAGACTCCTTAGTAGCATTTTTAGATGGTTTAAATTGGCTCATAAGGAAGCCTTGTATTGTTTTAGATTAAGGTAAAAATAGGTTTTGAAGGGACCCCGAAACCCTGGTACAAGGAAAGAAAGATGAAGCATTTACGACCATAGGCAAAACCTAAAACCTACTACAGAGAAGTAGCAAAAGTAGGTTTTATATGGCCCTGAAACCACCTGAAAGACCACAAGTCAAAACCCAAGTTTCACAAAGACCTGGCCACACCATAGTCAAAAGATTACAAAAAACCAGGAAACATGACTAGACAACACAACCAACTAGAAGAACCAGACTATTCTTCCAGATCCAAAATCATTTTCACTACTTCCTTACCTTTCACAATAGTATCCTGAATGGCAGTTGCTGTCGACATGGCTCCCTCTTGCATAGCTTTCTTTCTTGAGCTCTGTCTCATCCTTTGCTAGGCCCCTCCAAGGATTTGATCTCCTCATTAGCTCTTTTTCCAATATTAACAGCTGCAGCAAATATGTTGGATGTAACTTCCTCCATTTTCATTCTGCTCTCCTTGATGAGTTCCCTTAGGTTGTTCTCATAGTCTTTGAGCTTGATGGGGATGTCTCTCATCTATTTTTCCATGTTATTGATTTTGTTCCAAACTACCTTCTGGTTGTCTTCCATAATTTCCACTTTCCTTTTGAGATCCATTATCTCCTTAAACATCCATGAATCGAGTTGGAGGATAGCCTCTGCTTTGCAATTAATCCATCTCGTAGGTGTGTGCCTTTCATCGTTCTGCCTTTTATCACTCCACTCTTCTATCTTCTTATTAGGACTATTCCCGCCTTCTTCAAAGTGATCCTCTCTACCCCTTTGATTCTGTTCCTTCATTTCAGCTTGAACTTCCAGGTCTGTTTCTTGGTTATCAGCTTGTACTGTGTTTTCGCTTTCATTTATTAAAACAGGTCATCCAGGACTTTATCATCCTCAGACACTTGTTGGTTTTCCTCAGAGTCATCTTCACTACTTTCAAACTCCTCCCCTATGTTGACTCCTTTCTCATTCTTCTCTTGAACTTCTTCTTCCTCATTGGAACTTGTATTCCTGCTTTCTATTCCTCCCTCTTCCTCCAAGCTTTCCTACCCAGACTTATTAGTTCTCTCCCACTCTGTGTCCTCGTCAACATTCTGATTCTTGACACTAGGGGGCTTGATTTTGATTTTATCTTTCCCTTTAACAATTTCACTCTTGTTACTCTGTGATTCCTTGTTTTTCCCTAGGAAAGGGTTCTTAACCATGGCCTTGTTCTTGCAGTAGCCTTCAATTATCAGAATTAATCCTTCATGCAGAATAGGACGTGTTTCCTTCTTCCTATGAGTGAATAAACTTTGGACCAAAGAGAAATGCAGATAAAAGGGAAAGGAAATCCTTACTTTGTGTCTGAAATGATTTAGAAATACAAAGTGGAATTTGTGGACTCTCTTGCTTCTTCCATCGAGGATGAAGTACTCCCTCATACAGCATAAGACATCCCTCCATATACCCTTAATCTGTTCCATTTCATAGAAATCCCCATTCTTACCCAACTTCTACTCTTCTACATCCATCTTAGGGAATTTGCAAAAGGCCTCATTTGAAATGCTAGTCTGCTTGGAGAATTTTAATCCCTCTGAAGGCAGCCCCGTAACCTCTGCTATAAATTCCTCTGTTAGATTCACTGTGATGCCATGTAGAGTGACCCTATCATCAATCTAGTTTTTCAAAAAAGTCATTGTAATATGAGGTTTTAAACCATGGATCCTTTCCATATAGTTCACAACCTTCCCTCTCTGCAGGATTCTTCGGACATTTTGTTTCGCTCTCCATTCTTCACAATTTTTGGGTTCCTGCTTCCTTGGTTCTCCTTTCCTTATGCGAGCCATGCAGATTTCCTTTGATACCCAATCACTGTGAGCTATACAATGATCCCACCTACTACCAAATTGGTTCAAAACTCACCTTTTTTTAGGCACGTTCAGGATCCACTTCTCATTCTCTAGAGCCTTCCTCTTTAATGATTGTAAATCTTTCCCCACGAAGCCACTCCTCCAACTCATTAGTTTTCTATTACAATCTAATCTTTCCCTCCTTTGCATGAGTTGCATCATGATGAATGAGCACTCTAAGATCCACATTCTTTTCTAATGTTTCTTGCCACCTCACTTTGTGTCTTGTTCAGACTGCATAATTTGCTAACCAATCTGCAACTCCGTTGGCTTCACGGTAGGTGTGGGTAATTGTTACTTTTTCAAATTTTTTGATTAAAGTTTTCATCTCCATCATCATAGCCTCTATAGTCCATGACACATGATTTTTATTGTTTAGAATATTTATGATATTCAATGAGTCCCCTTCCAGCCATAATTTAGAATATCCTGAATCCACAGCTAGTTTGATGGTTTGAAGGGCAGCAGAAGCTTCGGCAATGTGACAACTCGATTTTCCAATGGGGATTGCAATAGCATCAATTACATTTCCCATATGGTTTCTCAAGACTCCTCTGCATCCTGCATTCCCTGGATTCCCTTTAGCAGCTCCATCAAAGTTTCCTTTAATCCACCCTTGAGGGGGGACATTCCATATAACACCTAATCTAGGATTTTCAGGTTTACCTTTTGAATTTTCCGTTCTTAAGGGATTATCCACTTAAAAGGTTGGGCTAGGATTCCTTTGTGATGAAAAATTTTCCTTAATATCTCTAATGATGTTCTGTCCCACCACCCATCTGGGTAATTCTTTACTTCTAAAAATTTGATTATTTCTTTCCTTCCATATTCCCCACCAAATATGGGGAAGAGTTAGTTTCCATAAAAATATAACTTCAGGATTCTTGGAGGGGCAATACCAACTTTTAAGAGATAATTCCATGTTTTTGTGATGAATCCAAGCAATACTCCATAGATTGAGGATTTCTTTCCAAACTTGTTGTGTAAAAGAACAGTTCACAAACAAGTGATCTCTATCTTCAAAGCCCTTCTTACAAAGAATACACCTGTTCACAACATATATTCCTCTTTTTTGTAAATTGTCCAAAGTTAAGATTTTATTTTGGAGGAGGGTCCATAAAAAGATTTTGATTTTAGGGATGAGCCCCTTTATCCAAGCCATCATCCACAAAGGTTTATTGCCATTTCCCTTTGAAGTGAAAATGGAAGAAACTTTAAACTGTCCACTAGGCTCATTATGCCAAACGATCTTATCTTCAAGATTAGGGTAGAGAGATATAACATTAAGGGATAGTTGTATATCCTTGAAATCTTGATCAAGATCAATAAGGTTCACCCAAGAGTTGTTCTGCCAGTATTGGTTAACCATTATTCCCACTCTTTGCTTACATTGGTCTATTACTTCATTATCTTGGATTTCATCTATCAAAGGTTTTCCTTTTAACCAAGCATCCTCCCAAAATTTCACCTTTTTTCCATTGCCAACTTTCCAGGAGCTTCCTTCTTCTAAAACTTGTTTAGTACCCTGAACTGCCCCCCATATGGTAGATGGATGGGAGACGTCAGGGTAAGAAAAGAACTCAGAGAGGGACTTAGCCTTGAATAAATACTTATGCTTCCATATTTTGCTCCATTCTTTGTTTTCCTGATAAACCCTCCATCCCTACTTGGCTAAGAGAGCTATGTTCATACTTCTAATTTTCCTTATTCCCAGTCCTCCTTCCCTGATAGGTTTATAAATGTTATCCCATGCTATTAAAGGCATTCTCCTTATCTCCTTAGTACCTATCCAAAGAAAGTTTCTCTAAATTTTTTCAATAGCTTCTACAAATTTGGTGGGGATTCTGAAAAGACTCAAAGCGTAAGTGGGTATGCTTTGAAGACTTGCTTTGAGGAGGGTAAGCTTTCCTGCTTAATTTAGAAAATTACCTTTCCATCCCGCTAGTTTCTTGCTAAATTTGTTAATAAGTCCTTCCCAAAAAGCTTCAGGAACTTTCATCCCAAGAGGGAGACCCAGTAGGAGGAGGGGAAAGATCCTATGGAACATTCAAGGATTTTAGCTATTTTGTTCTGTCTATGACTTGGGGTATTAGTAAAGAACACTGCACTTTTATTCCAATTGATCAGTTGACTTGAGGCAGCTGAATATAAATTTATAGCTTTCTTCAAAGTTCTTGCTTCTGTGACTTCAGATTGCCCCATGAAAATAGTATCGTCAACAAATTGACCATGGGAGCATATAAAAGGATGCGAAGAGGGTTTTAGACCCTTAAATAAACCTTTACGAACTAAGTCCCCTATATATCGTCCCATACTATCAGCCATAATTATAAATAGAATAGGGGATATAGGATCCCCTTGTCTCAATCCCCTTGATGGTTTAAAGAATCGAGATGAACTCCCATTTACCAACACTGCAATAGAAGTAGTAGATATCAGCTGCTTGATAATATCAACCACTCTTTATTCAAAGCCAAAGGCAATAAGACTATTTGAAAGGAATAACCAGTCCACTCTGTCATATGCTTTAGCAATATCCACTTTCATTATGAACCCCTCATTGTTAGATCTGAACAATGAATAAATATTCTCATGAGTAGTTATTACAGAGTTGAGGATTTGTCTTCCTGGGATGAATCCATTTTGCTGGTCAGCAATAATCCAAGGGATCACTTGAATTAGTCTGGTAGTTAAAACTTTGGATATAATCTTATAAAAGGAATTGCATAGACTAATCGGTCTAAACTGATTAGGAGAGTTACCTCTAATCTTTTTTGGAATTAGACACAGAAAAGTGGCATTTACTTCCTTTAACATCTATTTGGCTCCAAAGAATTCCTTCACCGCATTACTAACATCTTTGCCAACAAGTTTCCATAGCTTTTGAAAAAAGAACATGGGAAATCCATCTGGCCCAAGTGCTTTATCTCCTCCTAAAGAACTAACTGCTTTAAAGATTTCCTCCTCCTTAGGTATGGAGCATAACATGTTATTTTGCTCCATTGAGACCAAAGGAGGAATCACACATAGGATATCAGCCTGACTATCCAAATTGATATTTATATCAGCCTTCATCAGGGAGGAGAAAAAGGAAAGCATTTCCTCTATTTCCTTTTCCTCTGTCATCTTCTGATCTCCTTTTTTCAAGTATTGAATATGAGTTTTAGCTCTGTGTTTCAAAGTGGAAAGATGGAAGAACTTTGTATTTTTATCTCCTTCTTTCAACCATAAACCCTAGATCTTTGTCTCCAATAGATTTCTTCCTTAGTTATAATATCTTGATATTGAACCAATTGTTCCCTTTCTTCTGTAAGGAAGTCTGAGGTGTATCCATTTTGCTGAATTTTTTCTTGAATTCTACTAATTTCCTCCTTAATAGTATTCTTTTTCTCGAAAATATTTCCAAAACAATCCTTATTCCATTTCTTAACTTCCTTTTTAACGTTTTTGAGCTTGGAAGCAACTCTTAAGAGGGTAGTCCCCTCAATAGGTATATTCCACCACTCTTCTATTTTACTTTCAAACTATGGGTGCTGCATCCACATCTTTTCAAATCTAAAAGGATGATTCTTATTCTGATTTAACTTGACCGCTGTGAAGAGAAGAGGGTAATGATCCGAACCTATTCTATGGCATGCTTCCAACTTACAATTGTAATCTTTTGTCCAATCTAGAGAAATGAGAGCCCTATCAAGCTTGGCCTGTATACAGTCATTACCAATTCTCTTATTGCTCCATGTAAATTGAATTCCCTACAGCTCCATATCCATTAGTCCTTTATTTAAAAACTCCATGAGATCGAATCTCCCTTCCATTTGAATAGTATTACCCCCCTTTTTCTCATGTTCATAGAGGGGAACATTAAAATATCCCATTATAATCCATCGCCCACAATAATCTTTGCTTTTGAGATTTGAGATAGTCTCCCAGACCTTTTTCCTTTGGTTCTTGACATTGGGAGCATAGATATTTACAACATACCAACTTTCCTTTTGGTCAAAACTAGTAATTTTAATAGCCATAAGGTTTTTACTTTCTGTCAAAATAGAACCAGAATATTGATTCTTTTTCCATAGCATCATGGTGCCCCCTGAAGCACCTTCAGAGCTGCTGGCCTTGATAGTCTTTGATATGTTCTACTTTCTCTTTACTCATCTTGGTTTCTTGGAGCAGAAGGAGATCCGGCTTTTGCTCTCTAACAAAATTCCTAACTATATCTACTTTGTTTATGCTATTTAACCCCCTTATATTCCAACGTAATATTTTCATTACTTTTTATTATTTTGGAACAAATTCGACAAAATTATCTACCTACCATTTGTTATATTTTGTTTGCTTTCCATCTCTCTGTTCTTCTTTGTAAATTTTTTCCCAGGTTTATCTGTAGAGCCAACATCTGGTTTAATCTTGGATTGCGGTTCAGTTCCTCTTCCTTCTTTTTGCTTAGGAAGACCAATAGATTTTGCCTTGACACTTCTCATCACCATATTCTTTGTATTGTTCTTTTTCTCATCTTTTATCTTTTGGTCTTTTGAGTTTTTACCTACCTCTTTCTTTTCTTCTGCCGATGGGGTCTCTTCCACAGGAATGTTATTATCATCCTTAAATGACCCCTGCTTCTCCCCCATCTGGGTATCACACAACTCTCCTTCTAATTTTTTTTCCCCTTTAGGCACCACTTCTCCTTCCTCTAATCCATCGTTATCCTTTACCTCATTAAATTGATTTTCTAAACTTTGGGTACCAACAATCTGGTTTAGAACATTTGTTTCTTCCTCTGTTAAATGTTCTGATATTTTGTTCTCTGATTTCATCCCCTACTCTTCATTCTGGAGACTAACTTTTTTTAAATGAGGCTTTATAGCTCCTAATAAATTTAGGACACCATCCTCTTCAGTTGCAGGAACTTTATCCTCTTCTGTGCATAGATCTGCTAAAACTTCTAGATTCTTTTCTATCTTTCGATAGTCCTCTTTTACCTTCCATATTTTCTTTTCTTGAATCTTAATATTTTTCCCTTCCTGAACACTTCTAGGATGGGTTCTACCCCTATTGGGGTAGTTCTTAACCCAATGCCCCTGTTTCTTACACGCATAGCAGGAATTTGGCAAATCTTCAAAGACAATCTCTCGGGTTTTCTTACCAAGCTTTGAAATTAATTCCACTTTTTTAGGGAGATGGTTCAAGTCTACCACTTTAACATAAATTTTGGCACTTTGGAGTTTAGTTCTTGAATCTGTGGCATTGTCCACTGCCACTAACTCACCAAATGAACTAGCTATTCCGTTAAAAATGTCCTCATGCTAGAATTCTAATGGAAGACCAGGAAGTCTAGCCCATATAGGGGTAGTTAAGAAGAAAGAGTCTGATAAATCCATATCTGGTTCCCATTTTTTGATTGTAAGAGAGCATTTTCCAAAATACCAAGGCCCTTCACTAAGAACCTTATTCAAATCTTCCTTACAATTGAAAATAAAGGAGAAGAAACCATTCACCATTGGTGCAATGTCAACGTCTCCACATATAGTCCATTTCTTTTTTATCATATTTTTGAGTGAATCTATATTTGGTCTAGCTCCTAGAAACTTACCTACTAGAGTGATTTCCATAGATGACACTGAGAAATCAAGTAAAGGATCTGGGATAAAAACTTGAAACTCACCTTTCTCCCAGCATGATTTAGATGTCACTGGTGGAAAAAGGGATTTCCCAATTGGTTTTTCCCCAAACAATGATGACCAGGTCCTTTGTTCAAGGGCCCCTGTCTATCTTTCAGAATTCTTTTCCTTTTTATAATCAGCATTATCTTTCACTTTCTCCATGTATTGTTCTAACACACTATTCGATGGGGTATTTCTGACCCCACTAGAGGGCTCATTAGCAAATGAATCCCTTCGTTTGTCAGCATCATTCGATAATCCTGGCCCTCCACATTTTCTTTCTTCCTCTGTTATTCCCCCAAGATCTGTCACTCCTGCCAAATTCTCCCCGGTTCTTTTCCCGCTCATTCTGAATTCAAATTCTCCCCGCTGTTATTTCATGCCCAAACATTTATAAGGAAGCCTTGTATTGTTATTAATTGAATTAATCTTCTAATTTTTAAGGGGAGAATATATAAACTTTATATTGAAGATGATATTTTAGTGTAGTAACAAATATATTGAATATATTATTGTCATTCATATTATGATCTTATTTATATACCCAATATTTCTATCATTTGATGAAATCATGGTAAAATTCCTTAGGTGATTTATTAGTGTTAATAAAGTTACTAAGGCTATTATTAGGAAGTTAGTTATGTTATAATTCCTTAACTAAATAATTGATTAAGTCTTATAACTATGTAATGGAATGTCTAGGAAGTTGGTTGTACCATTATAACACATCTCCAATAAAGGTTTTGGTTAGAATCTTGGTAGTTGCAAAGTTGTTATTTCTAATGCATTCCTAATAGTGGTTATTAAATGATATAAAATGTGTCAAGATAAATATTCCTATCATATGTGATGGTTGGATAAATTCATCCAATATCAATAGACACAATGAAGGTATATATAGGTTTGTTTTGAATATTTTGAAGTAGTTTGTTTTGAATTGGGGGCTGAGGAATAAGATTTCCACTGAAATATTTAAGAGGAGGAAAATAATTCTAATTTGACTGACACATGATAAACTAAGGAAGTCAATTATCCATTTTAAAAATGTGTTTTTACATTTAGAGCATTTGAGTGATACTAGAATCTTTCTTAAGGGTCATTTGTTAGATCATTTATGTGAAGACTTGTGATAGATATAAAGGCAGAATTTGATTAGAATAGTTAAGATTATTGGTAGGAGGATTAATAGTAGGGGAGGATTCCTAATTGGTGTTAAGAGGCAAATGATTATTAGTTTCCATAACTAACATAGTAGATGCATTTAGAGGACTAAAACTCCCATTCTTTTTAGAGTATAAACAGTGTTATTTTTAATATTTTTCATATGTTACTTAGGGTATCAAGTCTTGAATTGAAAATTTTTAATCCATATTGCATTATGATGTGATAATACTTAGTGTTCTTGTTACTGGTGTAGTTATATGATTATGAATGCTAGTTTTAATAGGTAATACATAATATGATTTTCCAACCAATGATGTGGCTTTGTTGATGAGTGTAAAAGTGCTATGTTTAAAAGGATTAAAATTGGTATACAAAATATGCAACATATATTTATCATGATTTTGGATTTATCTTTGGGGATTTTATCCTCTACCATATGGTATGGGCTAAATCAAGATTGAGATTGAGGAAAATTGCATCCTAAGGAGTTTATTTCTAGGGTGAAGGTGGGAGGGATAAATGATCAGCCCATGTGGAATCTAAATGGGTGGAGGCACACTAAAATATCCCAATAGGGTACATTATTTTAATATTATGTAAAATATAATAATAAAAAATAAAAAATTGACAAGATAAGTTTGTCAAATTGAATCTCTAAGAAGTAAGATAGGGAAATGTGAGGAAACTACAACTAGGGGTGGTATATTATTCATGTCAGGTTCACCATATTATATTTTAATTGTGACTTAAAATTTAATATAAATAATTAAAATAAACGTAAATGTGAATATAATCCAACAAGGTGTGGGAATAGGATTCATGTCAGGTTGACTAGAATGTATGTACAGGATAGGATTAACCTATAACTATCCTATCTTAAGAGACTAAGACTTAAACAAGGTCAACCAAATATAGTTTTTAATATTTGGATGATTAGGTAAGGACCAATTAATTTTTTATATACAACATAGGGTAACCTATAATGAAAATTCCAAAAGGAAAGGGTTCATAATCCTAAGCCTATAACACAAGAATGTAGCTCTCACTATACCTCAACAAAGGTAAATGGTTGTAAACTATGGTTGTAAATATGAAAGAAAATTAAATGGTTTTGAAAGGGGTTAAAACAAAAATAAATTATGGGTTATAATGTTTTTAAATGGGTAAGGTCAAATGTTCATCCAAATAGGGGTTTATTCAACGTAAAGTGATTAATGACAATTCTAAGCAATATTATATCTAAAGTAGGTCATTTAGTATAGGGAAATGATAAATAAGGATACACACATACATCCATAATTAATTTAAAAAATAAATATATGATATACTAAGTAAAAAATTGAAATAGTGTAGGGATATAAATACTTATCTTTGGGTAGACCCATTGATGCTTAAATCTCCCCCTTTAGATCAAGTGGTACTTTGAAAGAGATGTTGTAGGATGAAGACTTAAAATATAAGAATAATCCCAAAATATCTTTATTTTTGGACTCCAAATAATATGACACATCCTTGGTTCAACTCATTCTATTGAACTTAAATGACCTTAAGCAAGACAAGACTTTGATTATAAGAATCTACCTCTAACTACTCTTTTTAGTACTTAAAAGCATAAATGTGAGCACAAGAAGAGAAAATGAATGTGATATGATATTTTTGGAATGAAATGTGTTAGTTGAATCAAAATTGTATCGATGTGGATGATAAATTTGGGAAAAACTATACTTGTATCATCCATGCTGATAGAAAGATAAGTAGGAAACAAACTATATCAACTTAGATGATATAGTATAAATATAAGGTGTCTAAAAAATTGGATAGAAGGATAAAGGAAATATACTAAGAGTTTATGAAGCAATACACATACACACACCCACACACACACACACACACACATACACAAGCACACTTTCATGATGTTTGAGATTACTTTCAGAACTCTAGGATTTATAATGCAAACTATAAGTTTTGGCTATTAGATTTAAGACAACCATATTTCAGTGTTTTAATACTTTAGGGAGACATTGTAGGAGGTCTGAATGTTGTATGAACTAAAACATATCTCAAAAAATACCATGAGATAATCCCAATCCATTCTCATTTCACACTTAAAGGTGTACACTCAAGGAGATTTATGCACCAACAATCCCTATAAAAAAACCATCAACAAATGATAAAAATGAAGATATTAGGTGCATACATTTACCATCCATGACTTGAGTACATAAACAAGGTCCTAATCCATCATTCTCTCATATTTTCATTATATATTATGAGTTGACCCTTCCTTTATGTTTTTTATACACTTACATGAACCTTGATGTCTATTTCAAACCTATTAAATATCATGAATATACATCTCAATATATTCAATTTAGTCCACACGTACATAGGTTAGTTATTTTAATTTTGGTCAATACTGACCTAATCTAGTCATAACCAAACCTCACCCTGTAATGTCTAATTTTAGAAAGCTAACCATTATTTAGGTTCAACCCATTTTACTAACATGTTAAGAAAATTATAAATTACCCTATTGGACTTATATATAAACAAATCAATGTCTCATTCCAAATGGGCTTGGCACTTATCTAGAACACATCTAAACACTATTGCACATTGACAAAATATACATTATTTCCCCTAAATTGCAAACCTATTGAAATAAGTAGTCAAAAACCAAATCTTAAGTACACTAAATATAATTTAAATTAAAAAAAAATTAATATTAAATCTAAATCATTAGCTACATACATATAATGAAGGAGTATAATTGCACAATCACACTATATAGATAACTATGTGTGGTTTGATTACCATCCTCAAAGTATTAGATACATATGTAGTGATCAATAATCAAATTTTATCTACATAACTATCTATTTTTATCTTATTAATGTTTATGCTTCTAACCAGTCTTCCATATTTAATGCTTTAATAAAATTTTGAAATTCCTTTCCATCGGTTTCTGCTCTTAGATGGAGTAACAACCTAGGTATAAACCATTCAATTTTTTGTATTTATATTAAAAGATATATTGACTTCCTTATTACTTCCTTGAATATTTTATCAATTTATTTTATGGATTATTTTTATCCTTGAATCAATTATTTCATCTTACTTGCACTTTCTATGGGCATCTCTGGATAGTATAAATCACTTTTAAATGCATCTTTAATTTCATCTCATGTCTTATTATGACTAGTATTCATCTTCATATACCATTTTAATGTATCATATTTTAATGTTCCCATAAAATCAAATAATTTAATTTGGTTATCTATTATGTTATGTATTCTCCAGTATGCATCAAGTGAAAACAAATGTCTATTTCCATATTTTTTATCTTTCTCAAATATGGGTAATTTAGTCTTCTAATCCATTTTGGTTTGATTGGAACTTGTATTTTTATTTATTGGTTTTCTATTAGTATTGTTTTTGTTTTTTTGTTTGTATTTTTTTTCTTAACAGTATTGTTGTTTCCATACAAATTTATTTTTTATTTTATCGCATGATCTCAAAGTAACTTTTTAACACTTATTTAAAATATATCACTATTCCTTATCTTATCAAATTCTTAGGTTTGTATTTTTCGTATCTATATTTTAATTAGTATCTTTTATATATACCTTCTTTAGGTAGTGTTTCTCTAATTATTTGCAGTGGTACAGGCAATGATGGTTGGTTTAAGGAATTCATATCCTCAAATAATATATTTAAGCTCTGGGGGGAGGGGAGGATGGGTGCTTCTCATAGCTTCTCATTTTCATTTTCATCTTTATCTTTTTCATATCTATTACTCCTAACTAAGATTTATCCATAATCTTCATATCTATTATCTCTTCATTTTATTCCAATTTATTCATCTAATCCTATTTCCCATTTATGTTTTCTAATACTTTTTTATACTACCTTTTTAAATCAATTTTCTAAATCTAATTCTCTTTACTTTTTATTTATATCTTATCATTCTATTATTTCCTCTTTATCTTTTATCTTGCTAATCTCTTATTCTCTGATTTCTATACATTCTTATTTATCCCCTCTATCTAACTAATTATTCATATACTTGGTAAGGGTTCTATTTGGCCTTCTACTTATCAACATTCCTCCCTATGTTTCTTATAGATCATCTTTATACTAGATTCTAATGAATTTATTGATTCATTTATTTATTCAACTAAGTTTATGTACATAGTATGATCTTATTACATCCATTTTATATCAATTTAGAATAGTTATTCCATTATTATAATAGGTTTAGGTGTTTCTAACACTAGTTCCAAATTTTGTGTTATCTCATAATGCTTCATACTATATTTGTATTCAAATTTTTATTCCGTATTTTCCATGAAAAATACACTTTATTTCACCTTTTTATTTTCTCTTTTTAGGTTTAATTTCTTCAATATTTCATCTTTTTATAATCTCTATTTGTAAATATTCTCATTTAATTGTTTCTTCTTTTCTGTTGAACTTATCTATTATTTTAGTTGCCCCATTACTAGTTCTTTGTATGTCCTAATTTTTTTATTTTAATTCCATGTTCTCTACATTATTTTATTCAATTTTATTATTCCTTTATTCCTACTCTTCCTTACCTTATACTCTTTCTTTCTTTCTTTATTTATACTTTTTTTTCTTCCATTGTCTCTACATTTTATCTTATCTCATCTAAATTCATTCTTATCACTAATCTTTGCTCTAGTATTTTGTTAGTTTTTCTATTATTGTTTTTATTTATCCCACCCAAACATTACATATTTTATTTTTAAATAGTCATCCCTACTCAAATCCCCACTCTCACCTTATGTCATCCCCTTGTTGGAGTATTGTTAATGATGTCATAGAGGTGTCTTGGTGAGTGGATGTAGAGCCCTGATAGTCTATGTTATAATGATAAGGTGTGAAATGTCCTTGTTATTGTATGCTTGAAGTATGCTTGGTTAATATTTTGTTTTGACATAATTATAGAGGTTCAAGGATGAGTATGGTGATTTGAACATGTGAAAGGGGTCCTATCAAAATTTAATAATGCTTTGATTTCTTGTGTACACGAGTGGATTTCATCTGGTTGATCATAGTTTTCATCAAGAAACTTTAGGTCTAATGACATAAAATCTGAGTAGGTAGTTGATGATGTCACCATTGCCATGTGGTAATGAGTCAATGGTATTTGGTCATATGGTTTTGATCACATTAGTCCTTAGTTGTTATATTATAGATCTCAAGGCATGCATCAAATTGAGGTAAAATATATGAGGGTGCATAGTTGACTTCTCAGTAAGAATTCATTGTTTTCTCATACTTAGCCAAATTTGCAATGAGGCAAAAAGAGTCAAGTAATCACTTTGATGATGGAATATCTTGCATGAGTGGACATTTTATAAGAAGGTGATCATATGGGTTTGTTTATTTATGTGCCTAGTTTATTTCCACTAAATTTTAGATCATTCAATGAAGTGCATCAAAATATATGTATATGCAAATTTGGGATCCCAGATAGTTTGACTCTATTTTTTCATACTTATCCAAATTTGCATATGGAAAGAAAGAGTCCAATAGGCATTTTTATGGTGTCATATATTACACATGTGAAGGTGTCAAGAGAAACTGATCATATGGATTTGTTTAGTTTTGATGCTAGTTTATTTGTACTAAATTTTAGATCATGTACTAAAGTGCAATAAAATTTGTGCATGTTCAAATTTGGCCTCTCAAGTAGGTTTTGGCATAGTTGGCTTTATGATATAAAATTTTGAAAATGTATTTTAATGGTGATATATCTCACACATGTAAAGGCTTCAAGAGTAGTTTGTTACATGGTTAGATTCTCCTATGTAAAGGTATCATATGATCCAAATTTGAGATCATACATCTAAACATAGAAGAATTTATTAAGGTTCGAAAATGGATTATTAGAAAGATAAGCAAGGTTCCCATACTTATTCATTTCTACACAAATTAAAGTTTGAGCAAGATCAATGGTATACATTGCTCCAAAAAGTAAGGAAGAAATGAGATGAAGATAGGTTCATGATGTTTAATGACTAATAAAAGGTATAGGATAAGGATCTAATAGTGAACAAGTGTTCATACAGACTGATCAAATAGTGAGCATTGATTGTTAAAGACCTGGTTGATCCACAGAGATCAATGGAGCATGTTAAGTCAACATTTCAATATTGCATGAGATGAGGCCAAAGTAACTAATGTTTAAAGTTTTGCATTATCAGTCTATGTGTTTAATATTGGATAAGATCAACATTGAATATTTAATCTAAGATGAGAGGACATGAGATGAGAGCATTGTGCTCAAAGTTTAACTATGACCATTTGAATTCAAATATTTGAATTTAACACAGGGAAAAACTAGAGCTCTATATTTTGTCCATATATTTTGATAGATGTTAAATTTAAAAGTGTTATAAAAATAAAAGATGAAGAAGACTCCATGGTGTATCTAATAAATCTAATTTGAAGATCTAAAAAGTGAGTAAATTTAAAGATATTAATGTTCAAAGTTGATTGTGTGTTTGTGCTTATTTTGTAAATCCTGAGAAGAATAATTGAGCTTATATAGATATTATTTTGATGTCTCTTGATGAATTGACTATTAAGGAGTGTTGTAGACTCCATGAGGATGCTCTATGTGGATTTTATAGGTGTGGTCAATATATATTAAGTATGAAAAATGCTTAAGAAGTTGACTATGTATTCATTCATGATGTTCCTATGCACTAGGTTAGTGTTTGAGTTGTTTGAGCATATGCAAAGATGAGATAAGATGACTATGATAATTTTAGGATGTCAAAGAGGACACAAGGAGTGTACCCATGTATTTGAAAGTGGTCATGTGTTCTTGTTTTGTTTGATGAAGTGCTAAATAAGTGAATGGGTTCACATGAGACCTATAAGGGATATAAGGGCCTTATTAAAAGGTGAAGTTACTTAAGGGTGACCCATAGATGTTATGGTTGACCTATGAAGATTGTTTTTATCTATTTCTTCATATGATATATGGCTTAAGGATTAAGACATGCCTAATGGCTGACTAAGGTGTTGATTATCAAGATTGCTCTATAAATAGTGAAATCAAAGATGGTGATTTCTAGATTAAGTGTGAAAGACTTGGGAGAGATTGGAGAGAGAGGATTTTGTGTGTTTTATGGAATGAATGAAAGGTAAAGTTCCATGTGGATGAGTTAAATAGTATAATATATTGAGGACTATTTTTATGGCTTATAGGTCATAATTGTATTGGTAGAATAATGCTCTTACAGTTTGAGTATGAGCAAAGGTGAAGAGTGATAATTAGATGTCCATAATTAAGTGTTGAAGACATTAGTTAAAAGGTGTATGTGTTCATAGGTGTCATTATGGTAGCTTAGTATCTAAGGTGGTTATATCCTCCTTGTAAGGTAAAACTTGTTAAAAGTTTGCTTGTTATTGTAGCTCAACTAGATAGGTGTGGTAGCACCTTATGGGATTGTAGTCTCACTAAATAGGGTTGTACTTCCTTAATAGATTTCATCTGGTTTAAATTGGATCTTATTTTTATAGGAGATTATTCTAATTATAGGTTCTAGTGGGTTTTATTCCCTAAGAGGGTTTCCCACATATGTCATGCATTATGTGATTGATATTTCATTGTCTCTCTTGTTCATTTCTATGAATGATGTGTATGATTCATGAATGCTTATGGTAATTGATTAAGTTTTTCTAAAGATAAAACTTGAATTTGGATTATTTGGGCTCACTAATTCACCCCCTTTCAATGATTTTACCTCTAAAAATTGGTATCAGAGTAGGTCGTTTGTTAAAGGATTAACAACTTGAAGGTAATCCAAGGTACAATATGGGTAGTCATCAAGGAGGTTTATCTAATAAGCAAGCACTGATGTTTAATGGATCCAATTATGATTTTTGGAGTACAAGGATGAGGACATATATTTTATCCCTAGGGTTTGATTTATGGTAATCTATTATGGATGGTTATGTTTCTCTTATTACTCCTCCATCTAGTGTTGTAGACAAGAAGTTATTTGAGAACAATTCCAAGGACATGAATGCTATCACTTGTGGTCTTTCACATACTAAATACACCAAGTTAATCCATTGTACATGTGTTAAAGAGATATGGGATAAAATGAATATCATTTTTTAAGGAGATTCAAAGGTCAAACTTGATAAGTTGTAGACTCAAAAGGCAATATGAAAGTCTCAAGATGAAGGAAGAATATTTTGTGGCATCCTTTCTATAGAGAGTTGATGAGACTGTGAATAGCATCAAAGGTCTTGAAGAGAATATTCAAGAGGCAAATATAATCTAAAAGGTATTAAGGTCTCTATCTCTAAATTTTGATCCAAAATTATCTGCTATAGAAGAGAGTCATGATCTTACTGAGTTGAACATGGATCAATTTCATGGCCCTTACTACATATGAGATGATAATAAATGATGATATACCACCAAAGAAGGATGTTGCATTCAAGATAGAGATGAATCCTAAGAAGAATTTTCAAGTTAAGAAATCTAAATAGGATGGCATATCTAACATTATGAGGATGAACTAATTACTTTGATTACTAAAAACTTGAACACATGATCAGGGAAATATTAGGGTAAACTACCCTTCAAATGTTTCAATTATGGAGAGATAGGACATTTTTCTCATAAGTTCCCTTATAATCATGAGAAAAAAGATGATGAAGAGCATGGTAAAGACCAAGATGATGACACAAAGTCATATGAAAGTTTAACAACAAAAAGAAGTCCTTCAAAAACAAGAAGAATCTTTATTCCAAAGAAGATTGTAGCTCATTAGATGAGAGTGAAGATAGTAACTCAGAATATGTTCATGAAGATGATGGTCTTAATGAATATGAAGATCTATTCATGGCTAAGGAAGGAAGTTTCTCACATGAGAAGGTTTCTACTTGGAGTGATTTAGATAATGATGAAGATGAGGTGGAGTATGAGACTATATTGATGAATGATCTTAAAGAGCTGTGGATTGAGAAGAAGATCAATAATAAGATAAAATATAAACTCAAGGACTATGAGGAGAAATTTAGTGTATTTGAGGAAAGATTGGTTGAAGACTCTAGGGAGCATGAAGGTGATAATATCATGTTTCTTAATTCTAAGTTGGAATCTATGTCTAAAAGTCTGAGAGCCAAAGAAGAAGAATGTTCAAGGTATGTTTCTTAAAAATGAGTCTTTAACATTTTAGTTAGAGAAGACATCTAGTAAGGTGAATTCATTTGTGAGATTTGAAAATAACTAATGTGATATAGACAACATTTTGAATGGTCAAACTCATGCTAGTAATAGAACTAGTCTTGGATATGAAGAAGAACAAAAGAATGTTACTCATGACAAGATGAAGACTAATGTGAATAAGGACAATCATACTTTGAAGACAAATCATCAAATAAGGACTAAAGGTACTAATAAAATAAAGACAAATTAGATCAAACAACCAAATTCTATGATATATGCGAGATTCAATTATTACTATTATATATGTAATCAATTTGGTCATAGGGATAGAGAGTGCAAGAGACATGTTAGAAATGAGTTTGCATGGGACTATGATGGGGGTCATCAGTCAAAAGAAGTGATGAAAATTAAGTGCTTCAACTATCTTTATGTGGGACACTTTTTAAACCATTATCCACATAAGATTAGATAAGGTAAGTCCTCTTTAAAAAGGGGAGGTTATTTTTTTTGTCATGATAAAGGATATATGGCAAGTTTCTATTTAAACATAGTAAGAAAAAATGTGTTTCCATTAAGGAGTATGGTGTGCTAAAATTATGAATAGAGAGGTCACATTTCTAGATTCTATAAACAAAGTCCATCAAGTCAAAATTAATTCAATCAAGATCTTAGAGTGTAAGGAAGAAGGAATGTTAACACATGGAAGCCAAAGGTGACAAGTGTGACTCATGGTAAGACTGTAGGTCCAAGTTATTTTTTCTATATGGTGGATAATGCTTCAGAAGTTGAAGAGTACCAAGAGGTCTCATTGTCTGCTCATATTGAGAATGAAGAGATCAAGCTCAAAGAGAAGATGAAGGTTCTGCTTGAAGCTAGTCTTGAGGTATATATGGATCCAAGTGAACATCATACTATTGTTGAGTAGGTATCATGTAAAGAACATTAATTTTTTACCTATTAATGAGGTTCTAAACTGTAAGGTAGATCCTTTAGATGAAAAGGTATGTAGTAAATTTGTGTTGTATCCATGTATTATCAATCTAATCATAGAAGAAAAGTAGAATGTTATAGTAAATGAGGAAGTTGTTTCTCCTAAGTCAAAGAAGAAGAAGAATAACTATAAGTATCTTATGACCAAGGATGAAAAGGAATATGAGGAATTATGGGCAACTCCTAGTTTTACACCATGGTAGAGCATTATGGTTTAGAGGTCTCTATCTATGCTTCTTAAGAGACTCATTTCTATGGAGAATAAAGTTTGTGTGCTCAAGATGATAATTCCAATAAGATAAGGTCTTTGGTTAAGGGGGAGTAACAAGTTCATGATCCTATTTTAGAGGTTTGTAAAGGAGCTATAGTATAGAGTCAAAATGGGTGGTTCTAGCTGGCTTAATGAGATTGATGCAAATGTCAAGAAGATTTTGATGATCAAAAATCTATATACACTTCTTTGTGATGTTTTCCAGGTGCTTTTGTGATCTAAAGTTATGTATTGTGCCAATTGAAGATTTTTAGTGCTTTAGTTTTCTCGATTTTTGGCTTAAGAGCAAGTAGGACTAAAATAGGTTATAGGAAGTCAAGGATACCAAAGGTGTGAAGGCTCAATTTTTGGTTCAAAAGTGTGTGATTAATGTTTCTAAGTGTGTAAGAAGTAATATAGGTGTGTGTTGACCAAAAGGAGGTTTGTTGACACAATTTATTTTAAGATTCTAGGGTTTTGGGCTATACTAGAAAAGTAGTTTACCTTATGAGTTAAGATATGAGTCTTCTTAATATGTTGAATAGGCCAAATGGGTGGTTAAATCTATATTCATAGAGAATTGAAGGTTTGTGGTTATCAAGTTATTCATGTTTTTATCAATATGGAGGGCTAATTGGCTAGAAGGTTTATGAAGGAGCTATAATACATGGTCAAAATGGGTGTTTTTTAGGTTGATTGAAAGCATGTTTCCTATTTGGTGAGTGGCATGATGCTCTATTGGTGGTCATGGAAGTGCCTTGAGAGAGAAGGCTTGTAAGCTTGTGTGGTGGTTCTTCATGGTGTGTGGAGGTCTAAAGATGCTCAAAAAGTGTGATGGATTAGAGATCTTAGGGGGAGTCCCTCTCAGATGTTTTTGGTGAGTTCCATCAGATTCTAGTATTTTTTGTGTTCTTTCTTCATTGGTAGCAGTGCTTGGTTGAAGAGAGCATTGGCATGGAGAAAGAGGAAGTTGTCAAGGTAAGAAGAGGTAAGATAAAGGTAAGGGGGAGTTTGTATCATCTTTCTAAGATGGTCCTTTCCTAATTTTTAGTATTTTTAGGTCCTTAGGACTATTTGGTGCCCACTTTATCATTGTGTCAAAGGGGGAGAAATTTCTTATTGTGGGAGTCATTGAAGAAAGAGAAGGTGAGCTGTATATTGCTATATATGATTATTGTTGACATCAATGATAAAGGGGGAGATTGTTGGAGTATTATCAATGATGTTATGGTGATGTCATGGAGGTGTCTTGGTGAGTGGTTATTGAACCTTGGTAGTCTATTTGATAATGACAAAGTGTGTAATGTGCTTGTTCTTGTATGCTTGAAGTATGTTTCATTGATCTTCTATTTTGGCATGGTTAAAGAGGTTCATGGATGAGTATGGTGATTTGAGAATGTGAAAGGAGTCCTATCATAAGTAAATAATGATTTGAGTGCTTATGTGCATGATTTTATTTCATCTGGTTGATCATAGTTTTCATCTAGACACTTTGGGTCCAGTGGTAGAAAATCTAAGTAGTTAGTTTGATGATGTCATTATTGCCATGTGGGAATGAGTCAAGGGGAATTGGTCATATGGTTGTGATCATCTTAGTTCCTAGTTGTTATGTGTTAGATCTTAAGTCATGCATCAAAGCAAAGTAAAAAATATGAGGGTGTAAAGTTGGCTTCTCAGTCAGAATTCATTGTTTTCCCATACATAGCTAATTTGTAATGAGGTAGAAAGAATCAAGTAATAAATTTGATGATGGAATATCTCACACGTGTGGACATTTAAGGAGAAGTTGATCATATGGGTTTGATTATTTTTATGCCTAGTTTATTTGTGCTAAATTTTATATCATACAATGAAGTTCATCAAAAAATATGCATATGCAAAGTGGCCTCCTAGATAGTTTGACCATGTTTTTTCATACTAAGCCAAATTTGCATAAGGCAAGAAAGAGCCAAGTAGGAATTTTTATGATGGCATATCTTTCACGTGTAAAGGTATCAAGAGAAATTGATCATATGGGTTTGTTTAGATTTAATCCTAGTTTATTTGTGTTAAATTTCAATTCATGCATTGAAATGCAGCAAAAGTTATGTATGTTCAAAGTTGGCCTCTTAGGTAGGTTTTGACATAGTTGGCTCTATGAAAAAAGATTTTGAAAAGGCATTTTAATGGTAATATATCTCACACATGTAAAGTATTTAGGATTAGTCTTTCACATGGTTGAATTCTCCTATTTAAGGATGTCATATGGTCCAAATTTGAGATCATGTATCCAAGCATAGAAGAAGTTATTAAGGTTCAAAAATGGCTTCTCAGGTAGATAAGCAAGGTTACCATAGTCATTTATGTACAAGTTAAAGTTCAAGTAAGATTGACATTATGCATTTCTCCAAGAAGTAAAGAAATAATGAGATGAAGATAGGTGCATGATGTTTAATAAGTAAGTAAAGGTATAGGATAAGGATCCAATGGCAAGTGGGTTTTTGTATAGATTAATCGAATGGTGAGCATTAATTACTAAAGACTTGGTTGATCCATAGAGATCGATAGAGCATGTTAAGTCAACATTTCAAGATTGCACAAGATGAGGTCAAAGTGAATGAGGTTTAATATTTGCCATTGGTTGTTTATGTGTTAAAGATTAGACAAGATCAATAGTGTGTATTTGATCTGAGCTGAGAGGATACGAGATGTGAGCATTGTGTTCAAAGGTTAACTGTGACTGTTTGATTTCAAATATTTGAATTTAACATAGGGAAAAACTAAAGCTCTATATTTTGTCCATATCTTTTGATAGAAGTTGAATTTTTTGGTGCTATAAAAAGAAAAGATGAAGAGGACTCCATGGTGCATCTATTAAACCTAATTTAAATATCTGAAAGTGAGTATAATTAAGGATATTAATGTTTAAATTTGACTATGTGTTTATCTTTATTTCACAAATGACCTGAGAAGAATAATTAAGCTTATATAGATATTGTTTCAATGTATCTTGATGAAATAACTATTGGGGAGTGTTTTAAACTCCATGAGGATGCTCTATGTGTATTTTAGAGGTGTGGTCAATCTATCTTGACTATGAACAATGCTTAAGAATTTGATTATGTATTCGTTCATGATGTTCCTATACACCAGGTCAGTGTTTGAGTTGTTTGAGCATATACATAGGTGAGATAAGATGACTATGATAATTTAAGTATGTCAAATGGGACATAAGGAGTGGACCCATGTATTTGAAAGTGGTCTTGTGTTCTTTTTTTTCTCAATGAAGTTCTAAAGGAGTGAATGGGTTCACATGAGACCTATAAGGGCTACAAGGACCTTATTAAAAGGTGTAGTAACTTAAGGGTGACCAATAGATGTTATGGTTGACCTATGAATATTTTCTTGAGTTGTGTCTTTGTATGATAAATGTCTTAAGGGTTAAGACATGCCTAATTACTAACCAAGGTGTTGATTATCAAGATTTATCTATAAATAGTAAAATCAAAGATGGTGATTTATAAACTTTGTGTGAAATACATGGGAGAGATTAGAGAGAGGATTTTGTGTGTTTTATGGATTGAAGGAAAGGTAAAGTGCCCTTTGGATGAGTTTAAGATCAAAATAGATTGATGACTATTTATATGGCCTGTAGGTCATAATTATATTGGAAAAATAATGCTCTTGATGTTTGAGTATGAGTGAAGGTAAAGAGTGATAATCAGAGGTCCATCATTAGATTTTGATGAAATCATTTCAAAGGTAGATGTATTCATATGTTTTATTGTGGTAGCTCAGCATCGAAGGTGGTTGTAGCCTCTTTGTAAGGTAAAACTTGTTAAAAGTTTAGTTATTATTGTAGCTCAACTAGACATGTGTGACAACACCTTGTGGGATTGTAGTCTCACTAAATAGGGATTGTAGTTCCTTAATAAATTACAATTGATCTAAATTAGATATTTTTTTATAGGATAATATTCCAATTGCAGGTTCCAGTGCGTTTTATTCTCCAAGAGGGTTTGTCACAGATGTCATGTGTTATGTGATTGATCTTGCATTTTCTCTCTTGTTCATTACTATGAATGATGTGTATGCTTCATGAATGTTTATGGTAACTAATTTAGGTTTTGTAAAGATTAGAATTAAAGTTGTATTATTTGGGCTCATTGATTCACCCCCCTTAGTGATTTTACCTCTAACACCCCTAGGTGCCTATCCCTTACAAGAACTATTTATCATTGTTTATTTACAAACCTTCAATTAGTAATATGTAGTTTAATCTTGGTAATTTTTATATGTGTCTTCATCTTTAAGCCTATAATAATTCCCCATATTTACATCAAAACTCACCCACCTTGATATTTCTCAAGGTTTTATAAATGAGTCTAATGTTTTTTCAAACTAGTAGTTGACCACTTGGGTCCATAAATTTTTACCTCTTCAAGGGATTGTAACTTCTTCTTCCAATATATATGTTTATTAATGTGCATCCTTGATATTTTTATATTTTATTATAGATTAATATCCATGTCCATGATAACTCCATTAAGGTCACTCAAAATTATTCATCTTAGGGTCGATATAATTTATTTTCCACTTGATCATCTACCATAGTTACTATTATTTTTATCTCATGTTGAATATACTATTTTATTCACATCTCCCACCAATTTTTGGTCTCTCTTAAAGATGGATTCCATAACTCTAGCAAGTAATTTTCCATAGACATCAATTTTTCTAAATCCTAGGATTAGATGCCAAATGTTGACATAAATTATACACAATATCTTAAGTTCAAATTTATATGTTTTATATGATTTTTATGTCATAATACAAGTAACATTATTCTATTAATATAACATATTTACTATGTTAAACATAGATACATAAAATACTAATAATGTGTAGCACAAATAATGATGCATAACTCAAAATATTTTTGTTGGTAATTTGATTGTCATTGATGTCAAAAGGGAGATTATGGATGTAATTAATGCTTAGGTATACTTATGGTAATTTGAGGATGTGAAAGGCATTATATCAAAGGTCAAGGATGATTGGAGTGCTTATGTGCATGAGTGGAATTCATCTGGTTCCTCATATTGATCATTTAGAAATTTTGGGTCTATAATAGGAAAATTTGAAAAGGAAATTTGCTAACATCATTGTTGCCATGTGTGGATGAGTCTAAGGGAGATAGTCATATGGTTATGATCACATTAATCCCTAGCTTTATGAGATAAATTTGAATCCATGCAATGATGTATAGTTGAAGATATGAGGATGTAAAGTTGGATACTTAGATAAATTCACTAAGTTTCTATACGAAGATAAATTTACAAAAGGGTTAAAGTAGATCCAAATAAGCATGTTGATGAGGTCAAAACTTACACACATGAAGGTGTTAGGACAAAATAATCATATGGGTTTTTTCATTTTTATGCATATTTTCTATGCACTAAATCTTAGGTCACATGATGTAGCGTGATAAAATATATACATGAGCAAATTTGGGATCCAAGGCATTTTGATAGTATTTTCCCACAGTCAAATTTTTAGGTTATAAGTAAAATTTGAGAAGGAATTTTTATGATGCCATATCTTAAAAGTATGAAACATTTAAGATAAAATGTATATATGGATAGAAACCCCTATGTGAGAGGATCTTATGTGCTAAGTTGTAGGTCATGTGACTAAGTGAAAGAAGAGTTATACATATGCAAATTTAGCCTTCTAGGCATATTGAAATGGTCCCCATACTTATTAAAATCTACACAAGGTCCTACAAAGTTGTCATGATTTTATAAAGACTATTTATGGACATTTACAAATGAAATAGATAGAAGATATATTATGGGTGTTTCATGAGCATCTTAGATATATGGTCCATAGGTTTAGATGAAATTCATGAGCCTAAAATTGAATTATCAAGTGTCAAAATCATGGAGCATTAAATATTAAATATACAATGTGGTTCAAAGTCAAATAGTCAATGATGAATGTAAAGATGCCAAGTATCTCAATAGCAATAACTGATAGCAATGTGTAAAAGGCACATGCTAATGCTAAATGTCACATTATTGAGAGATAAATATAGATAAATTTCAAGCTTGTTAGAAGATCTGATAGTGAATAGGTGATCCTAAAAAGGAGATCCAATAGAGTGAGTGGAATTAGTGGGATAAAGTGCTCGAGTTTTATCGACATAATGGTGAGTGAAAGCCTGATCAAGTTTGAGAACATTGACAGAGTGTAATCATTCCAAAGACTCAATAAGTAGTGAGATGGAATAAAGATCTTGATGTTTAATGTCAAGACAGAAGTAAATATCATGCTAGTTTGAAGATCTAATGAAACACTAGATCTCAGATCAAAAATATCAATGGACATGTTTTAAAGTTGAACAATTAAATTTTGGAAGTGTACAAGGATCCAATGGAGAGCATCAACTTATCAGAGATTGATCCAAAGGATGCATTTTAAAGTTAATTAATTTGAATGAAGACCATTAGATCATGGTGCCAAATTTAAGATCAATGATTGATATTTAAAGATATGATCAATCTAATGATCAAGTGTAGGAACATACAAGAACATGTAGGTAAGTCATAAATCATTACACAGACAATGAGATTGATTTTTGTAATCAATAAAAAATTTAAATATGTATGTGAATCAAAATTAGAGTCCAATAAATTCTAAAAATAGTAATGAGACCAGGAATCATGATGGTGGAGCATGAGTTCAAGACATGGGAAACTTAAAGTTCAAGAAATATGAACTGAGTCCATAACTAAGCATGATGTGTTAGAAAACAAGTGTGAACATAAATAATATATGGAACCTTATATCCAATGATTATATATATATATATATATATATACACACACACACATGTCATTTAGGATACAAGTAGAAACTATTGGAATAATTGAATTGTGTTGAATAGAGAAATATAGAGACAAAGAACTAGAGGGGTAGAGAAGAGAAAAGAGAGAGGAAGTGTAGAGCATGAATGGTTACAAACTAGACCTGTAATAGAGAATAGATAATAGGATTCATTTATGAATCTATATTATAAATTAGAGTTGTAGCTCCATAGTAGATATGATTTTTTTGGTGCCATCAGACAAGCTGAGTTGGTGCTCAATTAGGGAGTGGGTGCTTCCTTATAGTAGGTGATCTTAAATTAGGGGATTGGTGTCTCCTTAGGTTTGGTTCACTTAAAAAATTGTAACCAATGAGGTTATTTATTGTGAGGCTAGATTAGAATGGTAGAATCTAGTAGCTATTCTCATGGTGGTTTTTTCCATATTTGATTTTCTATGGTATATCTAGTGTTATGTTTATTTATGTGCTTGTGATCTCTGTATATAGTTTTAATTTGCATTAAAATGTTTTGAAAATGACTAAGATAATCAATATAATGATTCACCCGCCTCTCAGTATATAGTCATGTTCCAACAGTTTTAATTCATACATATTTAATATACATGTATATATTAGAATACATTCTCAAGTTGGGATACATCCTTAAAATTCATTATTAATACTAAATATAGTATAAAATATCAATAGATGCATCACTTCTTCATGATTATATTTTAATGTTATTGTTTTTATTTATAAAGTATAATCACTACCAAAAATGACTTAAATAGGTTGGCTAATGTTGTAGTATGATTGCATGTTTTCATAGTTTAATTTTATGCTTATTAATTCAATGAATAATCCCACCAACATCTTATAACATGTGAATAAGTGTGAAAAGTTTTAATTTATCCCATGATATTCAAACTTCTACATAGTCACTTTAGCCTATTGTCACGCCATGGCCCTTTTCAACTTAGGTGATAGAATTAGTCGACAAGTTTTCCCTTAATTATTTTGATGGCCACCATTTCATTATCATGGCCATTTAATATCTTACTAACTGAGTAGAAGTAATGCCCTTGACTACTATCACTATATTGGTAAATTCTAAATTCATCTTGAATAAAATATTTTTTAGGTTTAGGGTTGTACAAATCATAATCATAGATAATAGATCCCCATTAAAGAACCTTGAGTTGAATGAGGTATGTAATAAATTATATATATATGTAATCATATGGTATTTTTGTACTACACCTAAAATAACGGTTAATTTGAGGGAAAAAATAAGACTTTAAAATCAATTTTGGTCAAGACCATTAAAGATAATAAAAGTGGCTAGCATATTTACCTCTATCCTACATTGTGGGCTTGTAGGATGAGAATATGCATGCCCATAGGGGAAACCCTATGTTCCCTTATCTTCATATCTAAAGAATTTTTGCACCTTTATGTATAAATTCCTATCCTTCATGTTTATCTCCAAAGTCTCCTTGATTATGAATAGTATAGGAACACACACTTAACTAATCTAGCAACTTTAGATGAACTTTGTCTTGTAGCCACACAAAACCATAATTATTACATGAATAATATAAATTGAAAATATAATAATAATTTACATGAATTCCCTACTCAATTAGGATACTTTACCTAATAATAAATAGTATTATTAATAAAAATAAAGGAAAAGTCAAAATTTTAGGCCTATTTGGTTAGGCCCATATTTGGTAATAGAAGAATTTTAAAATGGAATTTGTTTTACTATGCACCTTAGAGGGAAAAAATTTAAATGAATCTAAGAACTCTTTGAAACTTAAAGTTACATCATATAGATCTTTATTTCCACATTTCCCTCTTTACATTAATAACAAAATTCATTGTTGTTGAGTTGTTCTTGTATATCGGTTGTTTTATTAGATAATTATTTAGCTATGTGTTTGTGTGAAAAAATATTACATATTAAACATATCACCTCACTCCGCATTTTCATACTACATTATCTCCCTTTATAAGACACTCTCAAAATCAACATAAAATAAGAGTGTTGTCTAATATATTATGGGTATTGTGCACCTCATTCTTATAAACTTTCTTTAAAAATTATAAAATATATCCCACACCCTAATATATAAGATTACCCATGATATAATCCACTTTTTATGGATCCATCTAATCAAAAACACTATCATGCTCAAGCCAAGTAGCCTTATCAACCTATCTTGGTCCTTAGTGATGAACCCTTGTATCTTAATAGTTACATAGTGACATGATTTGGGGATAGGAGTCTCCCCCGCCCCCCACCAAAAAAAAAGACAAAAATATAGGCACTATATAAAATCAATCTTATGTAAGACAAAAATAAAATCTACATCTCTTGTCCTCTACTAGTCCTTAGTGGTGACCCATCTCATTTTACTAGTTGTGAGGGGTTAGAATTGGGGAAGATTCCCATACTTACCTATATTTAATCTTTCGTTATGAGCCCATGTAACTTATTATTTGCATGAGACTAAGTATAGGGGTTAAAAAAATAAAAATCAAGATAAAACTAAACTTAAGAAGTTATAAAAGCAATAAAATCCTTAGAAAGTTTTCCTAGATGTCTATGCTACAAGGATAACCTCATACCTTTTATTAGTTCTATTATGGTTGGACATATTTTGATCCAAGTCTAGATAGAACTGACAAAATTAGTGTTTTCTAAGCCTACAAATAATTAAAATTATTCCCAATACTTGTATGGATTTGACAAACCTCTTATTCCTTATGGAAATTTTATTTGTAGTTTTCCTCTTTGATTAGCTGGCATATCCCATCTTCCTTTCATTCCTTTCTATAATTTTGTCACATGAATAAACTAGCTCAATAATTACCTATAAAATAGTTGTTAATGCATTCATATTTTGTAACCATGTATCATATTAAATTTTCATACATTATATTATCACATTCAAAAATATAATCATAGCCATAACATTTTATCAAAACAAATATTCATAGTACTTCATCACATTCCTATCCATTTACAATTCATAAATTATAAAGCATACATTATAAGAAATAGAACAAGATGTTACACAATGTTAAAATCAAATATGGGTTAAATTCTATATATAGTCAAATGTTACATATACATCTATTTTTAAATACCAACACCTCCATATAGGGAAAACGTGTCTCAAAAGTTAAAAATGAAAAAAAGAGACTAACCCTAAACTAGACTATGATCCAACTTGTTGTTGGGATCCTCATGAGGTAGAGTGTTATGGATCCTTCTCTTCCTCCTCTAATAAGGACCAAATGCATAATGGTATGGGATATGGATCCTAATATTATGGTACATATAACTAGTGTTTTCTTGGAAGACCTCCCCTCCCACTATCTATCTGCTAGAGGAATCCCATACACCTCTCATTGAATAAATATCATTAACATTGTTCATTTGAAACTTTAACCCTACCACCCATGCCTACATGACAAATTTATCTACCATTTTTTGGATGAGATCTTAGGCTTCATGGAATGTAGGGGAAAACATATTAGTGTGTCTAACCACATCTATAAGAAGGCTCACATTAGTGAGGAACTACTCCTTATTGATCCTAATAACCATGTGAAATAAGTTCAACAAGGAGTAATTAATCATTCACTTCCACTCCATTATTGAATTTGAAAACACGTGTGCACAAAGACATATATTATATATTTTATTGAATAGATATTCAAAACTCAATATACTAAAAAAAAATTCTAAACATGATAAATTTATCAAAACAAAATAAATCACTAACTTGCATGGGTCTCAATCCTTCCAATCATGATTTATGTCCTCATAAAAAAACATATTAACCTCCTCTCTAGCTACAAGTTCATATGTAGAAAGGATCTATCCTCCCCCTTCTTCTCCCCCTATTTCCCTTTTAAAAACTACCAATAGCTACTACTATTATTATGGATCTACCTATGGTTGTTGATGTGGTATATGTTGTGGCTACTATCGAACACCTCCAAGTAGTCCATGTATAACCTAGGCTTTCATTAATACAAAATAGACCATACCCCCTCCTCCTTTTACTAATGTGTAAATATACATGGTAGGCCCTCCTACTGCTACAAGATATTGACCAAATTATGCTTTTCCTCCTCTCTATTGGACATCATATTGATAAAAGTCCTTATAGTTAATGGATTCCACCCAAGTCTCCCAAGTTGTGGATCATTAACCTCCCACTCCCCTCTATAGAATACTTGGGGAATATATAGTTTAGATACTTTATTTATCCCCAACTATTGGTTCAGCCTATAAATAGGATGAATTTTAGCCTAATCATGTTGGTGATACTCTTATTGTGTGCTCTCATAGGCCACTAGTATGATAGACTCATATACCCACTAGATATCCATCCCCTAGTAGGGCATCATAATCAGGTCCCATGTTGTTAATGTGCCTAGTTCCTATATCGCATCCCTAAGAAGAACCATAGAAATTCTTATAAAAGACCTAATGGTCCTTATTTCCCTAATAACTAGTCCTCTCTAATATTAATGTGCTTATGCACCTACCCTATGATGGATTTTGGGTAGCTAATGGATAGAGAACGCAACTGCAATATCTTATATAAGTCTTTGTATGTATTGGATAAAACATCATGTATCCACATGAGTCACAAGTTCCTTTCTTCCATTATCCTCATTATGGAATCCTATTTTTATAGGAAGAAATATTTCCCATTGTCTCAAAAATTCACTAAGATTCATGAAATCAAGATATTTTCTTAGCCTATACATCTCTATAACCCCTTCTCCCATGTAAAAAAATTAAAAATTATTATCCTTAACATGAATTTTCAAATGAAATTCAAACCTATGTATATGTCACAAAAATTGAGTTATCTTACCTATGTATGTATTCCACCCACTATGGATAGTATCCTTAACATCCTCTATCTCACTCTCTAATTTGATTTCTCTCACATCTGATTTTGTCATAGGGATCTTAGAGCTTAAATTTATTAAACCCATAATACACAAATGAATTATCAATTTGGTAAGTTTATTAATTTGTATTTCAATTTTATAGCCATTTTATTTCAAAAAAAATTCAATCTACCTTAAAAAATTATTATTTTTACATATTATGATGAATTCATGTGTTTTCAAACATGAACTACCATTGGAAAACACAAATGCTATAAATTTTAATTTTTATTTCATGTAACTTTATTATAAAACATGTTTTTTTTGCATCTTATTCTTGCCAACATGCATTTCCTCATAAATCACCAAGTTCAATCCTCTAATGATATGGTTCAGATCATATTATTGTCCCCACACAAATGGTAAGCGATGTTTGTCTATATTTTGATTAGTTGGTACATTTTCTACTTTTATCATAAAATTTCACTTAATTCCATTTATTGACTGGAGGTTATTAAGGAATCTTGGTTATCTTTTTTGCTTTGCATATGAAACTAAGACAAGTTTTATAATGATAATTTTCCTTTTAGTACACTACTACTTGGGAAAAATACCATCACCAACTCATGAATAGGTGTCTCTTTGAGGGAGAAATATGTGTGAACCTTAATTTTGTATGGTGAAATATTTTTAAAAAATTATGATGATGAAAATAAATCCATAAATAAAACATGATCAAACCAATTCTTCTCCCCCATTTATATCTTTTGACTTATTTTCTAGCCTTTCTGAGTTGTCAAATCTTCATTTCATTAAGTTTTTCTTCCTACTTTTAGAGCTTCCCATGGCATTGAAAAACCATAACAATTTTTCAAACCACCTCATTTTTCATATACCTACCCTAGTGGTTTCATTAATTGACCCAATAATTGCATAACTATTTCTTACATAGAGTGGTGGTTTTTCCAGTATTGCATGCTCTTATAAAACTAACTCTTGAGATGTGTCTTTTGGCTTATTTTATATGCTTTTGGTCACATTTTTTATCCTTTTCTTTTAAATTCACATTTATAATTTTCCATTACACTCTCAATTATGTTCAAGTCAATTTTATCTACCTCTAAGCTAAATCTAATAATATTTTAGTAATCTTCAGTTAACTCTTACATGTAACCTCTTCTCCTTCCTTACAAGTAACTCATTTTTTCTTGAAATTTAGAACAAAAAATTGTATTAAGATTTAAGCATACGTTTTTTATGGAGACACAATATACATTATGTATATTTTGAATAAATCAACCCAAGTTTCACATTAATATTCTTCTAACCCACATGAATTGGAGGAATAAACCCATGAACTTGTATCATAATGTGGTGTTATTCATGAGTAACCAGTCACCATTCAATCTTGCTATTTGTGATTTTTACTCTATCATAATTTATTTTCCTCATTTTGGATAGTTCCTAGGTCATTTATTGATAAATACACATGGAGCTAGTATCTTGAAGATCAAATGATCTCACCACAATCTATTTCTCCATCTATCCTCTACTTTGACTAGTTGGAGAATTTATTTTATTATTTATTTTTTTAATAGTTTTTTATTAGATTATATTTATTATATTTTTTATCAATAAAAAAATTATATATAAAAGTTCCAAAAAATAATGTATCTCTCTCTCTCTTCTTCTTTTACTTTGAAAAGGCTATTCAATCTTTCATAGTTATGTTCATATACAATAGACATGAAACAAAAATAGATTGTATTATAAATAAGAGATAAATAAGTAAAATTATAATATATATAAAACAAAAAAAATCATGTTTTATATTTTACATATACAAATCTCACACATAAACACAAATAAACAATCCCCATACACATTTGCATAGAAAACTAAAAAGCCCCAAAAATAGAAATTGCATCTAGAATCATTTTACTTTATTACATGCTAGGAAAATTAATTATAAAAAATATATAATACATTAAAATAAAAATTCATTTATTTACACATAAAATTTATCTCCATATAATATCCACAATGACCAAGAACATGAAACTTGCATATAGTTGTACATACACAAACTAGATCTTAGAAGTCATAAATTGCATTATACACATACATTATTTGAATTATAAGTTTAGTTTATAATTGAATATATATTTTTTAAATAATATATTATCATATCATTTAATCCATATAAAAATAACAACAATAAAAACATTCATTCTATAAAAAATAGCTAAAATTTTGCACTCTTAAAATCAAAAAAGGAATAGAAATAAAAAAAACATTATTTAGTTTAAATTTAATTTTTATTATCAATGAATGCATAAACATGAAATAAAATTAAAAATATATATATATAGTTTCCTTCTTTTTATTTCATTACTTTAATTTCCAACACTAATATATTTTCATTTTCATTTTAAAAAGTCTTGTTTTAGATTAAGGTAAAATCAGGTTTTGAAGGGACCCCAAAACCCTGGTACAAGGAAAGAAAAATGAAGCATTTACAACCACAGGCAAAACCTAATATAGAGAAGTAGAAAAAGTAGGTTTTATATGGACCTAAAACCACTTGAAAGGCCACAAGTCAAAACCTAGGTTTTACAAAGACCTGGCCACACCATAGTCAAAAGATTACAAAAAACCAAGAAACATAACCAGACAACACAACCAACTAGAAGAACCAGACTATTCTTCCAGTTCCAAAATCATTTTCACTACTTCCTTACCTTTCACAATAGTATCTTGAATGGCAGTTGCCACTGACATGGCTCCCTCTTGCATAGCTTTCTTTCTTGAGCTCTATCTCATCCTTTTGCTAGGCCCCTCCAAGGATTTGATCTCCTCATTAGCTCTTTTTCCAATATTAACAGCTGCAGCACATATGTTGGATGTAACTTCCTCCATTTTCATTCTGCTCTCCTTGATGAGTTCCCTTAGGTTGCTCTCATAGTCTTTGAGCTTGATGGGGATGTCTCTCATCTATTTTTCCATGTTATTGATTTTGTTCCAAACTGCCTTCTAGTTGTCTTCCATAATTTCCACTTTCCTTTTGAGATCCATTATCTCCTTAAACATCCATGAATCGAGTTGGAGGATAGCCTCTGCTTTGTAATTAATCCATCTCGTAGGTGTGTGCCTTCCATCATTCTACCTTTTATCACTCCACTCTTCTATCTTCTTATTAGGATTGTTCCCACCTTCTTCAAAGTGATCCTCTCTGCCCCTTTGATTCTGTTCCTTCATTTCAGCTTGAACTTCCAAGTCTGTTTCTTGGTTGTCAGCATATACTGTGTTTTCCCTTTCATTTATTGAAATAGGGTCCTCAACAGGGTCATCCAGGACTTTATCATCCTCAGACACTTGCTGGTTTTCCTCAGAGTCATCTTCACTAATTTCAAACTCCTCCCCTATGTTGACTCCTTCTTTCTCATTCTTCTCTTGAATTCCTTCTTCCTCATTGGAACTTGTATTCCTGCTTTCTGTTTCTCCCTCTTCCTCCAAGCTTTCCTCCCTAGACTTATCAGTTCTCTCCCACTCTGTGTCCTCGTCAACATTCTGATTCTTGACACTAGGGGGCTTCATTTTGATTTTATTTTGATTTTAAAAAGTCTTGTTACAAACATAAACATGCCCAAAAAACCTTTACCAAATAACACATTCAAATCTAAAATATACAAGTACTCATTTTAAAACTCAAACCAAATCATGTATACACTTAAATAAAATAATATTAAATAAATTAAATAATAATTTTAAACTTCAAAAAACAAAAAAAAAATGCCTCACTCTTGAATGATGCTTCCTAAACAAGCTCATTTTAATAGAGTGGTAACATTTCCCAAAGTGCCAACCCATGTATTGGAAAGGAATTTTCAAAGTGACATGAACTCAAAGATTTGGATATAAATATTTCACTCTAGTCCCCTTTCCAACCTTATCATAATTTAATTAAATGCTCTTGATGATAAATCTTGACTAACATAATCCCAACTAACAAGATAAATCCATCTTCTATGTTGCCAAGCCAATAAGTTGAAAATTGTATGCTCCTTATTTCATCCTCAAGTATAAACTCATCACATTTTATTATTTTAATTAATTATATTATCTAGGATAACTCAACCTGATAGATCATGCCAAATTTTTAGATTCCTCCAACCTAACTTAGCTCGATTCTCAGAACCTAGTGTAGACTAAGAGCTTTGTTACCTTATCTTTCTCAACTTTGAATATTATTTGAACATTATCACCTATAAACTCAACACCCTTAATGATTATTTATATTAATATTAATTTTTCTATAGACATGAACATCCTTTACCACCTACTACTCAAATCCCATCTCCATTAGCTCATCCTAACCAACCATCCCTTCCAACTCTCCCTATCTAAATTCCTCAACCAACTTGACCCAATTAGCCAAGCCAATTAACCACCCATCACATTATCATTTCCATCAATTATCTTTTCCAAATATTATGAAATTTTATTAAATGAAAGTTAACATGTTGTATTTTGGATGTACATGCCCATACTAGATAGGTTTGTACCATTATGTGTTTTTCTAATTTTTGTGGATCTTTCTACTTGTTTTCCATTAAATAACACCTTAACCTTTCCCTTTTTCATTTTAAAATGTTATCTAATACACATGGTTCATCCTAAAATCATCATATAAATTAAAGGTCTATCCAAGTCATTGGGATTCATCTAGAATCTATAATATAATAATTAAGAGAGAGAAGAGAGCATTCATCACACCAAACATCAATTCTATATACATGCTTATCCATTAAATTTTTAATTCACAATACTAAAAAATTTAAACACTTATCCATCTTGGTCTCTCTAAATACTCCCTTTGTTCCAAAGAATGGTAATACATATTTAGTAGTTTTATTGATCACTTCTAGGGAGGAGAAGGTTGAAACCCTTACTCAAGTTATTCTGATGTAGTATCGATTAGGGGTATCAACTAAGAGAAACCTTAGACCACACAACCCTCAAAATAAAACAACAACAAAAATTAAATGGACTATAACAACAAAAATTTAAATATCTTATTAACAATGTAATCTCATAATGATATGTATTACAACATTACATTTTCTAACTTAGTTTTTACAAGTATGTCATTATCAGTAAAAACACATAGCTCTGATATTGTTTTCTCATTTTTAGTTATGAGCACATGTGTATAATCATCCTTATAAATCATATAATATATACCTAATAATATTATGTGTTTTTTCATACTAATAACATTACCACCTATTAGCGAACTTCCAACATTAAACATCTCTCACAATTCTAAGGGACAATAAAATGTTATATCTTAACACATTAAAAACATATCATGCATATTAGTAAATAAATCCTTATTATTTTCCATGAAATTTAGGATTAAATTCCAAATATTCATCAATGGTTCCCTCTATAACACATCTTAGGTTATATGTCTCCAAATAAAGTCACACAAAAATCATAGGGATTTATAACTAGTAATTATCATGAAAAGCTTTGAACCATGATCCTAAATTATACTAAAGAATGATACCACATTTTTTTTGTAAACTCTCCAATTACCATACCATTAAAAATTTATGATATAAAATGGAGGTACATATGCTCCATGAAATATAATCCACTCATTTACTTATGTGGTGAGTAATCATCTCTATTGAATGCCACATTGTGCAAGAGATATCATAGAGTGATGGAAGGATATCAAAAACATCTTCACTACTAATCTAACTTAATAGATTAACATGAATTATTTTTCAATACTTTTTAATCTTATTTAGATAAGAAATATATATAACTATGCATATTATATACAATTACAAATACATTTTTACTCATAGGTAACACAAACTTACACTAAATATATGTGCACAAAAAGGTGATGCAAAACAACACAAATAAGGATCAGGCAACATAAAATACTTGTGAAAACTTACAATAATACATCTATGCAAATAAGAAACCTATGCAACACAACACTTAGAAAAAATTTATAAACTATCTTATTTTTTGGTTGATGTATGATTGCACCTAAACCCATATGTTCTTACATCATACACCCTTGGTAAGAAAAGAAACATGTACTCATACTCATGTGACTTATAATAAATCTACTAATGTTATTCCCTATTTTTCATATTCTAATGTGATAATCCCTATCATATATTTTATGTCTCTGTCTTTATATTTCACTAGATATTATGTATATTATTTTCTTCAGATAGATTTTCAAACTTATGTTTCAATCACTTATACTTCTTTATGATCTTTCTTAGACACCTAAAATATCCAATCTAGTTCTTTAAAATCTAAAATTATACTTTCACTTATTTATACTTCCTAATATGGACACAAATAATCCACATTGAAAATTAGCAATATATTTATCCCTTCAAGTAATTCTACCTCATATGGAGTCTTTCCAAATTTTCATAAAATTCTACACAGACTAATGTTTTTCCACTTTAATCTATCATAATTCCCTTTTGGAAATCTCTCCTTTATCAAGAGTGATAATATTGAATCCCCCACTTGATATTCAAATTATTTTATCTTCATATCTACATGTTTTTTATATCAAGGTGTATTCCTTTCCAATTATTCTCACACTTGCTTATAAAATTCTCGAGTATGTTCTACAAAATATTATGCTTTATCATGTCTCTTTTTCTCATTTATCATGTCATGTAATTCCATAAATCCTCTTAGAATTAACCATAAACAATCTAAAATGGTTTCTTCCATGTAATTATATTCACTAAATTATTATATTCAAACTTGTCATGTGTTATAATATTATCCCATGGTCCTAAGTTATCCTAACCTAAACACCTCAAAAGACTACACAAACTTCTGTTGAATACCTCTATATATCCATCTATTTGAGTATGGTAATGTAAAATAAATTGTATTTTAGTATTCAATTTATTCCACAAGTCCTTCATAAAATTCTAATGAATTTCACATCTTTATTTAATACTATAATGTATAGTAATCCATGCAGCCTTAAACTTCCCTAATAAATAAGTTAGTAATATTTTTTCATCACTATTATTTTTAAATGAAAAAAATGTGCCATATTTGAAAATATATCAACTAACACAAATTATTAATCATTTATTTTATACATTCTAGGTAAACCTAAAACAAAATACATACTTATATCTTCCTATAGTTTCTCTAGAGTAAACCTTGTCTTTTGACTTTTGCCTTGTTGGAAAAATATACACTCTTGAACAAATTTGTGAACCTCTACACTCATTATTGGCCAAAAATATTTTTTCCCACTTTCACTAATGTTTTTTCATAGCCAAAATGACCTATCAATCCTCAAATATAATTTTCCTTGATCAAATTCTCTCACATTCAACCTCTCAGTATACATATGCTTTCTTTGAATAACAAACTTTCCTAAATAAAATAATCTAACCATGGTGTTATATCATTTATTATTATTATTATTATTATTATTATTATTATTATTATTATTATTATTATTATTATTATTATTATTATTATTATTATTATTATTATTATTATTATTATTATGGGTAAAGTGGAGTTTTTTGAAAAATATTCTATGCTTTTATACAAGAACTATATTCAAGGTCACAAAAACTAGAATATCCAAAAAGATTACAAAGAGGAGATAAAAAACCAACAAATATCTAGATCATAACTAACTCACAACAACATCACAATAGGATCAACAAAATGACAAAAAAATGATAACACAAAAGGATGAATTTATAAAATATCTACCATAAAAGGAATTAATTCCAATCATTAAAAATTTCCTTTAAGGTTTGTTTCATATAGTTCAACTTCTGGTCTTTCTCCTTAATCTTGTCTTTCACTATCTTGGTCTTCTTGTTCAGAATTTTAGCCTCTTAATTATTTTTAAATATTTAAAGAAGAACCCCCATACTATAAATAAAATTATTAACCACAACCTTCTTATATCCTACCATAGCTTCAAGATTATTTTTGAGAGAGATGTACTTCTCTTCCAATCTACTAACTTGTTCCTCAAGTCCTCTCACCTGCATATCCAATCCCTGAAATTCTTCTTTGTTTATGGTCACTTATTTTTCCCCCATAGTTATTGATGGATTATTTGATCAAAATTTATTAATTTTGAAACCATCTAATGAAGGATATATTTAAATTTAATTCCTCCCATAATTAATTAAATTTATCCTACTACTTACCAGTAATAGTCATTTCCACAACTTTTCTTTTGTTCTTTTTATGCTCTTTATCTTTATTATTAGTGTGGACTTATGGTGTTACATATTTACTCACTATATTTTTACATGACTTCCATGCTTCATAAAAATCTTCATATTCTTCATTTTTTATTTCATAAGATCAAATCTTATGACTTTAACTCTTAACTCTTACAACAACAACAAAATATTCTACTCAGTGCATCAATAATTCTATTAGATTTTCCACTCACATGTTTAAAAAAATATGAATAAATTTGTATAAATTCAATGCATTACATGTATATTATTAAAATTATTTTGATTATTAATGAATTACAATTCATGATGATCTATATACAATACAAACTCATTTAAAAATAAATAATGTCTACATTTATTTAGTGCCTGTATAATTACATATAATTATTGATCATACATTAAATAATTATACTTTGTATAATTGAAACCATCTAAGGAAGGATATATTTAAATTGAATTCCTCCCATAATTAATTAAATTTGTCTTACTACTTACCAGAAATAGTCATTTTCACTACTTTTCTTTTATTCTTTTCATGTTTTTTATCTTTGTTATTGGTCTGGACTTATGGTGTTACATATTTACTCACTAGATTTGTATATGACTTTCATTCTTCTTGAAAATCTTCATATTCTTCATATTTTTATTTCATAAGATCAAATCTTATGACTTCAACTCTTAACTCTTACAATAACATAAAATATTCTACTTAGTGCATCAACAATTCTATTAGATTTTCCATTCACATGTTTGAAAAAATATGAATAAATTTGTATAAATTCAATGCCTTTAACGTATTTGATTCAAATTATTTTGATTACTAATCAATTATAATTCTTGATGATCTATATACAATACAAACTCATTTAAAAATAAATAACGTATGTATCATTTACAATACAATTACATATAATTATTGAACATACATTGAATAATTATACTTTGGATCATTCAAAGTTTCATTAAAATATACAATAGGTATTCCTTATTGACTCAATATTTCTCCTATTTTGGTTCTAATTGTATCATAATCTACCTAAAATAATTTATTAAAATTTGGCAAAGCCAACACTGTTTACTCAATAATCTTCTTCTTCAACTGTTGGAGACTATGTTCTACTTCTATTGTCCACAAAAATTCATTTTTATCTGTGTGCATCACATATGTGATCACTGCGCACATCCCATTAAAAATACCTGATGAACTTCTTATAAAATAATTCTATTCCATGAAAACTATGTGCCTCAAATGTACTCTGCAATTACATCAAATCTAGTATGGCTCACATCTTCTCTAGATCCATCTTTAGACATTCTTTAGAAGTTAAAAATCCTTTTTTTTTTACAAAAATTAATATGTCATCAAGATACAAAACGTCAAACTTACCCAAAAAAAGGTTTAATAAATACATTCATCAATATCATAAATTTACTTGGTTATGAATTCACCCAAATGACATAAATAACCACTCATCTTATCCTTCTTATACATTTAACATCACTTTCCATTCATATTTCTCTCTTATGTGAATCTGGTGATATCCACTATTAAGATCAATTTTCTTATGAACTACCTTGCTCCACTCAACAAATCAATTAAATCATGCATGCATATATATTATAGTAATATTGTTAATGGCTCTAGAATCAATACAAATTCTCCATTTTCTATTTTTTAAGGTGTTAATACTATTGATATTGCACATGAGCTCAAAATATTTCTAACTAAAATTTTATTTAACAATTCTTGAACTTGTCTTTACACTTTTGCACTTTCTTTTGGATTCAATCTATCTATGTCTTTGTTTGGTAAACTCAAACTAGAATCAAATCCATGTGGAAACTCATTAGACATAATCTTCTCAAAATTAATTATTATCTATTTTACTTCACATGGAATTATTTCTTATTATATGACACTTACAGCTTCTTCCATTAGTTTTGAAATTAATTCATAACATGGTCTCTAATTTTCTTCCTTCTAAAATTATTTCCTTGAAATCATCAACACCTTTCAACTCTTGTCCAATTATTCACACTTATCCTTTAATGGATTGAGTGTGTGTATTAATCTATATTTAATTTTTTTTATGTATTAACATGACCATCATGTTGTGCCATGTGGTCAAACTTCTAAGGTCTTCAAAGCAAAATATGAAAAAATCCATACAAGTTATCTCACATAATACCCTATCTTTATATGTTCTGATTTGAAAAATTACCAGACATTATTCTTTCACTTGATATTGGTGTCCCTTCAATAAACAAGAAATCTTAAATGAATTTATATGTAAAAAATACCTTCAATTAAAGTTTATCTACCATTTATTTATAAATAATATTATCTATGCTTTTCCCATTAACAATAAATTTTCAACACTTACCTTCAAAATTTTAAATGGTTTTAAACAAATTCTTTCTTTGTGCAACACTATTTTCCTCTTTCAAAGGATTCAAAAATACCCTCTTCATTATGAGAGATTATCCACTCTTTGGTTCATCTATGTTATTAATAGACACAATACTTTATTCAACTTTTTATGTGATATGCACACTTACAATAGTTTTCCCCCTTCAATATGCATATGAAGACACTTAAATGCTTTATGGATAGCCTCACCACAACTAAAACATGTACCAGTGAATCCATGACCTCTACCTCATCCATATGATACTCTACCTTTGAAATTACCTTTACCTCTCTAAATATTAGCATCATTATCTAACAAATTATTTTCCTCAACCTCTTTTGTTTTCAAAAAATAACCTATAGCACTTCCACATCCACATGTGAATATACCTCTTCCTCATGTTAATCTTTGTTATTTGTGTGATAATTTTTCCTTTTCATTATACACACTGATAGGCTTATTCAACAAATCATAGTTTGATCATATAAAACTTGTCTTAAATTATCATGTGAAATCCATTTACATATTTGGAGATATTATCAGCATCATTTTCAACATGATCCATTATGGTAAGTCTATAATACTCCTAAGTATAATGTTTGACACTCATATCTTTTTTTTTCACAATTTTTTATTTTTCTTAAAGAACTCATATTATAATCCATGTGAATTAATTCAGCTTTCAAATTTATGATGAATCTACTCCATGTCTTAATATTTTAATTTAATTTGATGGAATTTTATTTTCTTGTATGTGTTCCCATCATAAGGATGTGTGAAATTGCAAATTTTTTCCATTAAATTTAACCCCCCACTTGGGATATTCCATAATTTCATACTCAAAGTATTTTCCTAACTTAGTGATCTAGTAAATGAGTTATGTAGGACTTAGACTTCTATAGTAACTTCTAAGGTCCAACTTTGGTTTATTTGTCATTATCATAGTAGATCATAATAATCACTATTAAATTTCATCAATCTATTATTTTTCAACTTGATCTACAAGAGCTTATTTTATGACTTTAGTATCACTTTCATCATCTATCACTTCAACTCCATAATGATGTGCATTTTCCATAACCTCCATTTAGGTTTCAATTTATCTCATTAATCTCATTAGATCTAGTCTTGGTACTCCAACCATTCAATATATTCTAACACCTAAGCCTCCTCTAAGTGCCAATTCCTTAAAAATATAGATATTTATTCTTAGCTTACACCTTCTTCCAAACAATCTCATTGGAAGATGTCTGCAACTAATTTTTACCTACACTTGTAAATGTGAAAAGTAATTAATTCAACAAGGACTAAAACCTTGATATGATACCAAATGATGCAATTGGTGTTAGGGTCTTAATTAAGTGAAGATTTAAACCAATTATTCCTCATAATATATAGTGTAATAATTTTAATGGAATGAAACAATAGAAAATTTCACCTTTTATTACATTTATACCAAAGGAAACATAATAAACACATTAAAAACAATGACAATATAATCTCATAATGAGATGTAGTACAACATAAGATTTGTATATATTAGTTTTGATAATGTACACACCCTAAACTAACCAAACAACCACACATATCATGTCTTTTCATAGTCCTTTCACAGGAGACTCCGACTGGAGAATATGAGCTTTGTTCACATTTAGACATGTATTTTATTGTAGTCGTCTTAGTCTTGTTATATGCTCTAGACACATTTTTCCTTATTCCCAATCATCCAAAGACTTTCAGATAGTCATTCCACCTCAACTAGGTTAGTTTTTTTGTCCTCTTTCTATCCCCCTAGCTCCCAAGATTATAGGATAAGAGCGCTAGGGTTGGACAACATCACTGGTACCACTAGTGTCTATTTTTAGTGCTCTTATCCAAAGCCATTTTCACCTCCAATGGTTAGTTTATTTTGATTAATAGGTCCCAACCCCTTTCTTAGCTTTGTCCTTAAGTTTAACAATTTTGGCCAAACACAAATAAAGATCCCAAATTTGAAATAAAGAGTCTCCTATATAAAGGACTTCACAATGCATTTTATATCTAGCACTCACTAATTTGGCACATTACACTTAATAAAAATCAATCAATAGTATATCTCAACATTTCACATCACACATAGACTTGCATGATTGATCAAGGAAGGGCCTAGGTGAAAATCATTATTGCATCTATCATGCACATTGATTATGCATGTTCCCTAAGGGAGAACTACATTGGATCTGAGACCCTAACTTGAGGGTTAATGTAGGTAGTGATTAGGATAGTAGGGGTTATAGATCATAAGATCATTATTCCATTAAACTATTTTTTTCCCCTTTTGAATTTGATGCATTTATTGTTTGCATGTGTGTAGATGAATATAGGGTTTTGGAGATTAAATAGACCTAAAACAAGCTCTATTGACTTCAAACCTCTAAAATTTGGTATGTAGGCTCACACTGACCTAGCAAAAAAAACCTAGAAAGATTAGATCCTCAAGATAATAGTGGTAGAGGTGGACTACAATGCCAGTGCCACTCCTATATAGTTTTGACACTCCTATCCAATCAGAAAATGAAGTCTATATCCATATTCTAGATAGTGTCCCAATCCTGAATCTTAGTTTCCAACCCCTGAATAATTTCTTTTAGTCCATTTTTAGATAAGTTTATTCCTTATCCTCATGTAATTTACTTGATTAAAATCTATATTTTGTCATATTAAATTATATTTTTCCCTTACTCTAGACCCCTTATTATTTAAGAACTAAACACTAGTTTCTCAAAAATAATACACAAGTCATACATATAGTTTCACAACACACAAGGTATATGATTATGGATAGATGAGCCTTCTTCACAACACACAGTAATAAAGCTACATTTTTTAGCATCTCCACATCCAACAATAGTTAGTACATAATAGATAGTATTAGATAAAGATTATATTCCTATATAGCATGAGTAGTATGGGCACTTGTTTAATTGGCCAATAGGTTTCAGATAGTTATACGACACAAAGTGATATGATGCACATTCATAGCAACATCAGTTCATAGCTTTACTTAGTAGGGCAATGATGGAGCCAAAGGTCTAGCTAGCCTTTGTATTCTTGAACCACTCTAAGGGAAGTAATATGTACAATGTACTATCTTACATCCCCACATATTAATAACTAACAACTAACATTCCAAATTCCCAATAACTATCCATAGCCAAAACTAGCCTATGAAAGTCTAGATCTTACCAACTCAACTTATCCAAATCCTACTTTACCAATCTCAAACCAAGTCAAATTTATCCAAATCATTTACCAATTACCAAACAAACAAATTTTTGTTATAATTTGAAATCAATATCGTAACATCATAATTATCAACAAAATAATCAAATCACATATCCAAAGTACCATTTTACCAAACATATACAACCTTCAACATCAATACCAAATCAACTACTTCTAATCAACAAATTACACTAAATATAACAATATATTTCAAATCCTATAACATAGTACACATGAGTCAAAATTTAAACAATATCCATATATATAGAAAATGTTTTTAAAACATATACATCATATCAAGATACAATTAGTCATGAATGGGCATCATGCCCTCACTCTCAGTCTCACTCTCTCCTCTAGTACTAGTCCCATAGTCTCACTTATCACTTGATGACCCCACACCTCCTTGAGCTCATGAATGTCTCTTACAATGACTATCTCACTCTAGCAAGCAACCATGCTCCTCATGCAAGTCTACATACTGACTCTATAAATCCATGTACTCATCCATGATTTGTGTACTCACTAATCCATAATCAAGTGGAGGCATCCTATGCCTATCTCACTCATCCCTTAGCACATCTCTCTCCTATTACCTTAACATATGAAGCTATAGTTATAGCAGCCCTATCAAATAAATGAGCATAAATGCTAGCTATAACTATCACTCACTCTATCAAACCCTCTTCCATAACATCATGAGGAACATATCATGAGATATCTCAAAGTGTAGACTCAATCATGATCTCCTAAAACCCATCATCTCCACCTCTTACCCTAGCCTGTGCTTCATCTTGAGCACCTTCTGCTCCACCTACATGCAAAAGTACAACACTATGTTAGACATGCATTTTAAAAACAACCTAAAACATGTGCAAAACTTGAACAATGATCTAGATATAATCGAATCTTACCTTCCATCATCTGGATCAGAGTAGGATCCTCATACTCAAGGGCATCCCCTCCACTAATAGGATATAATGAAGCCCATCAATGCCTCATCCACCATGTGGTACATGCCTATGTGCATCCAACATCATCTACATTAGGAATATCTATATATGTACCTCACACATCCAAAGGTAATGGTGCTAACTCAGCCTTGGTAGGTCTCTCATAAGCCCCTACCCTCATTGGTGACCTGCACTCCTTAACCACACCCATGCTAATGGGGGTACATATTATGGCACCCTAATATATCTATTTATGTGCTCATACTAAAATTGCTCATACACTCCAATCTAGTGGTCATGTAGCCAATAACTAACCTTCATATACCATAACTACACTCCATCTTTAAGCCACCCAGGGAATCCTCTATAGGGCTTCCATATGATGTCCTGAGCCACCAACCTATCTAAAACTCATCTATAGTGATCTATCCCAAGAGAATGAATAGTTAATGTACTCATCCAATACTCCCCATATATTTGTGGGGGTGCCTACCTCTCCATCATCAATCTTATTAGCCACACAACCACTATGTACTCATAAACCCAATAATGCAATAAAGTAGCCATACTCACACCACCACTATATGCCTCATAAGTAAACCTATAAAGGTCCCTATATAAGTGGGCAAGTATAGTCCTACCCCATGAGAACATAGTACCATACACCTCTATACTATGCATGATCTTATGTATCCTCTATATAATTGACACCCCATGACCATCTATAGCAAAAAATGAGGCCAATAACATGGCCAACCACTTCTATAGATGCAAAATAGTTAATTACATAATAACTAATAATAATATATATCTATCATTGCCTCTCCTATGTATTCTTGAGGGCACACCATCAAAATACAATGATGCATGATCAATAGCATCAACACCTATGTCATCTTGCAAAGTCACACACTATCCATTAATAAAAAAATGCAAAATATGGTACACATCCTCCAAAATAATCATAATATCCCTATTAGGAAGCCAAAAAGTACATGTATATGCATTCCACCTCTCACATAAGGTGATAATTAGATACCTATCCCACTTTATAGGGCCTAGGTCACACACATGACCCAACCCTACTCTATCCATCATAGCCCTCTCATCAGTTGATAAAGGTAACAACCATAGTGTTTCCATAACCCGACTCTATAGAACTCTCTTATCCATACCTCACCCTACAAAAACACTAGAAAATAGCATATACCTTAGTTAACCATTTCAAATCAACAACCAAGCAAAAACATAGAAACTAAACTAAGCAATAGCTCAAAAAAAAAATTAGCCTCCATGACAATAACATTGGGTACAGGAAAAAAATGTTAGATAGGAGCATTGTAACCTAGAAAATAGAGTTGGAGCCTAGATAACAGCACTATATTAGGGATAGGAGTATTGAAACTAGTTTAAATTTTCCTAAGCTACTTACAACACATCTAAAACAAGCTTTTAAATAGGTAAAAATCACACGTTTCAACTACTTACCAGAGTAACCTCCCTGCCAGCCTCCACCTAGGCTACTAACTACTCAAAATAGGTCATGGTAAGTCCTCATATCCTTGGCATATCTCCTAATCTATAGCTCCAAATCTCAACGTAGTCAATGGAAAAATGAATCAAGAATCAATCCAATTCTCCTATATCAAACAGCTTTCTCATTCAAAGTAAATTACCAATTTCCATATAACTTCAACCTTGTAGCTCTATTTTACAAACCTTTTTATTCCATGGAATCATAAAAATGACACCTTCAATATCAAATGAGCCTCACTCTCTTACTACATCATTTGCCTACTATGACACACACATATCTATACTAATGTTTTTTACCCAGACATACAATTTGGTCCTAACTAATCAAAGGCTCATTCAATTATCAAACAATTCAGCCTGACTAATCAATAGCTCATTTAAATTTCAAAAAAACTTAGTACAATCAATCAAGTAACTTCTCAATCAATTTAAACTATACCAAAATTGCTTCTATCATTACACTACTAGGCATCACTTTTGGCTCAACCTCCTCTATCACAAATCTCATCCTTCTCCCCAAAAGGGGGGCATCATTCCTACTATTCCTATTCTTACACTTATCTAGCATGCCTATCCACTCTCACAGATAGATACACCATGGTTTTTACACCTTCAATATTTAAATTATTAGATTTAGGTCAGATCAATTAAAATATATAGTGATTTAGACTACATGGGTCACTTAGCATGACTTTTACACCTCCAATATTTAGATTATTAGATTCAACTCAGATCAGTCAAAATATACAATGATTCAGATTACATGTGTCACTCAGCATGGTTCTTACACCTCCAAAAATCAAATCACCAAGTTCAACTTAGATCAGTCAAAATACATAGTGATTCAAACTACATGGGCCACTCAGCATGGTTCTTACACATTCAATATTTAGATTATCAGATTTAGCTCAGAATGGTCAAGATATATAGTGATTCAGATTATATGGGTCACTTAACATTACTCAAGACATTTAGAGATACATACCTTTAGTTTATAGATACATAAATTAGTTAGATATATATTGGTTTAGATTATATGGATTCACAGTGAATTTGATAAAGATTCAAACATAGATACCATATTTAGGGGCATATACATTACTACAGTCTCACATGTATAGCTTCATATAACATGACATAGTTATAGGACTAGATAATAGATTATAGATAGTACATAGCACATTATTTTGATCTCCAATTTTTCACATGGAACATGGCATGATAACTCATTTCACATGTGGTTATACAAATTTATAGACTATACATATGCATCACCCACATACCAGATTTGGGGGTATGACATAGATGTTTATGTTCTTCATCATTCAATATTATAAAGATTAGAATGGAAAGACTTTTTAATCTCTTCTTACACATTTACTAGAGTTTTAGATCACACCTAGTTGTACCTAAGATGTCACTAGGTTAGACCATATGATCATCTATAGTGGTTGGTCTATAGCATTACCCAGACCCAAAATACATGAGTTTATGTAGGATAGAGGATAGACATTGGTTTTAGACCTTTGAGCACTTCTTAGTTACAATTTAGATATTCAAATTGAGGGCATGATATATTTTTCTCTTCACAACATACATATTCTATACATAAATTCTAAATTACATGAGTTTATGTGGGATAGAGGGAAGACATTGGTTTTGGACCTTTGAGCATTTCTCATTCCAATTAGATTCAACACAGGGGGTAAGCATTTCCCTCCTTCTCCATGTTATATAGATTCTAATTCTAGATTCAGTATAGGGGGAATCCATTTAAAGGATTCCTTCTTTATTTAGGCACTATTCAATTGTCCATCCACTTCCCTAGCTAGGAAGTGAGTTGGACTCTTTTTTAGCACACTTATCTCCATGCAAGTAGGTTTAGGTATGCATTTTCTTTTATTTTTTTAATCTAGTGCTTCATTTTATTGCATCACTAGATTAAAAGGGGGGGAAATGTATACACCCTAAATTGGTCAAGGAACCACATATATCATGTCTTTTCATAGTCCTTTCACAGGAGACTCGAACTAGAGACTATGAGCTTTGTTCATATTTAGCCATGTCTTTCATTTTAGTCATCTCAGTCTTGTTACATTATCTAGACACCCTTTTGCCTATTCTTAGTCATCTAAAGTCTTTCAGATAGTTATTCCACCTTAGCTAGGTCAAGGTTTCTATCTTCTTTATATCCCCCAAAGTTTTGAGACTATAATATAAAAACACTACGGTTAGACAACAATGCCAATGCCACTAGTGTCCATTTCTAGCACTCTTGTCCAAATCCATTTTCACCTCTAATGATCAATTTATTTTGCTCAATAGGTCTTATCCCCCTTTTTAGCTTCATCTTTAAGTTTCCCAATGTTGGCCAAATGCAAATAAAGCTCCCAAATTTGAAATAAAGAGTATCCTATATAAATAACTGCACAAGGCATTTTATATCCAACACTTAGTACTTTGGGACATTAGACTTAATAAAAATTAATCAATAGTATAACTCAGAATTTTATATCACACATAAACTTGCATGCTTGATCAAGGAAGGGCCTAGGTGAAAATCATTATTGCATTTATTGTGCGCATTGATTATGCATGTTTCCTAAGGGAGAACTACATTAGATCATAGACCCTAGATTGAGGGTTAATGTAGGTAGAAATAAAGACAATAGGGGTTATGGATCATGTGATCATTCTTCTCCTAACCTAGATTTTTCCCCTTTTGCTTTTGATGAATTTATCGTATGCATGTGTGTAGATGAATATAGGATTTTAGATATAAAATAGACCTATAAAGAGATATGTTAATTTTCAACCTCTGAAATTTGCTATACAAGCTCACACTAACTTGATGAATAAAACCCAAAAAGCTTAGATCCTCATAACAATATTAGTAGAGGTGGAATATACTTTTTGTGCCACTCCTGTCCAGTTCTGGTGCTCTTGTTCAATCAAAAAACAAAGTCTAGATCCAAATTCTAGACAATGTCTTAGTCCTAAATTTTAGTTGCTAGCCCTTGAATCATCTATTTGAGTCCATTTTTAGATAAGTTTATTCCTTATCCTCATGTAATTTACTTGATAAAATTCTATATTTTTCCATATTAAATTAGATTTTTCCCTTACTCTAGACCCCTTATTATTTAGGAACTAAACACTAGTTTCCCAAAAATAATAAAATAGCTAACTCATTGTATTTACAAATATGTCTATCTCAATATAAACTCACAAATTTAATATTGGTTTCTCATTTTTATTTTTTTTAACACAAGTGTAGGGGCATCCTTATAAAGGGTGTAAGACTTACCTACTTGGGTTAAGTGTTTTTGACACACAAATAACATGAACATCCCTTACTAAACTACCAATATTAAATATCTTTCAAAATTCCAAATCATGGTAACATGTGATATTTTAATCCATCACAAAAATATCATAAACATACTATATTAATCCTTATAATTTTTCATGGATTTTAAGATTTTAAATAGTCAACAATGGCTCCTTCTATAATAGATCATAGGGTTTATGTCCCCAAATTAAGTCACATAAAAATATCAATACTTTATAACCAAAAATTACCATGAAAACATTTTCACCATAATATTAACATGTACTCAAGAATGATACTATATTTTATCATAGGATTTCTAAATATCCTACAATTCAATACATATACTACACAATGAAGGTCAAAATACTACCCTAAACCTCATCCACTTATTTAATTTTGTAATGAATAACCTTTGTACATTATACATCATACAGAAATGGAAAGATAATGCATGGTGAGGCTAAGAAATGAAACTCATATCACATATTGGTATCATATATACCCATTCTATTTTGGCCATTGTTATAGCCCTCACACATACTTTTATCTATATACCCATTTATGTTGCATATGTTTATTATTATGGTATATTTTAATGGTTTCTATATGAATCGATAGATTTCAATGGTTTAAATTTGGATTTAAAAATAAGTATGTTTGAGGCACTCAAAAATATAAGAGGAAAATAAGATATGTATTTTATAATGGCCTATAACCATTGACTATAAAACACCCACATCAATTTTAATAGATGCACCTACAACCATTGGTTTGATAAACATTGAAGAAACCCAACATTCATAATAATTTGGAAGTAGCTACAGCCACTATCTATGACCACTGAAGCCACTACCCAAAAATAACCCACAACAAATCATTGGATACATATATTACTAACCATGACATTTTATGCACAATTGGAGCTTTAAAAATCCCAATAATTAATGAGTTGATTTGGTTTCATGAATCTAGGGATGAGAAATTTTAATATTTCTTCTCCATTTCAATTATTTAATTATTACAACAAAATAATTAACATTACAAATATTTTTTATATTATTACAACATCTTTGTGTATTATGGGACAATCATAGATCTTCATTTATAACTACTATATCTTTGGAATCTTTGAATAAGCAATCACCTCCCCTATATAAGGAGTAGAGCTCAGGTTTCAAGTTGGTAAGAAGAAGTTGGATAATAATTAGAGATATTATAAATAGTTAGAAAGAAGTATTTTATATATTACTATAATTATACCACATCATAAATATTATAAAATAAAGTTATTTTGAATAAGAAACTTGCCTATAGAATAGGAGGGAATTAAATCTCTATTAAAAATGAGGTAAGACCCACTCATATGGATATGGTATAATAATTTCTTATTTGTTAGTATTTGTTTTATTTATGTATTTGTTTATGCATGTATTTATTTTTCCATGTTGAGTATGTTGTGTATATGTTATCATATGTGTATAAGTATCTTCCATTTCTATCCATTAAAATCCTATGGTTTGGGAAGCTTCTAAAATAGTCTTGATTTATATTATATCCAATTTACCTTTCATGAAATTTTGCTTTCAATCCTTGTCATTTCCCTTATAAAAAGTGTGTATCTACTATGTAATGATTAGGATCCCAACCTTTAAGAGATACTAATGTTGTGAAAATAGTTTTGACATATTACTAAAGTATTTGGACCTCGAGTTGAAAATTTAATTAACAAAAATTATCAATAAACCAAGTGGTTTAACCTATACATTACATTTTAGGTTGAATGTGCATTGATTAGACTATGTTAGTTTGATTGGGGAGTTGATTTTTCTAGTCATTTAAAATCTCCAAACTATTGAATTGAGTTAACAGATTAAAATTAATTATTACTCAATACTTCAAAACATTATTTATATAATTAATAAATACAAATATACATAAAAAGGATGCAAAAACATAACAAACACATGTACGCTCTTAGGAGACACAACCTTGAACTAAATACATGAGCACACAAAACAACACAAAAGAGGTTTGCACAACATAGCACTTATAAAATATCCTAAATTATCATATTCTTGGGTTGATGTAGTATTACATGTGAACCCAAATTATCTTTCATAATAGTCCATCCATATGCTATATAACTACATGGAGGTCAGTTTCTAAGCATGCAAGATACATAGTTATAATGTTACTTCAAAAAATTTAACAACTATATTATTATTATTTTGATTGAGAGTGTGAAAGATAGGTCAAAATAAAGATTCAATCATATAGCACATTCTTCCCTACACATATAAAAATAAATGGTATAGTTAGAATTAAAAAATTAAAAGACATGAAAACCATAAAAACTAAACTATGAAACCATATATTGACTAGCCTAGTGACACATAGACATGATTGATGACACACAAACAAGGTCAATGCATTGAGCTTGATAAACTTATACATGTGAAAGATATTCCCATACATTTATGGATGCATCTTGGAGAATAGTGCATGCCCATAAATTCAAGAGCATGTCAAACACAATAAATATTATTGGAACATAGTCTCAAATATTTAGAACAATTAAGGAGCATGTGCTTCTAAACCTCTTTTTTAGTTTATTGCATTTATTTAGCTTATATTTATGACATGAAAGTTTGTTTTTATATTTATCCACCTTATATTAGGTGTGAATTCTCTTTTTTTGGTATTTTTAGATATAATCAATTGTATCATATTTATTCCTATTTTATGTAAACACATGATAAGCCATTTAATATTTAAATTTTGAATTTCATAGACTATCCATAAAGAGAGTGTAACACCTAAATTTCAAATAGTGGTCATGTATTTTCATAGGTTAAATAGCCATAATAAAAGAAAATAATTATTCAAGTCTTATTTTTACAAGATTAACAACATTTCTATCATTTTTCAAGTGTGTTACATTTTTGGAGAATTGAAAAAGGGTAGGAATATACATGAAACAATAACCAAAAATGGAGTTTTTATAGGTTGTGTGTGTGTGTGTGTGTGTGTGTGTGTGTGTGTGTGTGTGTGTGTGTGTGTGTGTGTGTGTGTGTGTGTGTGTGTGTGTGTGTGTGTGTGTGTGTGTGTGTGTGTGTGTGTGTGTGTGTGTGTGTGTGTCTGTGTGTGTGTGTGTCTGTGTGTGTGTGTGTCTGTGTGTGTGTGTGTCTGTGTGTGTGTGTGTGTGTGTGTGTGTGTGTGTGTGTGTGTGTGTGTGTGTGTGTGTGTGTATGTGTGTGTGTGTGTGTGTGTGTGTGTGTGTGTGTGTGTGTGTGTGTGTGTGTGTGTGTGTGTGTGTGTGTGTGTGTGTGTGACTATTTTGGTAGACATGCATATAAAATGTGGAAGTATATAGGAAATGCACAAATATTTTTTACAACATACCTCAAAAAAGTGTGGTCTCATGGATTGTGATGAATATAGGATATGAATATAATGACCTTTTATACTAATCCTTGGATATTTTAAAACAAATAGAATAATAAAATATAAATATAAACATATCATCCTTTGACCATATAATCATGGATTGTGCTACTTAGGATTTTTGGAGTATGGTATGGATTTTTATAGAAGTATGGAGGTTTATAAAAAAAATTGAAACTAGTTTATTATGTTATGATTGTCATGATACATATGGATGTAAAATTTGGATACATATAAAATACATTCAAATGTTTTTTTTTAAATATCTTTGAAAGATGTGTCATCTCAATTTTGAATCATTACTAAATTGGGGGGGAGAGGACCTTTTTTCAAATATTTGCATATTTTTAGTAAATAAAAAATTTCTAGTTTAAAGTTCATCTCATATTCCTTTGTCAACATCTCCTAGCTTATGTAAAATATTGGTAATTAGAACAAGGTATTTATATTTATTAAAACTAATAAAAATGATTCTTTTCAAAAATTTATGCAATTTCCCTTATAGATATAAATAAAAACATTATTACAAATCAAATTCTTGATATTTTATAGACAACATGAAATATTTATATGGATTCAATATGTGTTATACATAACACTAGCATAAGTATTTGTGAACCCACTAACAACCTATTATTTTCTAAGCATTGGATTCATTATTAATTCCTATGAAGATGGATCCAATAGTGACATACAAAATGTTCAACCCAAATAATTGACATCATTAAATCCAAAAGAACAATATTTATTATTACTCTATAATAAAAACTAAAATGAACACTATATATTTTATATATGGTGTATTAATGTTTTTAATTCCATGTTATCTCTATTTTATCTAAGGTTTATAAATTTTCAAAATAATGTATGAAATGTGAATGATAAAATTATAGAATCCCTTAGTAAATTTTCTAAGATTTATAACAAATTAAATTTCATATCCATTCAATTTCTCATTCATTTAAATAAGATAAAAAAGGAAAGATCATAAAATTTTACTTTTCATATTTAAACATATTATTATTTGTGTAGATACTCAAGTCTGGTCCTCAATACTTGATAATGACATGCTTGACACACATTTATCATCCATCACTTGAGCACTCAAACAAGGTCTTAATTGGGCATTCTCTCACACTTGCATGTTAACTTATGATTCAATCCTTCCATTCTATTATTATACACATAAATAACCCAATTATCTATTTTAAACCTACTAAATATTATGCATAGACATCTCCAACTCTTATTTTAATTCATATGTACATAGGCTAGTTCCACAAGATTCGATCAACATGATGAGTTGATATTGACTTGATCTGGTCAATATTAAGCACTCACATCAATGATTTATTTAAAAAATTAAAACCCTTACTTAGGGTTATCCCATTAGCTTAGTGTGTCATTAGCATGTGAAATTATTCAATTGGATCCATCTATAAACAAATCAAGGTCTCATTCAAAAGGTATTTTTCACTTATTTGTTATACATTTATACACTATTATACACTAAATTCTTTTGCCGTATTCTTCCAAATTTACAAACATTTCACTAAGATAAGTCACAAGACAAGATTGAATAACTTTAAATCCAAGTCAAAATAAGCATTATCAAGTACTAAAGACACATCATTAGTTACATACATATAATAAAGGAACACAATTATACAGTCACACTAGGTGGTAAAATTATTTGGATTTATTTCCCTCATTGGAGTATTGGATATGTAGCTAGAAGTTGAGCATCAGATGTGGGTTATTAGGGTTAGCTCAACCCATTATAATTTCCCCATTTTTTAGGTTTCAAACTCACACAAGCATTCCTAGTGTCTCAAGGCTAGGTTTATTTTTAAGAGGCTCTACTAGAAAACCTATTATAAATATTTGACAAATCTAAGAAAATATGATTCACAACTATGGTGAATCCTTTATGGGTGATTATGAATCTATTAGGTTATTGGAGGAGCAAAACCAATAAATTTCCTATTTTTTTCATACAATCATTTGGATTCACCAAAAGATAGACATTGAATGGGACCATCAAAAGGTTATGATAAATGACCCTAAAAAATGCCTACATAAAATAGAAGAAACCAAATAGTGGGTATCAAATGGTTCACACTAAAATATAGGTGTCAAATGGTAGAATTAGATGGTAGGTGTTGAATGGTATCACCAAATGATAGGTGTTTAATGGTTTATACCAAATTGAAATGGTGATTATCACATGGTTAATACCAAATGGTGGTGTTAAATAGTGGTTATCAAATAATGATGTTGAATGGCTAGATTAGACAAAGGTGCTAAATGGTGAGGTCAGGCCATGGTGCCAATTAGTTGCATTGAATTTCTCATCATGTTGCTCTTGGAAATGTCATTTTATGCTATTGGGTGACCCATGTAACTGGTATGTTGTTTTATTGGCCATTTTCCACCTTTATCCTATAAATACTCACCCTTTACCCTCATTTCAACCATTTTGTATAATAGATTTCTTGTCTACCATTTTCCCCACCCACAAAAATTCCCCAACCATGGAAAGAAAATACATTTTCAATAACTTGTTATGTTTAGGCATTTTGAAGATCATATATCAACTTGATGCCAATAACTATTAGATTTCAAAATGGAGCTTTGTCAATCTGATCTACATGCCCAAATATGAAATAGACCATGGGCTACTCAAATTGTTAATGTCTTCCTATGACCCTAGTGAGAATAGGTTCACTATGAATGTTGACTCTATAATGATCTATGTTAGTACCTCACCAAAAGAGATTCACAATCTAATAGGGATTTTATTTCATAATGCAAGCCCTATGACTCCAAAATCAATGCTGATAAATGATGACAAGAAATATTTGGATTCAAGTTTTGGTTTGTAGATCAATTGAATTAGTATGTAATTATAATTTTTTTTTTATTCAAATTCAAATTTTGATATTTAAATTTCTTTTTAATATTGAAAATTCAAAATTTCAGTCCTCATTTTTCACTTTCATTTCAAATATTCGCAAGAGGAGCCTCTAAGTAAAAGATGTTTGTGACCCTTTTATTAAAATAAGGGTTCAATTTTTCCTCATGAGAATAGTATTACAGAGAAGACTATAAATATTCCCTATTGGGTAGTTTTTTACATTATTCATACTCTTTCTAATTTGAGATATGACTGGTGCACTTTTATTTCTTCTAGGATTAGGATTGAATTAAATTATACTTATACCAATCCTAGTTCCACAGTTTCTTGTTCAAATTTTATTTTGGTCTTGTACTATGAGGCCTTATATGACCTTCAAAAAATTATGATTCCAACTATGTTTCATCCAAATATGAGCACAAATATTGATGCATAGGAGGTTATTTTACAATTTAAACAAATCTCAATCACCTGATTAAGGATTAATATTTGTTTATTTGTTAAACTATTACTAAATTAAGGATTAATATATGTTTGAACTTTGTTTTTTATAGGTAATATTTCATGTCTTATGAGATTAAAACAATGTCTCAAAAGGATAGTGTACAGTTGAAGGATCTATAGATTTTGAGTCTATGGAATCATCCTTGCATTCATTTTGGATTTTGAAATGTCCAAGAGTTTCTTCCTCATCATCTCTACATGCAAGTTTATTATTTAAAACATTCAAATGACATTTCAACTTTCAAGTGCATTATTTTAATTTTTTTTTTAATTGACTCAATTTTAGTTAAGTTTATCATGGAACAACAACCACAATAACAAACCCTAAAATTTTATGTGCTTTCTCAGCCCTCTATGCAAGGTATTCTATATTGCATGTTTTGGTTTTTTAGTTGAATATTCTTTGATTATAGATTTTTATGACTAAAAGTTTTCATAATGTAACATCTCAAACCACCCCATCACTTGTAATATGGCATGTAGATTCGAGTAGACATTGTCTCTAGATACAAGTACTAAACCTTTAATTTTTAATTAGCATATTATTTTGTTTTTTAAATTTACCATTTTTCAAAAATAATTTACATTTTATAGGGCACCCTCAATCTCTGAGGAAAAGTATGTTTCTACCTCCACCCCTAAATGTATTTTGCATAAGGGGGAAGAATTTTTCTATTACCACAAAAACTATCACCTAGCTAAGGAACACTACAATTATTATGTTTTTAATTCTACACTTTATCTATTAGAGGTATATCAAGTGTATAGGGATTAACCTATTTACAAGAAACTGATCTTGATGAGAAATATTTAGGGATTGAATGTAGTGAAGTTAGTGGATCTAATTTCAATCCACATGATTTTCTTCAGGGAGTATATCTTCATGTAACTACTTAAGAGGAACCTTGTACCTCTTCAGCCACCACCCCACTAGCGAATGTTGTCTTGTGTGGTAATGTCATTACATATTTTCTATTAAACAATTTATTATCATAAGTATTATTTCAAGTATTAAGGAGGGAGCTATAGATGATAAAATAAATTTATTATTTTGGGAGTTTTGGGTAAAGGCATTGATTAAATAAATGAATGCCCATTATCACAACCACTCCCAACAAGAAAATTTGTTTTCATTAGTCCAACATGAACCCATAAAGACTTATGCTTTGTTTTTTAAAGATAAATATAAGTTTATTAATATTTATAATAGCTACAATGATAATGTGTTGATTATTATTCTAAATGGTTTGGATAATTTGAATGTAGAAGCCCGGGCATATTTTAATAAATAGGCAAAAGACATCAACCTTGTTGTTATTGTAAACACTAAGAAGGAAATATCTTTGGTAATGTATCTTCATTTTAATCAAATTTCATGTCATAGTTATTTTATATAGAACATAATTATATTTCATTTCAAATTTCAAGAAAAATATGAGAATATAAAAAAGGAAGCGAAGGTCTTCGATGTGCATTTGAAAAATGCATGAAAAAGTTTATATTCTACCATTCAATTCAAGCAGAAGATTATTCTATTGAATAAACAAAACAACACACTCCAAAAAATCATTAAGGATCAAGGATGGTGTTGTACCCAACACACCCCATTTCTGAAAATAAGGACCCTTGTTCAAAATTATACAAATCTATGTTATAAATTGGGCATTCAAATTAATCAAGAACTAGTTTTGAATATCTTGTGTTGATCTAGTTTACATGGGTCTATTATCACATAATCTGCTTTTGACTTCATCTAATATTGCTAATGTTTGATTCTTATGTTTCCATGATGCAAGTTTAATGGGGTCTCATTATGTGGACACTAATTATGGTTTTACACCTCAATGCTAAATTAAATATTTGTTTTGATTTACCCTTTGTATCTTATTTATTAAATTGAATCTATATTTAAAATCATGATAAAACCTTAGCCTAAAGTCCTTTCTAAATATATTCAAAATTTATGCAAGGTCAAAATTACTAGAGAGTACTTTATTATATTATAGACTTAGTTTAAGATTTTATCCTAGGTCCTTATCATATTTATTAATACAATAAAGACTTTAGTCTTAGATATTTATGCTAGGAACTTTATGTCTTATGGTTCACGAGGACTAAATTAATGAGGGGACTCTTTTAATATTTTTTGAACTTAGCTTAATAATTTATAGTAAGGCTTAATTGTGCTTTTTAACATGAAAAAAACCTTAGTCTAAATTCTTTATGCTAAGTCCTTTAAAGTCTCCAAAACACTTATGCCTTTAAATTTATGCCCATAGAAATGGACAAACTTGAAGATGACAGGTGGTGAGATTTCAGTTCCTCAAAAGGAGATCAACAACCCATGGCAAAGGTCAAGTGCCAAGATATACAGTGTACATTAATATGACAATAATTTTATGACCACAAAAATGGATAAAATTGAAGATGACATGTGGCAAGATCATGGTGCATCAAAAGGAGATCAACAACCCATGACAAAGGTCTAAAGTCAAAAGGTTAATCACCAAGATATATGATGCATGTTAATTCATGCACTAAAGATCTAATGATGCAAGACCAAAGTTGAAATGTCAAAGGTTCAAAGAGCCCCATAAGAGTGATAAGTGTTACCATCTCAGTGGCCAGCCTAAAGATCCAATAGTTTATGATCCCTTCCCTAGATTCAACAAGTCAATAGACTGAAGTCCCCATAGAGTTACCAAGTGGCACAAACAAAGAGTAGAGGGTATCAAGGAAGTGACAAGTGTAAAATATTATTGGAGTCAATTAAGTTAAACACCTAATATATATGGTGCACATTAACTCGCATACCAAAGATATAACCATGCATAATTAAGATCAAAATAGTGAAGTATTTTCAAAAGTGAACACATTGGTGACAAGTATCACCATCGTGGGATCACTTAATATATATCTAACAACCCATGGATAGAAGCAAGGTCAAAAATTCAAGGATGTCAAGAATGGATACGGGATCGACAAATGGAAAGATATCGACCATCGATAGTAAACCAATGGTTCATGATTGATCCTAGATACACAATATCAATGAACCGTGTTGATCTATATAATCATGATCAATAGTCTAAGATCAACATAGAATTTTCAAAGGTATTATAACTAGTGAGAATCCACCACATGTGTTAAATACATTTGAGATAGGATTGTGAGGTACATAGAGAACCTTGAGGAGATACCAAGTGGTACATGGATGTCTAATCACATAAAGAACCTAGAATAACTACCAAGTGGCATATTGGCATTCAATCTATCATAATTAAGATTGATGGAGTGGTTTACTTCATGAAATTGAGATCGATGATGCAAACCAAGATAAACTTGTTAAAAGTCTCAAAACCACTAGGAAGCTACCACATGGCATGTTTTCATGATCTCAGAGATGAAGATCAATGGTATAAAATCAATCCAACTTAAGGGAGCATGAAATAAGGACACATTCAAATGGACATCTTAGCATGGCCATTGCCACATAGATAAAACACGTAGATCTTCTGATGTTTAAGCCTTTGGGTTTCATAGTTAAATTAGATAAGGAGTATTCTTTTTCTAATTAAGTCTGTATAACATTTTGAGAAGGAATATTTTGTTCTCTAAAGGTAGGGGGAATATGTAATGCACAGTTATGATTAGATTAATCATAGTTAAATAGTGTCATTGGTTACAAGGTATTGGTAAAGGGATACTTGTCTTGCATATATGTATGGATTCCATTTGAAAGTGGCTAGCTTAAAATATCAGACAAGTTTTTCTCACAACCTATAAGAGAAAGTATTGTCATATATTTAGTTTTCATGTAGTTTAATCTATAATTGTAAAATTTTCTCTTATTTACACATGCACATGTTGCATAGCATTTTTTAAAGGCTAACTTAAACTAATAATAGTAAGTAGACTCATATATGTTTTTGACCATAGTTATAACTCAAGTTTTGAATATCATATGTAATGACTTTGCATCAACTTTGAGGATGAAGTAACCCCTTCCCCAAGCCTATTTAAACAATTGTAATCCACTAGTTGGAAGGGTAAAAATAATTTCAATATATAGGAGGAGAATCAACTTTGATTGTTAGCAAATGTGTTTATGTATTCTCTCTCAAATTTTTGTGTAATTAGGCTTATCTTTTTTTGGTAGTGTGATTCAAAAATTCTTAGTGTGTAACATCTACAATGAATTCTTTCTTATCTTAATTGATATGCTAGTCTTAGATGTATAATAGCTATTTAAGGATTAGTAAATTACATTGATTAGTGGAAATTATGTTAATTGATTCATTTTATTAAGTGTGTATAAGTTCTCTCTTTTAATATAGTTTTTTGTGTGTATGCAAAATCTACCTTAGATAAATCATTAGCCTAAGCCATAATCTCTTGATTAAGGGTGTGCAGCAGCTGCTCTAAAAGGGGAAACCTTTGACTAAGACCTATGGGTTTCCTATATTAGTATCTCCTTAAACTTATAAGCTATGTTTGATTGTTAGTGTGTAAAATTTTCTTACAACAGACATAGGTTTTGAAAGCATTTATCCATTTAGAAACTAGCTAGAGAAGTGATTCTTGAAAACATAGAATCTTATTTTATGAATTACCCTTCCCTCCTTTTTGAATTTTGTTTTGAGATATACCCACTTTATATTGGCAACCAACCATCCATAAAAGTCATGTAATAATTCACGACTTATTAAGATACCACAACTTCATCTAAAAAACCTTATCAACAACTTGCATGCCCTACCATCTATTCCATCAATAGGTTGTTCAAACCACATACCTACAACTCATGCCTTAGAGTGGATTTATTCTCTAATTAGATCTTAAAATGTTAGAGGCTACCTTGTTAACTATGGTGTGCATGAAACTGGCATCAACAGATGGGATGCTAATGCCTTATTTAAGTAGAAAATAAATGTTGATCGAAGTTTACTTTCCATAGGAGATGTTGTGAAAGAAGAAAAGGAAAATATTACTCAGATTTATTCTATACTTGAGGATCTTGAAATGGTAGGGATATTGAGTGACATCATAGAGGAAGTATAGGTAGGGATTAGTAAGGATTGTGATATAAATGTGGATTTTATGGTTGAGAAAGTGGCTCAGTAGTGAAAGACCAAAAAAATGTTAATTTCTGATGTTGTAAACTCTCTAATATTTGAAAATAATGTTATGTTTAAAATATATATATATTAAATGACAATTTGAAGTTTGGATTTGTAATGATAAATTTGTTAAGTTGTAATTAGTCTTGTTTTACTAAGTAATGAGGTATGGTTATTTTATCATCTTACATATATATTCTATGTTAATGGAGTTCAATAAATATGGTGATATGCCATGTGGATTGTAATTGGTTTTTGGGATGGATTTGGAGTTAGGCTTGAGCATGATTTTGAATTTGAATTTTATGATGTTGTAAAGTCACTATTATTAAATATGAGTTTATTTAGTTGATACAGTTCAAACAAAATAGTGATGTGTACCGTAATTTTTTTGTTCAATGGATTTGGAGCTAGGCTTGAGCATGAATTTGAATTTAAATTTTATTATGTTGTAATGTCACTATTATTAAATATGTGTTTATTAAGTTGCTATAGTTCAAACAAAATAGTGATGTGGAATGCAATTATTTTTTTCTATGGATTTGGAGCTACGCTTGAGCATAAATTTGAATTTGAATTTTATGATGTTATAAAGTCATTATTATTACATATGAGTTTATCCAGTTGATGTAGTTCATATAAAATAGTAATGTAGACTACAATTTTTTTTTGGAAATGAATTTAGAGCTAGGTTTGAGCATTAATTTGAATTTGAATTTTATGATGTTTTAAATTCATTATTATTAAATATGAGTATATTAAATTTATGTAGTTCAAATAAAAGGGTGAAATTAGATATGGACTATACTTTTTTTCTTTGGATTTGGACTGAGCATGGATTTAAATTTGATGTGATTTCATTTTATTCAATTATTATATATTTTTTAGATTAAGTTTTTTTTCTTTTGAATTTATCCATGTTGTTCAATAGGCTTGTCATGTTCTATTTCCATCATATTTGAATTCAAATTGATATGTTTAACCTAAAATTTAAAAATCTTAATATGGTGATATAATATCAAATTACAATTATTTAAAAATTTATAGAAAAAATTATTTTCTAATACAATTAAAAACCAATTAAATAAAATGGAAAGTTGCATGATGAATAGAATGAATATTTAAAATGAAAATACTATCAAAAATTGTAATGAAATTAGTATTTGAAAAATTTTACAATATCTAAAATTATATGAATTGGAATTTAGAATATGATAATTACAATAAATATACAACTAATACTTTGGTAGTTGAAACAATCCTACACAAACCTACTCATTACTAGTGACATTTACATTTATCATGTCAGTGCCATATTAAATGTCATTATTTACATCCTCTCTATTTGTCACTGTATTATCAACTTCCTCTTATTTTAGTTAGATAACTCCATGTTTCCAGATCTCTTTGATAAGGAAATATGTCCATAGTATAATGTGAAACATATAGTCTCAAACAGGTTTCTAAATTTTTATCCAATCTATTTCAAAGTTTTAAATTAATGAATGATAATTCATTGAATACTCTTTCATCTTCTATTGAGCCTAGAATAAATATTTGACAAAGCTCATATAATTGAAAATATTAACTTAGACTTTATTATAGTATACTACTAGGATAAAGTTTTTTCCATAGCTATGTAATTGTCTCATTTTTTGTTGGTTCATTTAAAAGTTGATATTGTTAAAAATTATAATTCCAAAATTAGTTGACTTAGATGTTAGTAAATCATTTCCCAAAATACCTTTTAATTCAACTCCATTAACCTCTATAGATTTACCAAAATGCTTAACAAGAGAAACCATGTATTTGTGAAATAAATTGCTAATCAAATTTTGACATTATTATTGTTCTAAAATATGCGATTCGCAACTTCCATGGCCCCCAATAAATCATCCCTTTGAAAATGATCTTTGATCTCCATATATAATTTTTATGAAATTATAATTAGTTTCATCCAGGTTTTAGATATAATAATATCATAGAGAATACATGTTATAGGTAATTCTTCATATTTAACTCCCACAAGATTAGGTCTTCTATAGAAAGTGTGTATTGGTATCTCTTTTCCATTAAAAATGACACAAATATGATCATTGATATTTAATTTCAAATAGCTTTTAGGATTCCTTAAATCTATCAAACATTTCCAACTACTAAAAATAGGACCTTGAAACTTTTCATTCAAAGTGTATAGTATATCTAGAGATTGACACACTCATTTTCTCAGCCATATGAAGTCAAAACTATAAATGGATCTCTCTTAGGCATGTTTCATTAAACAATTAATTTCCTTCAACATTGGGATAATTCCACATAATGTCATCAATGTTTCCAAATTTGTTAAATGTTACAACAAATATCTTTCCTTGTCAATTTCTCTATGATATTTATACATAAATCCTACTGGTGATGGATATTCTTCAAAAATTTGGCATATAGGTTCATACATAGAATCCATCTTGTATCAACATATTTTATTAGTTTCTTACCATTAGTCACTACTATTGAATTTTTTTGGAAATCTAAAAATCTTTTTGGACTACTTGACATATAAGCATGTAAGTCACAAATAAGCTCCTCCACTTTTGTGATATTATAAAATTTGCTAACTATTTGTATATAAGATTAATACTATTATACATGCAATGAATTGAAATCATATATGGGTTAACATTTTTTTGTAGTTAAACACACAAACCATTTATATGCCCCTAAATAACTGATGCACCATCATCCCCAACACAGACTAGCTTTGTAGCTATTGCATAATCATCCATCCTAGCTTTATCTTTCAAATTATATACAACCAATTTGTCAAGATTTTTAGTATTGCAATTTTATACCATTTTATGAACTAATAGTAGATGAGGTTACCTTGATTAGTTATCTAAAGTATAAATATGCATGTAAACCCAAGATGTGTTGTCAATTATTGTGACCTCATCAATGGACAATGAGATGAACAATGAATTTTGAACTTTTTGTTTCAAATCTTCCTTCTCAACCATTGCCAGACATTTTTACATTTCCCAAGCACTACTATCTGAACAATGTGATTTTGGAATATCCAAAAATCCATTATGTTTAAATAAAATCTTATAATCTAAAAAATCAAAAATAGGTTTGCCTTTTTTAGAAAGTGGTATACCTTAGATAACTATATATATATGGCCTTTAGATATGATTGCATAAATTTGTCAAAATTTGCTTTGATTATTCCCCATTTCTCAACAATATGTTTTTGACATTTCTTATCATTTCCATACTCATATGCATATCTTACATGCATGCATTCTTATAAATTTTTCCACCTATGTGTTCTTGTTATCTATCCATTTGGGTGTTTCACTATCACTTATACTTTTCCATAATGTTTCTCAATTGTGTCCAACTTCAATTACATTATATATTCATTTCCTAGTTTCTAGCTACATATTGTACATTCACATTCTTTAAGATTATCATAAGCATTTTTAGGATCTATAGGTTTAAAAAAGGGAAATTTCATTTCCCAATCCACCTTAAAGGACCTTTCAATTGTCAATCTACTTCTCTTTCTTCACAAAGATTTCTGAGTGGAGTTTTAAGTTGAACTTTGTGTTTGATGAGAACCAACAATCTCTTTTACCACTTGAGTGTGATGATCATTTTCATAAAAAACTAGAGGACTTCAAGTGGTGCAATGTCATCATAAAAATAATATTTAGGGGGTGACAATTTATTTTGGTTGATTCTTTCTTATGAGATATTAGTGGGGATTTTTGCATGTAAATTTTTTTTAATATTATTGAACATTTAAATTCAAATCCATGAAAAATAAAAAATAAAAATACCTATATTTTGAGTGCATTATGATTGCATGGGACTTTTGGTTGGATCTTCAAAATAAGATAATATGCTCAATTTTCTTGATAATTGGCCTATCTTTTTATCATTTCCACTAGATGCCATGATCGTCAAGGATACACCACTTCAATTCTATCATCCAGTCACTGAGTGGATGCCACCATTTGGCACTTCCATTCATCACTATCATTCAGTATTATCATTTGACACTGTCATTATTTAGTATCATTGTTTAGTTCCTCTATTCAGCATTATTATTATTCAGTATCACCATCCAGTTCCTTTGTTTGGGTGCTACCATTTAGTGTTGTGGATTATATACTCTTGATCAATGTGGTCATTTAGTTTTGGTCCTCCAATTGTATTTACATGTAGGTTCTATCGATTCATTTTGGCTTGTTACCTTATTTGATATTGGGGGATGGTTGTTAAAATTATATTTTGATATCAGGATTTGGTTGTACTATATATATGGTGAATTGAATTTTAAAATAAGAAATTTTTGTAAATGGTTGGTGATTCGACCACCGAAAAAAATTATATTCCTAAATTTTAGGCAATTCAAACCCATCTACCAACCCTAAAAAAATTACCAAAAACAAAATTCAAAAATTAGAATATTCATGAATTAATGAATATTCACTACTAAAATTTTCCATGCTCAAGGTAAAGAAGACTACTTTTTGGATATGTAAACATCATCAAAGTTTAGGATATCATACATAGAGTAAGTAAAGACATATGCAATTGATTGTATAGTCATTGTACCCAATTTCCATTCAGGCTAATACCAACTGACCTAACATTTTGGAACACACCCAATAAAGACAACAAATTATTTAGAATCAAATCAACCATATACATGCTTATCCTTTATTTTCACTTATATTAAATATTCATAGTTAGATAGTCACCTAGGAAATATATGCACCATGATCTCTTTAGTACTTTTATATTTAGAATATGTGCTTATCAAATCAAAATTTAAATATTAGTATTTTTACATTCATACGTATGCTAAAATTCCATTTATATTGATATGAATAATTATTAAAATTTATATATTAATTGGATTGATTTTACCCATTGATCTAAAAATTAAGGTCAAACATATTAGTGATCCCATACACATATTGAACATTTCAAAGCCCTATATTTTCCCTTAAGGTTTCATATTTCCATGGTTTTATGTTAAAAACATATTATTCTTTATCAATTTATAATCCCTTTCATTCTATGGGTTGTCCTTACATTTTTACTCATTGTTATTCTAGGGTTTAAATGCTTTATATGCCTAAATACCCTCAAAACCATAACCATTATCCTATGGATTCTTATACTATTATTTCCACCTCTCCTCAAGGTAGTATTGATTAGTTCCCTCTATAGAGGTCAATGATAACACTATCCCAAAAGCTATAGGACACCTCATGGATAAAAAGGACATAAAATTTTTTACATATAACATGATTTTTTAAAGTAAATATACACTCTATTAGAAAAGATATTAATGACCTAATGTTCAATATTCAGCCACTTGATAATTATTATCTATGTGTGATCTTGGTTCTCTTGAATTTGTATCAATATGAATTTTATTTTTGTCAATAAGATCTTGTATTTTATGTCTCATTTTCTTAACATTTATTCATTGAAAGCCCCATAATTTAATGATAATCACAATATGCATTAGCATCATAATTATTTGGTGTAGGCATTTTTTGATGAAGATTTCATGGAGATAAAATATAAGAACATTTCTTTTAAGTAAGTTTTTAGTAGCACATGAGGAGGTGATGGTAATCATGAAAACTACGTTTTTAGTAGAGCTAATATGTTGAGTTGACTAGTAAGTTGTGTTATAACTTATATTATACCCTTTATTTCTTTTCCATGTTTTATTATAGATAGTGATGAAATATAGTGTTTGAAAGGATCCTCATCTACCTGACATGTATATAGATGTACCCCATCTATAAATGTAACACACACATGTAATGTATATGGTATTATGTTTATAGTATGTATCCAATATTTTCACAACAATAGGTTATAATGTGTATCATGTAATATGATTTGAAATAATTAATGTAACTTCTTTGGTCCTAATATCACTTCCATTAAAACTATGCCAAGTGGTGGCCATGATCCTTGTTTTTATTTAGTAATGATTTGATCTACTATGTTTATATGTTAAATATCGATCCCTAATGCATGCAAGAATTAATATTTTATAAACGTTCTTATTTTATTTAGCATTATGATAAATAATTTGATGAGTTTGTGTGATATCATAACTTGAATAAATAGTTCATCATAAATTAGGCCACTGTATGCTTGATACTTACATTAATTTGTAATTATATCTTAATGTAAATATTTTGAATAAAGTGATCTTATAGAGTATTGGGAATATGTGTGTTAGGAGGCTCATTATAATATTATTTTTTTTATTCTATTAAATCAATATGTCTTTGACTTATTAATTTTTGAACCTACTATGTACCCTAGACTCTGTCATCCTTTATCAGTATATGTTTTTATGTGGTGAACAATACTTTATGCATGTTTGCCTAATAAGTTTCCTATGTATCTCAATTTTTATATATGTTGTAGTCCAAAACCATTTGGGTCAAATTTATGTCATTGGTTTGATAATAAATTCCATTATCAAGTGGCTGAATATTGAACATTAGGTCATTAATATCTTTTCTAATAGAGTGTATATTTACTTTAAAAAATCATGTTATATGTAAAAAAATTTATGTCCTTTTTATCCATGAGGTGTCCTATAGCTTTTGGGATAGTGTTATCATTGACCTCTATAGAGGGAACTAATCAACACTGCCTTGAGGAGAGGTGTAAATAATAATACAAGAATCCATAGGATAATGGTTATGGTTTTGAGGGTATTTAGGCATATAAAGCATTTAAACCCTAGAATAACAATGAGTAAAAATGTAAGGATAATAATTATAATTTAGAATATATATATATATATATAAACTTAAGTGTTCTAATAACATAATGTATCATACAAAACTTACACAAATTATAGATCATAATATACATAAAATTACATCAAAGTAATATCATAGATGGTACCAATGAAATGATACATTATTATCAATAAATTTAAGTACTCTACATGGGATATTTTAGTTGGTAGAAAAACCTATCATTGTACATAATGCATTAATGTTTTTTGATATATTATCCATAGTTATCCTTCTATCTTGTACATACACCCACAAATCAACCATTATTCTATCCTTAGGTTTTTTTAGATGTGATCCATGTATAGTTCTTATGCAAAAAAATAAGCTCCTCATTTATTTCTCTACACGTAGCTAGAACCTTATACATAATCCTAAACACTCCTCTACATTTACCTTGATTACACTCATAAGTATCATATTTACTAACAAACTTTCACAAAGAGATCACAATCCATCACAACTTACACACCCCAGTGTACATTGTTCAACCCATATTTCTTTAGATAATTATTACTCACTCACAAAATCACATACCCACACTTTTATTCACTCCAACACATCCACATGTCATCCTAATATAACCATGTGATTGTTAGGTGATACCTTATAGCTAGTTATTTATTAGTTGGACCATTAATCATCACCAACATATAATCTCAACCATCACCTAAGAAGGAAGATGAAGTTACTTACAACTATCTTCTTTACAACCAATAATAGTTGTAGTTATTCATGTATAATTTTTGTATAAATATATAATATATGCATTTGACTAGGTGTCGATTCCATACACAATCCTAAAATAGATAACATGCTCTAAATATTTATTCTATAACATGATGTTTAAAACATTATACCATTTTACCTAGTCTTTATCATTGAATAGAAGTTGCATTCCCTACAAGTAAATCTTCCACTCCATTTAATGTGTTTTGATTGTTCTATTTGAATACATTTTTGTGCATTCACTCGACACAATCAAGCTTGGTTTTTCCCTGCACATTTGGTCTTGGGCCTCCTAATGTGGATCATTAGTATCAAATATTAAGATCTATTTACTTTATATGAATTTAAAAATGTGTGCATAACTAGAGAGATAAATTTTAATAGTTGGTTTTATTTACAAAAATATTTATAATAATTCCATAGAAAAATCAAGATGGATGACACTCGTTAATAACTTGAGGTAGCCCAGAAGTTTTAAGGCTCATATCTGGCACATTGGAAGCATAGTGTATCAAATGTTTTGGCCAATTCCATTAGTTTATGAGGAAAATCAACCTAAAGCCTTTTGATTAGGGTAAATTTTAGTGGCCCTTATATAAATTAACTTTACTTTTTTGGTGGATATCAAAATATGTGTTTTAAAAGTTTGGTGAAAGTTAACAAATGGTGTTTAGATGAGAAGTTAGATGGATAAGTGAATCATAATGGGGTGTATAAGCTAGACATGCAGGCAATTGTATATAAAACATATAGATATATTATGCCTTGTTTTTCTATGGATCACACATCTTAGTCATTGACTATAGAGTTGATGGTGAATGAAAATAATTCTACCAAACGATAAATGTGAATGAAAATAAGAGAAATGCTATCAAATGGTAGTAATGTTATCATTTAACATTAATACTTATGAATGATGATAATGGTATCATTTAATATATTTTTTTTTAATGGAAATAATGTTTTCAATTCATAATAATGCTACCAAATGACAATAATTTTGTTGATCAATAGCAATGCTATCAAATGATAGAGATTATTATTAAATAATATCATTACTATCATTGGATAATGTTACTACCATTCAACAGCATTGCTATCATTTAGAAGCATAATTGTTGAGAGACAACATTGTTGTCATTCAATATCATTATTTTCATTTGATATAATTATTGTTATTTGACATCTTTGGTGTCACTTGGCAGCATGTTATCATTCATCACCATTACCTAACACTTATTTAATAAGTTTCCTACTACTCAAAGTTACCACTATGAGTATATGGGTAGACATCTATTTACATATAATGGAGAATAAGATCATATTGACTTTTTATGGAGAGGTAAACTATATGTATATGTATTAAATTTATTTGAAAGAGTAGGTGAGCTGACCTACAAAACTTACACCCAGATAATTTAGGTAAATCCACATTGTTCACCACCCCATAAAATAGCCAAATATCAATTTTTTAAATTGAAATATTCATGAATTAACAAAGAATAGCCACTAAAATTTACCCTACTTCCAATCTACCTCCATAGTACACTCAATAACAATTTTAATAAAAATCACCCTTCAAAGTATAATCTAATCTTGACATACAACAAGTTCTAATAACTAGGTCAACACAAGGATCAGTCTATGGAATACTACACCAACATGTTTCATGACTACTAAGCATTCCTACAATAGAAAGTGAGTGAAAATCATAATGTGTTGAATTGCATCAGTGGAATACCACCTTATATCTATGTGAATATGGATTTTTTGACTTCAGACACTCTGGGGTAAGTATATCGCAATGCTAACAAGATCAAATCCAAGGCAAAGATGAAATAACATCCCACCTATTAATCCAACATATTTTAAAAAGTCCAACCCTCAAAAAAATCCACATCATAACCTTATGCATATAAGTATATTACTTCTCTTAAAGGTGAGTAGCCTCAAAAGACTACATATAAATCGAAGGTTTCTACACCTTCTACCTCAAACAAAGGCAAGAAGTCCAATGATAAATGGTGTCACTACCATCACTCGTCCACCCATGATGACTCTAAATTATGTGTCCATTAATCTATTCTCATACAATCTACATCATATCCCTAACAGATGGATAACATTGATCTATATGCCTCTTATGTAAGCACTAATATTTATACAATCATCTTTGAGGAATGTGAATGCCTTTTCCACACCAAGTTTTGGGTGAAGGTTCAACCTCTTCATATCATCATAGACAATGGTAGTTATAGAACATAATTACATAATCCATATAATAATGCTTTGGCCTTGCCACTATAGTGCATTCCAAGACATATTCACTATGGTGGCTACAATAGGGGAAGGATATATAAGTTTAATGACAATGCACTTTATAGTATAAATTCAAGCCTATGAAGGAAAACCTCACTTGTAACATCATACTTTTAGAGGTATGTGACATTTTAATAAGGAGACCATATTTATAAAATTGGTAAGATACACATCAATCCAAGCCACATCATTACATTATTTATGCACAACATCACTTCTATAATCTCTTTAAGTCAGTGTACATGACTAAAGTCACATTGGTCTCTACCAAGCAATGCCATAAACTTATCTCACATGAATAAAAGTTCATGTTTATCGTGGTTTGTCCTAACACAATTGCATAAAAGACAAAGCACACTTTGTTAGCATGAATCATTCTCATAACATCACCATAGTAACAACTTGAAAAGTTGTTATAGCAACATATCAAAATATTCATAAACATAAAGGTATTCTAACACACTGTGTAGTAAAACATCACAATAATTTAGTTACTAGGTCCACTCTTATAAATAACCCATTGTGTCATAGATCATTTTATAAAAATGATGAAGTTTGGCACTAGATACAAGATCTCCTTGATTAAGGCAAGATCAAGACTAATTATTCTCCTGGAAGGAATTTGATAGTCCTCAAAACTAATTAGGATGTGTCTTGGTGACTTTGCATAGAATATCATGTACTCAATAAAATAATGGTGAAGAATCGGTACCCACTACCACATATTAGTAGTCTTTTAGACTAGTTCCTAGGTACATAATTCTTCCCCAAGTTATAATTGAAGTCAAGTTACCATTAGGTTCCATTTGATCTTAAATAAGTCTAGAAGACAACATTCAAGACCTTATAAGGATTTTACAAATGGTTGGTCATGCCTTTCAGCCTAACCAATGTACCAACCACATTCATACACTTAATGGATGATCTAACTAGGCCCTTTCTCAATTTTTTCATCATCATATACTTGGATGACATTATCATCTTCATCAAGACTTGGAAGGAGCATATGGAACATGATGCATGCATCCTAAACACTTTACATCAACATAAGTGTCAAACCAAATTATCAAAGTGCACATTTAATGTTGCACATATTTAGTACCTAGGATACATCATTGACTACACAATAATCCATGTATACCTAGAAAAAATCAAAGTGATCCAAGATTGGCCTGCTCTATAAAATATGACATAATTGAGGAGTTTTATCAGGATTTCTAAATTATACTATAGGTTCATCCTTAGTTTATTAAACATATCATGGTTACTCACACATATATCATGTAAAAAATCCAAGTTTGATTAGACTCATGCACAATAATGCATTTTTGAGTCACTTAATAAATGCCACTATGAAACACATATTCTCATAATGTTTAACATTGCACACCCATTTAGTTTCACACTAATGCATCTAACTATACACTTGGTTCTATACTCATGTAGAATGGACATCTAATTTTATACCACTTAGATACATTCAATGACATGGTAAAAATGTAATCCATTTATGAGAAATAACTTTATGTTATTTTTCAAGAAATCAAGTAATGTGCCACTACATTCTGGGGAAGGATACAGTCATTCATTCAGATCATAAATCCACTTCAGTTCATGTATATGCCTAAAATTTTGGATAATTTATGACACATGAAATGTATAACTTACATTTAGTAATTACATTTCATAGTCAAACAAAAGAATGGGAAGGATAAAACATCAACAGATTATCTTAGTCGACCACTGATTCACATGTTCATCATAGTGTTGGCTACACATGATCATAATTTTTTAAATTAGGTATCTTTATACTCGATTGATCCTAAATTCATAGTGACTTACACCATCCTCATGCAAGTTAAACAATTTTATGATTTATACTTGTATGACCAACTTCTTTATAAGCTTAGACATCTTTTTGTTCTTGGTGGCACACCTTACTAATGACTCATCCAAGAGGTGCACTATGCCAAGACATCAAGACACTTAGATGTGATAAATACTCTAGATATATTATAGTCTCACTTTTACTAACTACACATGTGCAAAAATGTGAAACATTACATCAAGTCTTGAATTCCTTGTTATATCACCAAGCACATGTAAAAGAAGTTAGGATTTTACATGCCTCTATTGATTCCATCTAGACTAAGGGAATCCATCAACATGGATATCATGACTAGGTTTCCTATAATGATATTACATCATGACCATGTTTGTTTTGTATTGGATAGGTTATATAAAATGGCTATCATGGTCACTTTAAAGAAGGGCATTAACACAATTGGCACTACACTACCTTCTTTAACCGTGTTGGGTTCATTTTAGGGTTTTAAAATCCATTGTATCTAATCAAGATATGTGATTTATAAATAACTTTTGGAAATAATTATGGAACTTGATAGGTATGTAGTTGGATCAGTCAACAACATTTCATCCATAGACATATGAAATAGCTAGAAGTTGTCAATGATACACTTGTTCATATTGTGTGAATGTATAAATGTGCACATGATTGCACTTAGGATGCTAATATATTTTACATTCAACATGCTTATAATATATCTCTTCACAAATTTATGGGTCGTAATACATTTATACATGTATTTAGTTTCACACTTTAACACATTTAGATGTCTCATATCATGCACCAACTGAGATTGAGTCATGTACATAGGAATGAGAAGCAGACAAAGCTAAGTTTTTTATCACATATAATATATTAATTAGTAGGCTCATCATATTATATCTCACACAAAATAAAATTATAATAAGCACCATGATTCACAATGCACACATCATGCATTATGAGTTGGTGATAAAGTTTGGCTTCACATTTAAGAGTGCTTCAAATTTTTGCATAGGAAGATCAACCCTATTAATTATATTCCTTACATATTTATTCACATAGCTAGTGAGAATTATTTCATCAATTATTTTCCTCTATACTTGGGCATGCACCCAATATTCAATATGTAACTTTTCAAGCCTTACACTATGCCACTTATTAAGCTAATAATGATACAAAATCCTTTTGATTTAGATAATGAACAACTACATCACACCAAGAAGGACTAGATCATCAAAGTTACATAAACACACACCCACCATGGCACACATAAAATTTTACAAGTGGTCAAGTTTGGACAATATGTTGATCAGTTTAAGTAATACAACTCTCAAAAAAATCAAGTGTATTTCCCTCAGCTATATACTGATGCAATGGATACCATTACTATTAAAGAAAGGGGGAATGATTCATGTATAGTTAATGCTCATACAAATAATCTCCTCACTTATTTATCTACACATAACTCACACATTATACACAATCATATTCACTCCTCTACACAAATGTTACTTACACTATTGCACATAAGTCACACACTCGCTCATATATTTTTTCACTCAAATTAGATTAATCACAAAATGTACATGCCACTAAACATTGATCATCCTATATTAATATATATAATTTATACTTTCTCATAGATTCACATTCCCACACTTATCTTTTGTCCAACACATCCACATCTCATCAAATCCTTCTCTGACTATGTGGCTAATTAGGTGACAACTTATAGTTAGGTTATCTATCAATTGGACTATTAGTAACCATCAACCTCAAATCTCAACCATTACCTAATAATGAAGATGAAGTGACTTGCATTAATATTCTTTCTAATTAAAAATATTTGTAATTGTTTATATATTATTTTTGTGTAAAAATGTAATATGTGCATATGGCTAGGGGTCTATGTCATACACAGTCGTAACACAGACAACATGCACCACATATCTATTTTTTAAAACATGATTTATAACATATTCTAAAATTTTAACCTATTATTTACCATTAAATATAAGTTACATTTCTTATAAGTAATAGTTCTGCTCCATTGAATGTGTATTGATTGTTCTATATGAATACATATTTGTGCATTTATTATTCACAACCAAACTTGGTTGTTACCTACACACTGGGTCCTAGAACCCATAGTGAAGATCAAGTTGAATCTTAACTTTTAATTTTTTTCATATTATGAATAATCTAAAATAGTGATCTGATATTGATCTATCTCTTATGTTAGCCCCGTCATGCACAATTTTTACAAAAACATAAACATATTTTTCCCTCACAATCACTTCTGGTAATTTGAGTGATAATAAACTATTAATATTGTACTTAATTAGTGGAATAAACCCATAGAATTATTTTTATTCCTTATCATTTCTAATACAGCATATCCATAATATACACAAAATTTTATAACTATCATACAAAACACAATGTTTAGAGCTAGATTATCTCAAGATAAATATGTTTATGATTAACAATGTGCACACATGAATAAACATAGACTTACATCTTATGATATGAGGATGTAAATTCATTATTCCAAATACCCTCCACCTCCCACATTTATTTGAGTCATTATTAAAATGGAGGGATATTTCTTGTTCTCACTTCCTTCACATAGTCATTCTATCACATTTAGTGAACACTATCTTTGACACATGTTGTAGATTGTTTTGATCCCTCACCTTATTATAATTTTTAAACAATTTCCACTTGTACTTAATTTTCAAATTTAAAATATTTTAAAAATAAAATAATCAAAAAATTCAAAACATTTAAATATTCAAAAACCTCAAAATCAAGATCTAAGAATGACATGATTTTTAGTTTACACTATTTACATATGTCATTTATCAATTTTTGGGTATATGGAATATTATTTATAAGTACACATTCATTTAAAGGAAATTTAAGGTTATGTAGGACATACAAGCTATACATGGACATATAGAAGTTGGTCTTCCCTCGACCTAGTGGCCATGTCAATATTGGAGGCATCATATTCCATAGGTTTCACTAATATAGGTTATATATTTATATGAAATTTGTACCATGTTGAGATACCTATATTTATTATGAATGCATTTATATTCAATCATTCCTTGTATATTGATACATGATATTCCATTATATTGATATGTGATATTGATACATAAGGATAGTGTAGACTAGTTCCTTGTTATATGATCCTTTGATGTTGTTACTCTTTTAAATGATAGGCTACTATGTGATTGACTATTTTGTATGGTCCTTGTCCCATTTAATATTACATCTTTTATGTCCATCATTTGTGAAAAAATTTAATGTTTTCCTTACATGTGCCCTTTGCATATTTTGTTGGGAAATTTTATGTCCCTTGTATGTGTCCCTTGGCCTTATGTCTGATACCAACACTTGCACTTGTTGAGCTTAATTACATTAATGGATTTTATTATCTATATCATGATTTGGTGTCACATAATAGTATTCAATTACACTTATATTACATGATTCATTTATATATTTTTGTAGGCATGACACTTACATGCCTTGCATCCATATGTTGCATGCATGACTTGATTCATATACATTTAAATGATGACATATTATTCACATGATCAAATGATATTACATGATGTTATCTTTATAGTGGCATGATATAATTAGATATTATTTTGAGATGAGTGAATTATAAGACACATACCTCATCTTAAAAGCGGGGTATTATGGTGAGATTTTCATAGAGACATAAGGCTCCATGAGAAAAATATTAGATAAAGGTATAGATTTTAGATATTTAGATTGGTTTAGATATCATATGGTTCAAATACATGATAAATAATTATATATTGATATAAATTATAGGGGCATATGCATTCACTTTATATACACTTGGGCACAAATTCATACACACATATGTGCATATACATGGGCATATGCATAATAATTTATAATGACATGAATTATAGGTCTCCATATACATATTTTATATTTAGAGGGCATGATACTGGTTCATGCACACATATGCAATAACATATTTATAATTAAATTTAAAATAGTTGTCATTTAACCTCATATTTATCAGATATAAAATTATGATGGCAGAATGGAAATGTTCCATTCTCTTTTGATCATGATTTTTATTCTAAATTGAGAAAAAACTACACAATCAAACTTGCATTCATGATGGGGGAATGAACATTTTTAATTTAATTTCCTTTTGATCATGCATTTTTTTTTACATGGAAAAAACTGATCTAACTTAAGTGAAACATTAAAATTAAATCTATAAGCCATATATAATGTTTGATTCATTTTATTTGAGAAATTCTTGGTGGTTTTCTCATTTACCAACATATTTATTTGATTGAAATTGACCTGATGGTTCTCTTTTTTTATTGAATACTTATTTGGGTTAGTACATTGTGTACTTTTCCCCATATTCATGAGGGTTATGGAATGTTGCCTTCCCAACATAAAATATTTAATATTTAAACAAGTTTATGGCATGATCACCCCCATTATCCATATGTTTCAAGTAAACATCATCTATATCCAACAAGTTTTAAGGGTAACATGGTTTTCACCAACACACATGTCTAATCTAACCATTATTATTTTAATATTTTAAAAATTCAGTTATAGATTAAAATAGTCAATTTGTGAACATTGACTACACATGATTATAGGTTTTTTTATTGAGTTACTTTCATTAATGGAGATTTATACCAAAGATAAAGTGTATTATATACGCTCTTATATTTTATCTTTTCACTATATCAATTCCATTACTATAAAAAGGGGAAAATTTATAGATAATAAAATATGTCTTCGATACTTAACAATGACAAGATTGACATAAATTTACCACACATGTGTTGAGTACTCATAAAGGGTCATAACTCACTTATATTTCCTTGTGTGTGCTTCTTGATTATGTATGTGGACATTTGAACCTGTCCTTTCATGTGGCTCTAATCCAACCTTACATTATATATGTGTATGTGGACATTTAAACATGACCTTGTATATGTGACTTTCTCATACTTAATGGCATGTTCCCATGTCCCTTGTATTATGGCCCCTTAGACTACTTTACATGCCCTATGTTTTTATATGTATACTTTTATGTATGTGTCATAGACATGACACTTGTCTCTTGATTATTTGTTTTGCATCAAATTATGATGCCATGAGGGACTTCATGCATGTCCCATTCCTCCTTGGGTGCTTTGATGGACATCATGCCCCATCCCTATATGACTAAAATTATATTCAAATTTATTGTTCATACATATGCTTATATTGTTATATCTATCTTAACAACCTTGTGAATATTATATCTAACATGCATAGTATTTTATCAATTTATGCTCAAACTCTTTTACATTTTGATGTCATGTATACACATTATATTAGTTTATCATGTATATCATATATTTTTAGTCTAACACATGTGATGCATAGATTTTATTTTGAGGATAGTTATTGTAGATTTTCACCAACTCCCCTCAAAAGTGGGGAAATTCACATGGGTTTGTCACATAGATTAGGCCATCTTAATGCACTTAGAACATAGTTTTCAATAAATAAACATAGATTACAGAGCTCAGACTCAGGAAAATATATTGAAATATAGTCACATAAATATTAGTCTTAGTTTCTCTTAAAAATAACACTTTTGGAAAATAACATAGTACAATGTCAAAAGCATAGTGTGTTATAGTCCACCCACCATGTTATTGACTAATAACATCAAAAATAAAATATTCTAAAGTTATTAGAAAGGTACAATAGTTACAGTTCAAATTTACATAGTCTCAATCATATATGATCAATATATACTCAATTTTTATAGATAGTTACACAAGTTTTCTCATATTGGAGGAATCATGCATGGCATGATCAATCCCATTTTAGTTTCAGATATGCATAGACATAGATTACTATGACTCAGTATAGAATTCATCTAGAAAATATAAGAATTGAGGGCATGTGCATGGAAAATTACTCCCATATGTTCAATTTTACACTAGTTCTCTTAGATGGAATGAAAAAACCATGTAATTCTCCATGTTGTATACTCTAGACACCATATGCACCAGTTTTACATCAAGATTACCACTAGATTTATACTTCATTCCATTTGTAATGGTTGGTTTTTTTCAGTGACCTAGAGTTGTTTTAAATTCATGAGTGGCCCAAAGCCATTTTATATTTGAGAGTTTTCAGGTGGCCAAAATCCATCTTACATATTTTTATTTACATCACATAGTTTCATATTCAGATGCATCTACTGCACATGGGTAGGTAATGATGGAATCATATCCTACTTGATTTCTTGATCCACCTACATGAGAGAGTTGGATAACTCATCAGTCCAATCCAAGTTATTCATAAATTATGATCCATTTAACTAGGGTAGTTAATCATGGAGTCAAGGCCAACTTGAGTTCTTGATCCACTCACACATGGGGATTGGGCAAGCCATTAGCCTAATCTAATATATTCACCATTTGATTACCATCTATACACATAGTTTATCACCAAGTTTTTGCATTGGTTCATGTACCCAATAAGGTGTATTCATTCCTTTCCTCTCTCTCTTATCTTTTTACTCAATTTTTGTCTTTACTTTTAATATTTCTTAAGTAAGGACTAATGCATACATGTTTCATGTTTAGGACATGCAATGGATCATATCTTTTAGACTCAAACACATATTCAAGGGCTTCACCTTTTAGGTAAGTCTAGATGCATCTCTCTTTCTTTTATCCTAGTCATTTCACTTTGTTTCATTTATAGAATAAAGAGGGGGAATATAGTCATCCAAAATCCAAGAGTGTCACTAGAGACCACCCTATCCTTAGCTTATCCTTATACCTATCTTAGGGCCTCTTTTGATCCTTTTCTATCTTATATGCACTTCTAACCCATGCCTAGATATACCAAAAAGCTACATTAAGCCATTACTTACGCATCCTAGATCCTTTCAAACACAGCCAACCACTTAGGCAATAACATGACCCCTTTGGTCTATAACATAATGTGATATTGGAAAATGGGGAAATGTTATTGGTCCTTAGCTTCTTCTACCCCAAATTATATATTTACACTCCCTAACACATCATAGGGTCTAACTAGACTCATTTCATGTCTTGAATAGCATCATAAAACTATATAAAGACGACTCTTATTAATTTATCCCTTAGACGGAAATTCTAATGAACAAGGTCAAAAATAATTTTGAAAATTAAGGTCATTGATCCCTATTTTACCCTATTTATACTTGCATCCACCTATAGTATACTAAAACTCACTCTTACTCAAATTTATAGTTTTAAGTCATACTCAAATCATTCAAATTAGCATTCATACTTAGGCATACTAGTATCACTCTCACTTTCACTAGCACTTAGATTTGGAGAAATACACCAAGATTGATCCCCTTTTTAGGTATTGGTATGTATTCAATGCTTAACACATGGGGTATTGAGGTCATATCATACTTACCCTACTAATGCCACTCTTATTACACTTGTGTTCATCAAAACCCTAAAAAGCATGAAGTTTTAGGGTTCCATAGTGAAATAAAATAAAATCAAGCACATACAATTATCCATGTCTCTATCATAGAGGCATAGATTCCTAGAATAGAGTGAAGGTATATTCTAAGTTTCACTATTTTATTTGTATAGTGTCAATAGTGTAGAATAAAAGGTCAACATCATAGTGTGCTATTATAAAATAGGGTCATACTACTATCAAAGGAGGGTTTTGACACTTGTTTATTATTTATGACACTCTATCCTGCTCCTACATCACATTCCAACTTGAGACTTTTCCATCTCAATCATATTTTCCAGCTAAGTATCTCTTTTGTAACTCATTTATATTTATAGGATAAGTAAACAAATCAATTATTATACAAATCAGTGTCTATTAATACCATAATATTATATTCCTTGATTTATATACTCATATCTTTTATCTACTTAGGGTTTTATAATAATTCCCAAAATATTTAAATCAATTTCCATTAGTGCCATATTGAAACCCATACTCTGTCATAATTTAGTTGATACCCCAAATAATTTCTAACGATAAAATAATTATGATATGTATCATGTGTAAAACAAGTGAAATTATATTTTATGATAAAACTAAGAAAAGTTAATTTCCATTTCAATGTGCTTGAGTGTCATTTGAGTGAAAATTTTATATAACTAAACTATAATAGTAATTACTTTAGTTTTGATACCAATTCCCTTTTTATACCACCAAAGAAAATATCCTTATAATTCATAGTAAAATACTGATTAGACCTCCAAATGAAAATCCTCCTTAGACGTCCCAAGAAAAATAAGCAAGTGTGTACTTTGGCTAGATCTCGTATGAAACCACCACATATAGTGGGTGGGAGAATGGACTCAAGAATTATCCCATAATTTTTTCATCACACCATATATGTTTTTTTTTAAACTATCATCTCCTCCCCCATACATTTATAAGGCATACATTTATTCATATTATGACATATAATAATCCAAAATTTTAATCAATGAAAGAAATTCTCAAAAGATATGAACACAATAATTTAAAATAAATCAAGGGATAAGTGGCCACAAAAGAGTGTATAATCCCTAAAATGAATAAAAATTTCAAATTTAAAGTAGGATAAATTAAAAAATATTAATTAACTAACCTTAACAAGTCAATTTCATAATAAAATAGTGGTGGTTTTGATATCAATTTAAAATTATTAATCAACTTAAAATAAAAACCCAACATACTTACATTGTAAAGTTGACATTATTTTCACTATAAGGCTGAGGAATCTGCCCTAGATGAGAAGGACATAAAGTAACCATCATATAATCTTATAGTACCTCCTTAAGCTAAAGAACAATAAAATAGTAGAATAGTTCAAAAATATATGAGTAACTATAAGTACCATATTTTACACACTACCAACTCATTCCAATTATAATCAAAGAATTATATCATCTTAAAATATTCTTTAAGGTTATCAAATGATTTAGACATCAATTTTCTCTATGGAAACCAAGAGTGGTGGAGAAAAGGGTCACATTGTAAGAATAAGACTAACCAATGTCACATAATCAATATGTATACATGTGCATATGGTAAGAGTGGGTTTTTAACCCATGACAAATACCATTTCCAATCTCAATATGTCAATCAAATTATGTATAATAACTCAACATCTTCTTTAAACCCATGTTTGCATTAATATTCAATTAGTAGAATAATTATGAATGGTTATAAAATATAATCATATATTACAATAATTAGAATTACACCTCACAACATTTTCACATGGATGTTACAAACATGAGATACATCAAAATTAATTTCAAATTCAAATAAGCACACACTATCTAGATAATAAAAAAAAAAAAAAAATCACTACAACATATACATAATAATCACAAAAAAAATACTATTATTTTAGAGAGAATGAGTTTTGTTATGGAGGTTTTGCATAGATACATGAGATTGTAAGAGGTTAAACAATAGATTTCACTTATATATATACATGTTTTCCTACCAATATTAAAGAAACATATGAATAACTCATGTTATATATTTATCACATTGGTTCACAACAATGGTTAAAAGAGAATATAGGTACATCAAAACATAATTAAATTTGGTTACATTAAAGATTCATAAGGATGAAGGTCATCTCATTGATCACAACTATAATACACATGTTTTCATTGTAACTTAAAACCATTAAGTAATCATGCATCACTACTAATATCAAAATGAAGAATACAAAAAGGCATCGTTGCACATACTATTATAATGCCTTAAAACTATCTCAAGAAAAATAACCATTTTTTCTCCATGTTTCAAAAATATCTAATCAATCATAATTCACATCTACTAAAAAATGTAGAAGGTAAAATTTGGCATCCCCACACATAGTATATCAATATGAAAAAAGTGTCATTAAAGTATCATGAATAATATTCCACCCATAAATGACCATTATAAAAAATGCACAACATGAGTTTTTTTTACTGCTAAAAATAAATGAACTACCTATTTTTATTTAACTAGAGTTTTTAACCCATGCTCTGATACCAAAAAATTTCATTCAAAAAACCCAAGTAAAATATTGTAATTTTTTTGTTTATTTATATTTTATTATATTTAATTATTTAAATATTTCTTGAAGTCAACCAATGTCTCAATAATAAGTGCAACACATAAATTAATTAAGTGGTTAATTGATTTGTTTTTTTAGTTAACCTACAATAATAGTTTCCATAATCATAGCATAAAATTATCTAAGTTAGAATAAAGTTTAGGAGTGGTTTCCTAAATTTCCACACCATGTGGAGGTATATTTTAATATAATATTATTATTAAGGAAGATAAATTAACCCTTATGGGGGTATATTATATTTAGGTCAAGGTGAAACCTTCCCACACTATTAGTCAAATCATTATTGATGCCACCAGTGTTCATTGGTCAACCAATGAGGGCTCAATCACCCATATTTACTAAGATGGCAACATAGTTGCTGAAGTGCTTGAAAACATGAGAGTCTTTATCCCAAATTTATCCAAGTGGGTTAGACCCTCTAAATCCCCCCTCTCATATATCTCCCCTTATCACTAATGATTTGTAAGTTTAATCCTTTTAATCAAGCAACAAGGACACACATGCAAGGGGTGGTCGTACCTAATCAAAATTTGAGTCATGCTATGTGTCATGATTATGACACTAAATTAAAATTTAGGGATAAAGTATATCATTTCAAAAATATTCTTAATAATGTAAATTTAATAAATAAAAAAAAGGAATCCTAAACTACTATTCAACTCTCTACAACTTTCATCACTCAAGTTGAAGGAAGAATAAATTCATGGGGCTAGATAGGGATGGATGCAAAATCTTATCTTGTGAATAAGTCTAGTTGAACTAAACTTTTTGGAGAAAGATAAAAAATAGAGGACTTAATGAATTTTTGATTTGAATTAAAGGTCATGATAAGCTTTCATCAAGGGATTTCACTATGGACTATAAATAGTGATAAGTTACCTTTAGAGGCATTAAGGGAGAAGTCATTGAAGAACAAGTCTAGGATGTTACTGAAATGTCTTGTGAATACACCAAATACTTCAAGGACAAAAGGAAAAATTAGGAGCTTATGTAGGCATTTTTTGAGATAGATTATATATTTCAAACTAATAAAAAGGGTTTCCCTAAGGCTAACCTTCCAAGGTGATGTCCTGATATATGCCTTTAGGTAATATGATATCTAACCTTGGAAGGAAAGTTTACATATATAATCTCTCATAATTTCTTGATATTAAATCATTTCAAAGGTATTCATATAGGCCTACCATACAAACTTATTATGCCACTGGAATCCTCTATTCTATCCTTAAACTATAAGACCTCTTTATATTTTATACACCAAGGGGTGATTTTTTTACTTACCAAGAGAGCGACACCTGTGAGGAACATTGGGATTAATATTGGGGATAGTAGTAAGGGGAATAGCTCTGGATAGGCTCTAGATAACTTAGATGATGATAGGAATGAATAATATTCTCCTTACCCCTAATTAATTCCTCTCCCCAAGGAGGTTGAGAAGAAGGAAAAAATGAATTCCCACAAATTTCCTCCCCTAGAGAAGACTTTAGGAAAGAATGTAAACAAAATCCTTGAGTTCTCCTAGGGTATTAAAATATTAATTTTAAAATCTATGAAATAAAAGTAATTGAAGTGTGGAAGAGGATAAAGCTAATGATATGACACACTTCTCAGATGGATTTAGGTAGTAACTAGTAGAGTTTCATGAAAACTTGTAGAAAATGGGAAGATAATTTGTCTTATTTATGGAGCAATGGAATAACCTTAAGCATGAAGTGGATATAATGAGGGAAGCTATGGGTAACCCAAATATGGAAAAAGTTAGTAGACTGGGGCTAAAGGAATCCCCTAATAATAAAGGTAAGGACATCCTCACTATCACCTTAGTAAGTTCTAATTCCAAGAAAGAAAAATCAAGAGTAGAGAAGGAAAAAGGGTTGGTTGAGTGCAGGATAAATTTAGGAGAAGATCATGGCATTCAAACCATAGGCATGTCTAGTGGCACAAATAATAATCTATAGGAGACAAGAAAGAAGCTCCTTATAAATAAATCTATTACGTGTTTTAGTTGTTAGTCTTGTTTTTCGGGTCATACTTTTTATTGTAATTTTGTTGAAGTTTAGCGTCTGTTAGGCCAGTGTGGCCTAGTTTTTCTTTAGCTCATTTTGTTTGTTTTATTGCATGTTAAACTATGGTTTCATGTCCTTGTAAAACTTGATGTTAACCAATAAAATAAAAAATTAAGATAAATTAATATTAAATTTATAAATAAGATATCCTAAAAAAGGGTCTCTTTTATCTTTATTTCCTTTGATTTATTCTGTGAAAGAAGACAAACTAAAATTATTCTAAGGTAAACATATGTAAGTAAAAAGAATATTTATTATATGTTTAAACATACATTTCATAAGGATACTACCCTATGGTTATAAATGTAAATATTAATACTATAATACTAAATGAACATTAATCTTAAGGAGCATGCAACTAAAGGAAGTATATACTATTATTTATATCAATGACACCAAATATCAATGCATACTAAACATAAAAGAGAAGGTTCAACATAATTCATAAAATTAAGCCAACAAGGAAATAATTATCATAACATGATATTCTATAAGCTCTAGACATGAGCACACTAAACAAAAACCATAACTCTCAATAATCCTTTGCATAAGACACTTAACATCCTGAGGTCATTGTGCCAACACAAAGGACTATCTCACAAGAGTACACACAAGTGTTAAAAAAATATATTGTGACCTATATTACTTAATAATAAATTCTTAATAATTTAAAACATTTAACCTCACACTACTTAAATAATATATATCTCTTGTCATTGTTGATGCAAAAGGTCACATTATGTATAACCATGTTTCCTAGTTTAACCATCCAAGTAAAAAAATTAGGTTACCACATAGATAAATGATAAAAACCATAAATTTATTTATAATTAAAATATAAAAGTCTATAAAATATTAAATTACACTTAGCGCACAAAGAAAGACAATCTATAGTTCATGACTAGACCTTGCACTAAGAAAGGTGCCTTAAGAGTTATTAGTTGATACTCGCACTCACTTCTTGGGGTATCTCAAAATCTGGCATAACCACATTCATATGTATAATCAAGTATATTTTTATTTCATATATTACCTAAATCAATATTATTTATATTTCTAAGGTAATTGATCTTCACCACATAGCCTTAAAATTAATGCATTCATAGTTACTCTTATAGGTAACTCAGTAACCACTATATGGCCCACACGTATTTAAATATTGCCAAAGATTAATACAAGACACCATTAAATGTGTAATAAGGATTTTTTTACTACCAAATTTTTAATATATGTTAATAATAACTCACCCTAGTTTACTTCTAACCAATAGCCTCCCTTATATCTAATTAGAAGCATCTAAACCAATATACAAAAAATATATGTTTAAGGTATTTAATTTGGACTAGGGGTTTATAAGTATTTACAAGGCTATAAAAATTATATAATAGTCACAAAATAAATTTATTATGATCAAATATGATAATTCACATCACAAACAATCATAACACTAGTCTTACTGCAATTTTTTTTTGGTTCGATACTAGCTTTTGACCAGAGGTCCAACCGATTCTATGGCACAAACTGGGGGCCTAGTCCCGAGAGAGATACTAAACCAATATAAATGGATATCACTTGATCACATTTTTAAATCATTGAGTAAAAAACCATATCTAGCTTATAAACACATGTGAGATTCAAACTTAGGTAGGACTGGGCACAACCAAACCACTTCACCAATCCTTTTACATCTCATTAGCAATCTTACTAAAATTATTACAAGCTAGGAAAAATCTAGAGAAATTATGTATAATTAATTATCTAAAATGATTATTAAACTAATTAAAATATGTTGACTTACTTTTATGCTTTCAAAGTTATTCTTACAGATAACTTAGCAATCACTATCTATCCCACAACAATTAAATGCTACCAAGGGTTAATACGAGACACCATTATATGTGGAATAAGGTTTTTGGGACTGTCAAATTCCAAATATATGTTAATAAGAGTTTTCCCTACTCTACTACTAACTAATTTCCTCCCTTAGATCTAACTAAAAACATCTAAACCGATATTATTTTGTGAAGCCAACTAAAATAATAGGTGAATTTGGGTAGAATATCCTTATCCCAATTGGAATTCCACAAAAAACCCATTTGTTGTAATATTTAATGAAAGATTATATTCTAATTTGGCATCATAAATTCTATTTAGAGATAGAGTCCAAACTATCTCATCTTCCATAAAAATATGGATAATTTTATAGCTATTAAGAATAATATTAACATCACTGATAATTATTCCCCCTGTTTAAAACATTCAAATGAAATATTTTTGTAAACAATAACTTCTTCCCTAAGCTCTATGTAATTTTTAATTTTCTCTCCCATTTGATGTTGCCCATGGTTTTTTTTCATTCAAAAGAGTGTCTAAACTCCAATAATCATCCCAAAAATGGTAATTCTCTCTAGATCCTACATTCCATTTGAGTCCCTTCTAAATTAATTATTTTATCATGAATAAGGAAATTCAAAATATGAGAACCTAATGTTAAAGACTCAGATATCAATAATCTCTCAAGTTAAAAATTGTCCATAGATTTAGCTTTTATAATGCTCAACCATTAATTTTATTTATTTAAGAATATACATCCTAGTTTAGAGATTAAATATTTGTTCATATTTATAAGATTGCAGATACCCAAACCCCTAAAGCTTTTAAGAAGATAAATTATATCCCAAGACACAAGGCAAATATATGTTTATCCTCCATTTTAGTCAATAAAAACCTTCTCTGATTTTTTTCCAAAGTTCATCTATCATTGCAGTGATTTTAAAGATGGACATCATGTACATGAAATATTTTTAAGAGTGATTTTTATCAATTAAAGTTTACTATGATATATATGACTACAACTTGTTAGTTTCATTTGGAATATGTCAATAAAGGAATTCCATATGCTTGAATTCCCATGTCTAACATAAAGAGGTATTTAATATATAATTATTTTTATATTAAACTTCATTTTTTATTATTTTATGTGTGTGTGTGTGTGTGTGTGTGTGTGTGTGTGTGTGTGTGTGTGTGTGTGTGTGTGTGTGTGTGTGTGTGTGTGTGTGTGTGTGTGTGTGTGTGTGTGTGTGTGTGCGTGTGTGTGTGTGCATGTGTGTGTGTGTGTGTGTGTGTGTGTGTGTGTGTGTGTGTGTGTGTGTGTGTGTGTGTCTTCATTCCCACATAGGATCATTGATATAGAGGATGGAATTTCTAAGCAGGAATGGAAAATTGAATCATATGACTAGCTGGCTAGGAGCACATATTTAAAAAATAGAGGGAGGAAATTACAATAAGGAAAAATATGAAGAAGATGGATTTGGTCCATCTTGGGATCCTCAATATCCTGGTGATTATTCAATTCATTTCAAGTGGAATACAATTGAATGAAAAATCATCAATCTTGTTGATTGTTTCAAGACTAAGGATACATTTTTCTCTAGCAAAGAAGGGATGAAAGACTATAAATCTCAGGCATATATCATCAAATGTAAGAATAATATACAAGACACTTATTCTATTGAATTATATCCTATATAAAATAATTATGGATTTCTTCTCATTATCCCAAACTTAGTGGTTAATAGATCATTATATAGATTTGCCAACTCTCTCATAGGTAATTTTTTTGGAAATAGACCTAATATTGATGTTGTTAGAACATAGGCTCATAAAAAATGGAAACCAATAGAAAGTGTGGATATATATACACTCTCCAAAGTTTTTTTTTATTTTCATTCTTGACCCATGATGATAGAGTGAATTCCCTTCTAAATGGACCCTAGTTCCTAGGGAAAATATAACTTTTTTAAGGAAATAGAAACCTAGATTTGATCTAAATAAAGATGATCTCAAATAATTCCCTCTTTAGTTTATAATCCCATGGTTTCCTCTTTAATTCTAGGAGGATGAGGTTTTTAAAGGCATAGTTAAAACATTTGGTCAGTTATTAGCCATTAATGTTTTTACCAAATATATATAATGTCTAGTATTTGCTACATTTTATGTAGTTGTCAACTAGGGAGCGTTATTACCTCATGTATCCTTTTAACCTCAAAGTTTGGTAAATGTAACTATACTATTCAAGTGTAAAATTCATCCGTAGTTTGTTCCTCTTTTCATATACTAGGACACTCAAAGCTAATATTCCCAAAAAAGAAAGAAAATATTTGGAGGAAAATAAAAACCCATTTCAATTAAACCCTAAGATGGGAGTAAAAATATTAGATTTAAACTATTTTATAATGTTGGAAATAAATATGAAAATTAAGTTAATAACCTTATCAACTCTATATTCTCTCTTGTCTCAACCTTTACTCCTAGTAAAGGTTTTATGTGTGCCTCTTTTCCAAACTATACAATGGTCCCATAAAAAACCAATGAATATTTTAAAGTAATTGTGCTTAATACATAATCCCTAGATCAAGGAAAAAAGGGTAATAATGAAAGAGATCAAATATGGTTAGTAGGATAATATCTTAATTATTCATTGAAATAAGAATAAGAAAATGTTGAAAAAGGAAATGAATCTAAGAAAGAGACATCTGAATATTTAATCACTAATAAAAGAAAGGGTAATATATTAAGGAACTGAGTGAAGAATAATTTTTTCCCTTCTCAATTTAAGATCATTGTATTAAGGATGTACAACTAGAAGAGTAAGTCTAGAGGAAGGTGAACTACAAAATAAAAACTTTCTTTGAACCGTATTTCTTCTCTATGTTCCTTTCCTTTAGATACAAGCTATGGTAAAGTTTGATAAATAATTTTTAAATTTCATTTGAATGATAATAAAATATTTTATCCTTCATTATAATAAAAAATAATTATGCTCAACCTACTTTGGGCAAAGAAATAACAAAAGATCCCTATAGAAATTCCAAAATCAATATTTCTAACAAGCAAAGGGATTAAGGTCATAACTCCCCCAAATAACATTGTCATCCAAGAGTAAGAGATTGAAATAAATAAGAATATTACAACATGTTATATGTAAGGAATGAAATACAAGAATCAGAGAAAAATTGATTAGAGCTAGAACTTGATCCTAAAGCTTCTTGTGAATAAGTAGAAGTGAAGGACGTAGGGAAGACATTAAATGAATCCATGTAACTACTATCCTCGACCACCATCTCCAAGTATTTAATCATAGACCTTGTTATCATCCACAAGGAAGGATTATTTGAGAATTAAAATTTGATCTTCAACCACCTTCTTCAAGTATTTAATCATAGACCTTGTTATCATCCACAAGGAAGGATTATTTGAGAATGAAAATTTGAGTGAATAAAATATGTTTTATCCCTTAGTAGTCAAGGTAAAAAATCTCAAACAATAAAATAACAAGAAGTGTAGAGTTCTATAAAGCAAAATAGGGAAACAAGGAAGGGCAAACCAAACAAGTAAAAAATAAATTGATCTTGAGAAGTAAAATCTTTGTGCATGAATAGGTTTAATATCTAATAAACATTTTTTATACTTATCTATGGGTTTATTTTTTATTTGATGTTATTTTGTTGTATATTGGAAGTTTTTTATAGTTTTTTTAGTTAGTTTGGGCTTTATTTTTACCCTATTTGTTGTTCTTTGGCTCTACTATGGTGTTTACACACACACACACACACACACACACACACACACACACACACACACACACACACACACACACACACACACACACATATAATGAGTTTAGAGTCCCTCTCAACACCCCCCCCCCCCCCCCCCCCAACACCCACCTCACCTCCCCCCCCACACATACACACAATTATGTCATTCATAGCAACAAATCAATTTTTTGGATTATTGTTTAAGTTAATCATATTGTAAATGGGGTATGAAAAATTATTTTCTTTTTTTAAGATAAATTTCATTTGTAATGATCTTTATGTTTTTATTTCCAAGTTTTATTCAAAATATAGAAAATATTAAAACATATATTACTAACATATGACTTATTTGAAATAATAAGATAAATATGGAGAAAGTGAGGTTTTCCCATTTCTATTATTCATCATTTTCCTTTTTTTATTATAAAAATGATTTTTTATTTTTTTTAATAAGCTAGCTTCACTTTTTTAATTAAACACTTATCAAAGAGAGAGTAAAGTAATATATTTCTATTCTACATATTTAATAGAATTTTAAAATGAAACAAGGCTCAATGAAGGGAGCCTAACTCTTATCTACCACTTTCCAAGAAAAATCTAAGTCTTCAAACTATAACAAGGAGATATCCACCTCTATATCCCTAGTTCATCCCTCTAATAAGATCCCAAAAATTGATAGTGAAACAAAAAATGAGCCATTGGTGGGAGATTAAATATAAATTTATTCCATAAGACTCCACCAAATCTCATTAATGGAGGGAGTGCCCTACTTAAAATAACATTTAATTCTCCTTGCACACCTATAATTTTCCATACAATATCCATGTGGGTTTATTTACATAAGCAAACCCACTATTACACATTTCTTAAAATTAATTAAATTTATTTATAATTCATATACCTTTCTTACATATTATTAAATTATCTTGCATGTAACATGTGGGTCTAGTTTTATAAGTAAAACCACTTTCTTACACTCTTTTAAAATTCCTTACATGCCCACATGAGATTCTTAAAAGTTAATTAAATTTATTAAAAATTTGCTTACACACTATAACTAATTGCACAATCCCACCAAATCTAGGCTAGAATATAAGGTCCTATACGCTACCTATCAAGCCTACTTTTTAGATTTCATATTATTCCTAGAAGGCATATGCACTCGTTTATTTTCAATTTTTTGTAATTTTACAAATTATAATTAGAATTATACTAGTTTATATAATATACAATTAATATTGGTTGATTAAAATTTATTTAAACATTCATAACATAAAGGGAAGTGTGTAATTGTTTACATAAGGAGGGAAAGGAATTTAGGCTTCCTTATACAGTATGGGCTACCAAATGTGATGATCATATCAGATTTGGCTAGATAATAATCTCTCATTATGAGGTTTAATATACCAAATATACCTTCACTATTATACATCTTGACCATAGATCATGTCATAGGGGATTTATTGGTATAATATGATGATGATCACAAAGAATGTGTCATGCATTACATCATTTGTATGTTTGTTTAGTTTGATAAAAATATATATATATACTATGGAAAATATATGCTTAACTCTTGCTTTTTTATATAAAATAATCATGACACTTCATGCTCAGTAATGAGACATAGGTTATCCTAAAGGTGGATCCACTTAAATTCCTTATGTCAAAGACACACTTATCAGGATGTATAGCTAAATGGGTAATATTACTCATGGACTTTGATAAAACAATCATATGTAAAATATATAAAAGGAAAAATTATGTTAAACCAAATAGTTACAACTCCATTGATAAACACATTACCAATCAATGATGATTTTTGGGATGAATTTACTACATATCACATGGTGATGATATTTGGAACATGTACTTTGATGGATCCAAATGTGTTATAGATTTTGGCACCTATATAGTATTCATCACATCTCAAGGCCAACCTATTTCATTTTTATATCATTTGGATTTTTTATATAAAAATAACCCACAATAATACAAGGAATTAATTCTTGGGTTATGTAAAGCATGCACATGACATATAAAATCACTAAGGATATATGGAGATTCTCAACTTATGGTTAATCAGGTTTTTTAACATTTAAATAACAAACTAATATAAGTTAATCCCATATAAATAAATTGTGTAATGATTATAGACACACTTTGATCCTTTTTTAATACAAAGCATACCTAGAAAAATATAATCAACATGTTGATGCCATGGCTAGTGTAGTTTTTATAATTCCCATTGACATCAATATTGATAACATAATTTTTACCATCTAATATATATATAATTTATCAACCCCTATAATATAATTAGAGGCTTTCAATGTCATAACATTTATTCACAATGTAATAAATTCAAAATGGTATAGTGATATATATTATATATAAAAATCATATATCTCATAAAATGATATATATGAAGATAAACATAAGTGACAAATGGAAATAATGTACTATGTTTTAATTGGAGGATATTTATTCAAAATATTATTACAGAGACATCTACTTTGGTGCATTATCCATGATGAATCTAAAATTTCCTTAATATAAGTACATGACGTTGAATACAGAGGTCATTTTAGTGAAAAAACAATGTCTTATAAACTCTTGAGACAAGGGCATTACTTTCCTAAATTGGAACAAGAATTCCAAGAGCAAGTTAAGTTATGCCCACAATGTCAGAAAAATAGTAATATAAATCATGCTCTATATACACATTATATTTTTTCAATTGTATTACTTGCTAATGTTTTCTCTCTTTCAACAACATGTTGAGTTTAAATCTCTCTAAGTGCACACCTTAAAAGGTGCATCGAAAAAGGGGTGGGCAAGCCTTTGGTGCTTTAAAAGAAATGTTTCTATCTATGTCATGATCATATCATTCCTACTATTAGTCCAACTTCCATAAAGTGTCTATTCATTTACCTCATATGATTTCTCCCTAAAAATCTAAAATCCTAAAATATGGCTAAGTATAAAATCTAAGAGGACCCTCAAAAACCTAGAATTTACATTATAGTTTTGAGAGGTTTGAAACCACTGTCAAACATCCTAAAAGTATGTATGTGTGTGTATGTATATATAAATTAAAGTATAAGAAACTATATTTCCATACATAATTTCAATTTATACTTAAATGTAGATAAAATCATATGGTATCATCCCAAGTTGATGTAATTTGAAATTCATGGTGCATGTTTCTCAACTAAGTTGACCTTGTTTGAGGGTAAACAATAAATTTTAAACTAATTTAAGGTGGGTCAATAGTTTTTACTAAAATTTTGGAAGGGTTTAGGATCATCCATCATTATAAATACAAGTATCATTTTAGTCTAATAGAAAGGAACATTCATTTTTTTATTATTATTGCTCGTAATTCATATGTATTCTACATTTAGAAAAAGTCATTTCTTAGATCTTGTATTGGAGGGAATAAAATTGTCTTATAGAGTCTTGGATGCAACTAGAATAAGTATTTTATCGTACATCTTATTTCAACTATTGTGATCCTTAAAACCAAAAAAACTCTTGTAAAACATAATTGGCTAAGGTAAAGTTTGAGGCTCGATAGGTTTTATCCAAGGTGAGTATATTATAACCTTAGATATTTTTATTTGATATATAGTATTACATAATTAATATATTTAATGTATTAATTACTCCTTGTATGAATCTCTTTTACACTTATTATTAATTTGGATATAGGGTTATTCAAACTTGCCATTTTTTAACCTACGTAACCTAAGCCTTCATTTGCCTACCATGATTCCTTACCCTTATTATTTTTATTTTAATCATCACCTCTATTTTTTTAATAATCTTTAGTAATACTAGATTAGATTAATTTCATTATTATTAAGAGACCTAGTTAGGGTTATTGCATTATATTGACTTCTTAGAAGTTTTGGAACCCTCTCCATTGATGTTATGTGATAAGTGATCATATATTTAGGTTTATCAATTCTAATTGGTTATGACCTGATATAACTATGTAATAGGTTTTAGTTGATTTAGTTTCTCTGAGACTAGGTCTATTAGGTAGGATAAATTTTAGGTCTATATTAATTAATTGCATACATTATGTTGAACTTGATGTAAAATAACCATTTTTTTTCTTTCAACAAACTATATAAGTGTAGATTGATAAAGTTTTATTTTTATATATTTTTTAGTAGACTACATAGATCTAGTTGAACTACTATGTACTTTTAGGCAAAACTAAATCATTGTAAACTGATCACATTAAATAATTTTTGTATTATTTTAAATAGGATACATCAACATATTTTGATCCAATTTAATTATTTACATTTTTGTTTCATCTAACTATATCATCTAGGCCTGATCTAGATTTATTTCTTATATTTTTTGTAAACTACATCGACTCAAATTGATCTAGTCTAATTATTGTGTGTTTTATAGTAAACTACATCGATGCATGTCAATATATTGTTAATTTTTTGTTTTTATAGTAGGATAATTGAACTTAGAATGAATCTTTTTGTGTACTTAAATTTGCATTAATTTAAAACCAACTACATTAACCAAAGCTGATCCATTTCTATATTCTATCTAATTATCTACCATATTATATCAACCCAATTTGATATAGTTATACTTTATAGTCAAATATATTAATCAAAATTTACATCAAATGTTGTATTCTATTAAAATTTATTCTACATAGACAACTATATCAACCCAAGTTGATAATGTTATAAATTGATTTTCTTCCATGTCAAAACTATATTGATCTTTGTTTATACAATTCCATGTTTGGAAATTTATAGTAAAATTTATTAACCTTAGTTGATCTAGTTTACTTTGCCTATATTTTTTTTAATAACTACATCGACCTATGATAATATAGTTCCATGTGTTTTTATATTTAGCATAATCAAGGAAAATTAATTTTCATTTTTAATAATTAAATAAAATTTTAATTTCAAGTTGACTACATGCTTATTTCCATTTAATAAAATCTGAAAATTAATTTTCACCTTTTATTTTCTCTTTGATTGGATTTCCCTAAAAATTATGTTCTAGTAGTTTTCAGACTACTTAGCTATTTTTTTCAGGGCTATGTAGTTCTATGTTTACAAACCTTGTCTATTATTTATAGACATCATGGTGTGAGGGGATTTCCCCAATACTCAAATCCATAGTACATATGTAAAAACAAACTTTAGGTTACACATACCTCATGACATATAGGAAATGCCTAGGACTCCTTTTTTATTCAAACTTAAGAATCCACCCATCCATAAGTTTATGTATTGCACTTGTTAATGGTTAGCATTTGGAAGTTACTCTCATCTTGCCCTTGAAATTAGTTTTAGTGGTATATGAGAATGGTATTCCTCCATATTAATTTATCTAAATTATCAAACTGACACTATCTAATAAACAAGAAATTATATTTGAGCCTTAAAATCATTCACATCCTTTTAGTAGATCTACTTGATCATATTTTTGGATAAATAGTTAGCAAAAATAATTAAATTTATATTTTTTTATTACTATTGTATTTTATGTTATATAATATATCATCCAACATCGATATAGTTATGTGTTGTGTTTTACAAATAAATCAGCCACACTAATATAATTTTCTATGTGTGAATAGACTACATTGACTAGGTTTGATATAATCTTCTTCTTCCTCTATCACCCATGAAAAACCTATTTTATTCATAGTATCACCCATGAACAATATATTTTATTCATAATAATTTTAAACTTTCCCCAAATTTGACTACATTGATCATGATGATATAGTTTTATCTCTACCTTTCAATCTGTGTAACTACATTAACCATAGTCAATATAGTACAATTTTTATTACTATTTATACTTATATTTTACCAACTACATTGACCAATATTTATTTAATTTTGTATCTTTTTAGTATATGTAACTACATCAAACATGGTCTATATATTAAATTTTATAATCATTCTTTATTTTCATCCTTTACCAAATACATCAACCAGGCTTGATATAATTTTATCTTCACTTTTCAATCTATGTAACTACATCAACCACAATCAAATTCTTAGGATCAAATATTTTTCATCAAAATTTATAGTCATCTATTATCATAATGTCAGCTCTTATTATATTTATTTATAACCTCATCCCATTCAAATCTTACATGGGTTGTTCTTTTCTTCCTACCTTGTCTAACATAGAAGATAATTCTTCATGGTTTAGTTTTTCTCAAAATAATTATATATATTCTCAACCCAAATCTCAATATACCTCATACCATATAGTAGATCCCAAAAATTCTCAGACATAAATTCAAAATCATTAAAATTATACACCTCGTACCAATTTTACTCCTTCTAAACCTATAAGTCATAACCTCATCATCAATAGTTAGAAAATCACATTATGTTCCATCTATTACAACCAATGTTCATAATCCTATTATTAAACCCATAAATAGAACACCTAGAATTATCACTTCACAAGTAACATGGTTTAAACTAATAAAAATGATAATCTAGATATTTTCAATTCTTCAATAACCTTGATGATAATATCATTTACACTCATAATAATAATATTGGATTTAACATGATTCCTTCTTCTTCTACCATATTTGGGGCAGCCAACACTAATGTTGGGAATATTACTCCCAATACTAATGTTGGTAATACCCCTCCTAATATCTCTAATCAAAATCCACCTATCGATACTACTCAAATCCTTGCTTAAATGGTTCAACAAATGAACATTATGCAAGCTGCTACTAGATTCCAAATACTCCAAATGCAAAATTAAAATTTTGTAAATAACCTAGTCAACCTCAAGTCATTATGACTCAACCAAATCATAATTTTATTCCTCCTCTTATTATATATTCCAATGGAAACCTTATACCTCAAACTCAAATGTAAAACAAAATGATTCAATGACTTCAAAATGAATTGTTAGTCCCTTTTATTATATCTATAGACATTGGAAACATCTCTCCAACTACCACATATGATGGTAATAAATATATTTCATGATTCATTAAATATTTTGGTAATCTCTATAAGAAATGGGTTCAAACTAATACCTTTACTACTACTAAAATTCTCACCAAAACCTTTACTTGAGATGCATTAAAATGGTATAATAAACTCATTATACATTCCATTACACATCTAAAGGATTTAGTCAATGTTATAATTAAGGAATTCCAACATAATGGTCTTATTGAAAATAGTCTTAGCCATTTCATCAATGATAAGAAACGTATTAATGAATCTACTCACACTTTCATCAAATGATGGATGTCTCTAGATCATAATGTGGATCATAAAATGGGTGTTGATAGTCTTTTCAAATTCTTTATAACCAATCTTCAATCCCCTCTTAAATAAAAATTTAGGATTTTTTCCCCTGAGACTTTAGAATATAAATTAGATTACTAAAAAATGCAAAAATTTATTATATGTCAATTTGAATGATCTCATAAGGGATCATTAACTTAATGTAATTGATACCAATTCATATCAAAGTAAGCCTCCCCCAAAACCTAAGGAGGGAGATTCCAAACCAAATAATACAACACCTATCCACCCTCCCTTGAGTCTTCATGAAATCAAGTGAAAGATGCCACCTTATAAGTACATGATCTTTGACTCTTCCAAACCTTGTCCAAAATGGTTTAATCCTAATAGGTTTTATTTGTGGTATGTTATGATAGGTCATTATCATGAGATTTTTCATGATCTCTAATGATTTATTATTTCCTCCTTAATTGGTCAACATTTAAATCTTGACATTATTACTTAGAAAAGTTATCAAAACTATCTTAAAGTCTCTCAATACCAATATAATGAATCACAATAACATCAACATCAACTACCTAATGATCAATGCCAACACCCTCCTAGTCTCAAATCATCCACTAATGTTGTACAAACCATAGTTGATCCTTTTTACTAAAAAAATAAGGAAAGTATAGCTAACATTAATAACTTCAATCGGGTGGTTGCATTCATCAAATCTTAACCTCTTAGGTCAGATAAACCCAAGAAACACCTATTTTAAATGCCTACTCTAAATCACACATAAATGGTCCTCATTTAGCTTATAAATCTTTTCACATCTCTCTTTAAATACCTATGTCAATTTCAACATCCTAAAAATCCAACATATCAACACATTTACCTATCTCAAAATACATCATACAAATTAATGCAGTTCATTCTAATAGCCTAAATTAATCAAACTACATTAGCCATCTAGAAAATTTTCATTCTAACATTATGATTTCATCATACTACACTACTAACTATATTTAGTTCATTATAAAGTTTAGTTTCACCTCAATTTGTATCATATGTTGGGGCATATTATGATTCTCATACAAAAGTCACTTTAGACTTAAGGGCATCTTTTATGCCCACCCCTACATCAAATTACCTTTTGAAGCATCCTAAGATGCATGCTATTCTTATACATTACTTAATCATAAAAAAATAAAATTTAATAAACCTTCTAAGACACATAGACTTATATTTAACATACACATTCGATACAGATGTTAGCATAAAATTTTCTTGTTGCTTTGTCTCTTGTTTCTTGTATTTTCTACATTTCACTTTGTTTCCCCCTCTTTTGGGATGATTGTATAGATACCATTATTTGATTTGTGGACCTTTGGTTTTATTTCAATATAATTACACCATTGTTTCCTTTGTGGTTCTTTATTTTTATTTCATTATACTAGCACCATTATTTCCTATATGGTTCTTTAGTTTTATTTCACATTGATTTAAGCCTTTATTTCCTTTGTGGTTCGTAGGTAGAACCTTTAGGATTTTAATCTATTTTTAGTTCATCACATGTTTGTCATTTTTTCCTTAGTCTCTTTTTCATTTTTAGGTTATTTCCCGTCTTTTGGGATGATCATTTACCTTTCCCCTATTTTGGGATGACTACTAATTTCATCGATGATTGTGCTAGATCTATTGTAGGTTAGTATAGATTTCCTAAGACATGAATATCCTATCATATCCTCATCCCTTTCATATAAATATTATACCTCATTATTATATACAAGCATAGCCATATTTGTATCACTTATTACATAGGCAAATCTCTCATGATCCCCATATTTCCATTGTTTCTTTTCATTTAAGCACACATAGGTTAGTTTTGAGATATGTTAGGAGTATTTAGACACCATGGTATTTAAGTCTTTTAATCTAGTGACCAATTATAATCTCTTTGGTTTTTTTCACCTATTTCACTCGTGATTTGTTATCCAAATCCATATGGAGGAGGAATAGAAAACTACAAAAGAGATAAAATCCATATCATACAATAAAAGACAATGATTAAAAGGAAAATACAACCTTAAAAGTTATATCACACCAAAATATGTGATATTTATTTATCACATCTCTTATCTTAGTAAAATCTCAAACTCCATAGTTGGCCTCATGATAGAGTTAAGGTCCATTCAAGTGTGGTAGGCTAGTAGAATAGGGTAGGAGGTCTCATTATATCATATACTTATAGTGCCACCTAATTTCTCCCACTAGTACCCAATATTTATAGAAATTGAATGGCTCTATAAGAAGTCTTAAGGAGTATGGGACATATTTTTGGAAGGTAGGATCCATTTTATTTTCATATATAAAACCTTTATAGGATGATCTATGTACTTTAATTATTATCCCAAGCTTGATGTTGATAGTTATTATCCTCACTCACCTTAAATGTGTCATATTCCTATGAAGGATGTTCACATAATCCATGTGATGCCTCACATTATTTATTTACATCATGTTTCCCTGATATTACCCTTGATGGGTATCACTTTTAGCTGATAACATGTTCCTTCTTACACCTCTTGGATTATATTTGTGATTTGCATTGTAATACCTCAGATAGGACCAAGATTTCCTCATAAAAATCCCTTTACATTTTCTTACCACGCCATCTCATTATCATACTAATCATGTCATTAGGTGTTTGTGTTTTCTTATGTAGAATTTTAGTACAAACACTAAGTTTGAGTTATACACAAGACATTTTTGTTCTTGTTTGATTTTACTTATATTACATAGGACATTTTACATATATACACATTTTAATTTATGTTTGACTTGGCATTATTTTCTCATTTTTAGTCACTTATTTTGTCTTCATGTTTCATTTGATATGCTTGTCTTATATGTGATTATATTCATTTAATTACGTCTTTATTGGAGTTTTATTACATTGATATTTAATTTAATTACAATGTTCTACGTGTTTTTTGACATGATTTAGTATGTTATACATTCATTTGTCATCATTTTTTCATTATATACTTGGTATTTTGGTTCTAACTAGAATTTACAATCCATAATTGCTAATTTTCTAAGTGATTTTATCAATTTTGATAGTTTTCCATTTCTAATTTGAACATCATGTGTACACACACATTGATTATTTTTTTAGTTTTCTATCCCTAGGGTTTATAAAATGTAGGTGTTGCACCCTCCATGATTAAGACTATGATATTTATGTGTAATCCTTCAATAGAAAGGCAAATCAAGGCATGCATATGGTGCATTCAATTACTTTCAACATTTATTTTTGTACTACATTTGAATTGGATCAATTTTTGTGTTATGTTACTTCTTGAAGCACCATCCCATGTTACACCATTATGACATGATGAGCTTCAGGTGGGGCATATGTATATACATAATATTTTTTTACTTTTATCACTTATTAATGCTTTTTATTTTGTATCAACCTATCAATTTTCATCCTCTCTAAGTGTACACTTTAAAGGGTGCACCAAGAAAGGGGTGAGTGGGCCTTTGGTGCTTTATGAGATATGTTTCTATCGATGTCATGATCACATCATTCATAATATTAGTCCAAATTCCTTATAATTTCTATCTATTTACCTTTTATGATGTAAATTATATGTCCATACCTAATTGTCAACTTATAATTGAATGAAGATAAAATTCTACAGTATTGACATAGATAGATAAAATCTTATGGTATTGGCCTAGGTTAATGTAGTCAAAAAGTCATAGTGCTTACTTTGCAACTAGGTCGGCTGAGGCCCACCTAGTTTGAGGGTAAATGGTAAATTTTAAAGTATGTCAAGGTGGGTCAATATTTTAAACTAAAATTACAAAAGGTTTTTAGATCATTCATCATTATAAATAAAATTCCCATTTCTATCTAATAGAGAGGAACATTAATTTTCACATAATTATTTCTCATAATTCTAATTTAGTTTACATTTAATAGAATTCATTATTTGGATCTTATCTTGGAAGGAAATAACTTATCTTGTGAAGACTTAAATTAAAATATAATAAGTATTTTATCCTAGAGCTGATTTCAACCATTTTGATCCTTAAAACCATAGAAACCTATTGCAAAGCACCTTTGGCCAAGGGAGAGATTGAGGATTGACATGTTTTATCTAAGGTAATTATTTTATGAACCTAGATTATTTCATTTGATAGATACATATTTCATAATTAATATCTCTAATATATATATAACTCCTTGTTTGAATCTCCTTTACACTTAAACTTAGTGTGGCTATAAGGTTATTCAAACTTTCCATTTTACACCCTAGGTAATTTCGACCTTCATTTTCCTACCATGGTTCCTTCCCCTTATTATTTTTATTTTAACCATATCCCTTATTTATGTTATAAGATTTGGTAATAGTAGATTAAATTGATTTCATTAACATACTTAGTTATACTTACTACATTATATTTATTTCCTAGAAGCTTTATAACCCTCTCCATTTATGTTGTGTGATATGTGATCCTCTAGCTAGGTATAGTAGATTGAACTGGTCATGCCCTGATATAACTAAGTATCTAATAGGTTTTAGTTGATTTACCTTCCATGATTTTGGATTTATTAGGTAGGATAATATGCATGTCTATATTAATTTTTTGCATACATGCTCCATCATAATATTTACAACCTATTGTTTCACCATGGTCATTATCCCTTTCAGGATTTGACTTGATTGGAAAGATAAATCAAGAATCATTATAGGGACATAAATTCATTCTTATAGTTGTAGAGTAATTTTAAAAATGGGTATAATCCATACCATACCATTATCATCAACTGTAAGTGAAGATATATGTAAATTTTTAATGATGAATATCACTTCATAATTCAAACTACCCTCTACCATTATCATAGATAATGAATCCTCATTTAATAATAAAATAATTAAGACATTTTGTGATAAATAAAAGATATATCACACATTTATACACCATATTATCTATAAGGAAATGGACAAGAACAAGAAAAAATAAAACACTTGCAAATATATTAAGTAAAAAAGTCATTGAACATGGTGAATACTAGCACAATTAGATTATTCATGCACTTTGTGAATATCAAACAAGTTTTCATACACCAAATAAGGCTAAACCTTACTATATCATTTATGGAATAGAATCAATATTACCATTACAGAGATCAAGATATCATCTCTACATGTTTCTTTGAAAGATATCATCAAAGATAATGAATATAAAGACAAATGATTACTAAATTAGAAACATTGAATCATAAGTGCATACAATCAATCAAGAATATTAAAGTATACTGGAGGATTGCATCAAGAAATCATATGGGAATAAAATTTCAAAATGTGAATTTTAATTTGTAGACTTAGTATTAAAATAGAATCATTAGATCACTAATTTAGATAAAGAGAAAAAATAAAATTTAAGGCTAATTGGTTGGGCCCATTTGTGGTTATAGATAAGGTAGGTACACGAGCCTATCATTTAACTACGCTATAATGTAAACTTATAAGGAACCCTATGGAAATCATGAACCTATGTTAATATTAAAAAATCTCAAAATTTTCTAAAAATACAAAACAATTGAATAATCAACAAAATATTGAATACATTCAAATATCTAAAAAATAAAAAAAATTAGGACCTAATCATGACATGATTACTAGATTAAAATGTTTACATATGTTGTTTATAATGTGTTTATAATATTTTAGGCTATTTTCATACACATTAATTTTGTATTATATGAATGAGATGGAGGACATATAGGTTACACATGGACATATACATGTTATATTTTCCTCTACTTAGTGGCCATGTCAATACTAGAGTCATCTTAATCCAAAAGTTTCACTATTAAATATTGTATGTTTTTATGACCTTTTTACCACATTGAGATACCTAGATCACTTACACATGTCCTTCTACTTATATATTACATAGTGTTACATGGATATGATATTATATTACTATGTGACATTGATTCATATGGATGGTGTAGACTAGTTTCCTTATTCTATGATCTATTAATATTGTTAATCTCTTATGTGATAGGCTAATTTATGCTTGTCTATTTTGCATGGCCTTTTTGCCTTATTTATGACATATTTATTTCCCTTTTGTTTGGTCCATGGCCTTGTTTGATATTACATACTTTTTGTACCTTATTTTTTAAATTTTTATGTTCCTTAAGTGTAGCCCATTTCCTTATTTTTATGGCATTTTAATGTCCCTTGTATATGGACCTTGGCCTTATGTGTGATGCTAAAACTTGAATTTTTTTAGTTTTTTAACATCAAGTGGTGTCATGATCTTATATGATGAAAAATATTTCACAATATTATTCAATGATACTACTATGTTATTCATTGATACATTTATCTATACTTGACACTTATATACCTTGAAATACATATGTTACATACATGCTTTGATTGACATATATATTACTATGATGTCATATTCTCCACATGTTCACACGATATTACATGATGTTATATTTATACATGAAATGATATATTTATCTCTTATTTTGAGATGAGTGACTTATCAAATACATCCCTCATCCCATAATGAGTGTAATTTTCATAGAGACATAAGCCTCTATGAGTAGGAAATCATATCAAAGTATATATTTTAGAGAATGAGAATGGTTTAGATACATGACATATATTGACACATTTATATACATTATGGGATCATATTCCATGCATATGCACTCACTTTATACAAATTTTAACACATACTCATACACACTTAGGTCTAATGCATGAGAATAAGCACACATTTTATAGGTACATGAATTATCTATTTCTACATGCACACAGATTTGAGATAATGGTTTTCAAATATATATATATATATATATATATATATATATATATATATATATATATATATATATATATATATATATATATATATTCATAATTCATGATACTCATTCATGCACACATACACTATAGCATAATTTATAGTTAAATGGAAAATGTTTATCATTCCTCTTCACATTTATCAAATTTGTGATTATGATGGGGGAAAAAGCATTGTTCCTTATATTTTGATCGTGCATTAATATTCCAATTTGAGTAAAACTATACAATAAAACATGTGATCATGATGGGGACATGAACATTGCTCATTCTCTTTCAATCATGAATTTTTGTGTATATGGAGTGAAGTTGAGTGAAACTATATAATTGAATATATAATCCATATATATATATATATATATATATATATATATATATATATATATATATATATATATAATATATATATATATATATATATATATATATATATATATATATTGGTTGATTCAATTTATTTTAGTGAACCTAGATTGATGATTTTCTCTTTAAATGCATAGTTATTTAGGTTATTACATTACATATTTCTCCCCACATTCATGAGGGTTGAGACATGTTATCTTCCAATCCCAAGATCCTATATAGTTAAATAATTTTTGGTATAGTTACCCTAAATTTCCATGTGCTTCAACAAATAAGCACAATTTTTTCTAATTATTCAATAAGGAAGCATCATCTCCAACAAGTTGTAATAGAAACATGGTTTTCACCTAAACACATATGTACTCTTACGTTTTCTATTTAAAATTCAAAAATTCAGGTCTAGACTAAAATTTCCAATCTATGGACAATGAATAAACATGATTACAAGTTTTTCTATTGAGTTACCTACATAATTATAAATTCATACCATATACAAAGTGTGTTGTACACACTTAGGTACATTTTTTCCTTTCTCTAGCAATTCCATTACTATAATAAAAGGGGAAATTCATAGATACTAAAATATTATACTTGGTACTAGACAATGACAAGATTGAGACATATTTACCACACATTACTTGAGAGCATAAACAAGGTATTAATCCATCATTATCTCACACTTTAATGTTATCTTATAAGTTTGTACCTTCTATTTTATATTACACACCTACATGAAGCTCACTATCTATTTCAAACCTATTAAATATCCTATATAGATATCTCTAGACTTTTGGTTAAGTCCACATATACACAAGTTAGTTAATCTAGATTCAACTAGTATCTTCAATTAATATTAACCTATTTTCTTAAAAATAAATTTTCTCATATAAATTATTAATTTTTATAATCAAACCTACCCTTAGGTTTTCCCATTTTTCTATCATGTCGATAGCTTGAGAAATTAATTGATTGAACTCGTATATAAAAAAATCAAGGTATCAATCAAAATAGGCTTGTAATTTATTTTAAACTCATATATAGACTAAGGAACATTGAGATAATCTGATCTATTATTCTAAAATTTAAAAATTATTACTATGAGTAGTCACAATCCAAGTCTGAATTGCTTTAAATCCTAATCAAAGAAAAATAATTCTTAAGTATCAAAATCCATACCATTAGCGACATATATATAGTAAAGGAGCATAATTAAAAAATAAAAATAGGTGGTAGAAATATGCATGGCTTGATTTCCATCCTCAGAGTATCATATATGTAGGTAGCAGTCAATAATAAAATGGGGGTGATTGGGATTATCACAACCCATCATATTTTCCCACATTTTTTGGGGTTTTATCCCTCATAAGCACACCTATGTTTTTGAGGTAAAGGAGACTAATTTATATAGATATACACATCATCATGGTTTGATATAAAAAATATATAGTGTATATAGACAAGTTTAGGTGAGTGTATGGCCACAAATCCTTAGTTTAACAAATGTTAGTACTGACTAGCATAGTTTAGTATTGATTTGTAATATTGACCTAAAGTAGTAGAACCAACATTACATAGAGAATAAATCACATAATCAAAATAACCATATACCTAATTTATTATTATTTCCTAGAATACACTCATATCTATACATACACCCAATAAAGTTAGGTACTCATCCCTATATTATAGTTACTAACTTTATCATATACCATTTTTCAAATTAAAGCTATTATTTTGTCTTTTACATTTAGATGTATGATTCAATGTCATATATTAATATTTGAATTATTATATGAGTTTATATCGTACTAGGGTTTGAATCAATTGTATTAATCTAAATTAGGGGGAAAAACTTGGTTAGATGGGATGTTATGGGGATCTTGCCTTTTTTTATTAATTTTATTACAAGTTAAATTTATAACTAGGTTAATTAAGACTTGATGTCATTATGAATGAGATTATTGTATTACTTATTTCCATTAATCTTGATAAGAGTGGATAAATTGTTTAGTGTGATTTACTAAAATTTTATATATTGATGAGATATTTATGCAAATGCATTTTATACCCATTAATTATATTTAAAAATGCTATTGATATGTTCATTTATTCAATTTTATTTGATGAAGATTTGTTTTTGTGTGATATTTCTTGAAATTTTATATGAAAATTTATGAATTATCAATCATATAATACATTACATTAATGGATCATGTAATTATTGAAATATTAGAAGTAGATCATGAGTGACTCATAATAATGTCTGAATGTTTTATAATTTCTAAATACCTAGAAAGAAGATGTGATAAAATCCTAGTAAAACATGAGTGACCCTTATATATTTTCAATGGATTTACAAATGTGAAATAATTCTATGAATAAAATGAGACACTTTTGCCTTATTTGAGTGTTTAAAAGTATGACCATGTTGTAGGGTTTAAATTTTATAATGTCATGTGACTTATATTTCTTTTTTGGAACAATATGTTCTATTTCTTGGATGGTTGTGTGTTCTCAAGTTACATGTTCATGGTATCATGAAAGTTGAGTTAATTAACTACAAATCTATTATTTTTTAAGAGAGTCAAATTTTTGAGATGAATGTTATGACAAACATGCCTCATTCTTTTTTTAACATGGACCCACTTTCAAACCACCACTAGTTTGAAAACTTCAAGTTCTATTGGACTTTGGTTTAACTTTTTTTATTTGATTCAATGCTCCCCACCTTTTGCTTTATTAAATATAGATCAAATCACTATCTAAAAAATAAATGAAAGTGGATGTTTAAAATGAGTGTATTTTTGGTTCTTACTTATATAATATTGGAAAAATAAAAATTTCCCCTTCGCTTATTTTTTCATTATTCTATAAACTTCGCATTAAAGGATTTATAAGGCTTTATAATAGACTTGTTTATTTCCTCCACACTTTCTCACAGGCCATATTTTTACTTAGATCATTTTTTAAATATCTTGTCACTAAAGTTCATTATTTTTAATATAGTATGGAAGGCTCAATTACATGTTTTTATAACTTAGTTGCCTTGATTTTTAAAATTTATAACTTCTTTTAAGGAAATGATTCAACTCTTCCAACCCACATGGCACATATTTGTAACTTCACACATGTTCAAATTGAATATATATATATAAATGTTCTAAAAGGGGTATTTAATCAATGTCATGCATCATGTTTTCACATGATCATATATTTTTGACTTACATAATAAGTTAGCAGTGACTTTGAATTCAGAAATTGTAAATCAATAACATCTTAACATTTATTAGCAACACATTCAATCATAACTTCATAGATTATTAAATAAAGAATTTTTCACATATTATATAGATATGAAAACCTATCACATACCACCACACACCATTTCTAAGTGCCACATGACACATTCTCATACCATCAAAACATCAAAAGGAAGAGCAATGTGTTTTAAGGTTCATGCTCATGCATGAATGTCACCCAAGAAAAACATGCCATGTGTCTTCATTTTGTGGGTATTCATAGTGAAGTTATATACTCTAAAAAATGTGAAATAGGAAAATTATGACACTTTTCATCACCAAAATCATTTGAAATTTAGAAGAGGTTGTGTATTCAAATTACCAAAGTAAAGGCCATGACTATGTGAAATAACATCACGTGACAAGGACATAAAGATGAAGGAAATAAAGGAACCTGATTCTCAAACATAATGACCACATCCCTCTAAAAATGTATAGTCAAATTTTATGGCCATAAATACCCATAAAACTGTAAAATATACAAGCATTACAAAAATCCATAATTAGCCTCTATTAATATTTATGGCATTGGAAGGTAAGGATACAAGAACACCCTTTTTTTACATTTCAAAAGGTCACTCTCTAAATTATTGGTTGAAATATGTCTCTAGTTTGATTGATCAATAGTTAGATACCAAGAGAAGTGAGATTATAATATAATTAAATTATAAAACTTCAATTTTTTTGTGGAATGTTCATGATATTTTCTTTATCTATTTTTTTTTTCATATTTCTTTAATTTTAGAATAATGTTGTGTATTTCAGTCTTTAAGTGTTACCATAGAGATTTATTTTGATTATTATGATTATGAATAATGTGCATTTATTTTATTCTAATGATTTTAGTTAGATAATATGTGATATATTTTGTTTTAATTAGATGCGATGATTTTTATTTTCTATAACAAAATAGATCTTTATAAAATTATTATATATGAATGTGCAAATCATTGTTCTCTATGATCAAGTCATCTTGCAAAGAGATACCTTTGAGATTAACTCATAATAATTATCCCTTAGAATCTTGATCTATTTTTATTTGGATAAAATTAAATGACTAGATTTTAATAATGTTAATTGCATTGCATAAAACCTCAAATGGTATTCATTAAGCAAGATCATTACTCAGCAAAAATTGGAACCTTATTTTGTACCTTTAACCCCTAATTTTTTTCACATTTTATGAGATCTTGTTTTTTTATTATAGTATCATTATAAAAATTCATCCTAGGGTTTTGTAATTATATCTTGGATTAATATCCCTTTTTGGTATATAGGGCACATGCTACTATTCCATGCATATTATGTAGGAGAGTTAAACCCTTCAACTCATGCCCTAGACAAATTTCCAACAATCCTAAAATGAGAGGGTGAAAACTCATGATGTATTTGGTGTGAATAAAACACACATAAATAATGCTAAAAGTGGATTATTGATGAACACAAAATATAAGGTTGATGGATGGGGTGGAACAGGATCACCAATGGATATGATCCTCATTCCCACTCCTTGCCATGAATGTTATTATTTGGATATAAAATATATTGGCTACGAAGGAAATTATGGTAATTATTTTGGTATTGGAATTTTTTTAAATTATCATTACATAAAATTATTGTAATTATTATACTATTTGATTAGATATTAATTATATCTCCTAATTTTTTAATATGGAAAATAGATTTACTAAAAGTTATTTTTCATTTGACATTATCAATTGTAAATGATTAATATTTTTACTTTATGAAAAAAAGGAAATATTCTTGTATGTTTGAAATCATGTGGAAAAAAATGCACATGCACATTCTCACATACACATACACACACCCACACACACACACACACAGATATATATATATATATATATATATATATATATATTTGGAGGTTTGAGTCTATTCTTGATCACCATTATGGGAAAAGTTGTATAACACTTGTTTCTTAGTCAATGTGTTATAATTACAAAAAAATATTATAAATTTATTTAAGAGAGGAAATTATCATTGGGATAAGTATCAAACTTTTAAAAAACATAGGATATATATGCAATACATATTACACTTATAATTTATTGGTATAAAAATCTTAGTTCAATGAGCTATTTATTTAGCCTAATTAGATTTTTTGACATAAAATTTGTAAAAAAAAATGGAAACTTGTGTTATAAATCACAATAAAAAATGAAAGTTATGGGATATAAAACATGAACTTATATGTATCATATAAAATGGGATGAGGATAAGAATTAAAATTTTGAACTTTTAATGTCTCTATATTTGTTTTTGATGTGTGTGTGTGTATGTGTGTGTGTGTGTGTGTGTGTGTGTGTGTGTGTGTGTGTGTGTGTGTGTGTGTGTGTGTGTGTGTGTGTGTGTGTGTGTGTGTGTGTGTGTGTGTGTCTGTGAGAGAGAGAGAGAGAGAGAGAGAGAACACTAGCAAGTTCTAACCTAGACGTGTTATCTTCCATTATGAATAGGTAATATCATGAAAATTAGGACATGTTTGTATAATATTTCCATTAGGTGAAAATTATTATCAGACCTTGGTTATATGAGTAACTTGGCTTAAGAATTTTGATATCATTTAATTGAACTTAAATCTGATTGAATTTGTAACTAAAGTTAACATAGTAAAATCTAGAAGCAAGTATAGTTTACTATAAGGCACTATTTTTACCTTACCTATTGATTCTTGTTGAACTATGTGTTATAATTAGTTGTCACTTATTTAAATAAATAAGATGTTGAAAATTTATTAATTATCTCTTAGACAATGTTTCTATGTGTGTGTGTTTTTGTATGGCTAGTTGAGTTAGCATGTATTTAAAAAGTTATTGAGATATTGATTTATTCAAGTTTATTTGATGAAGAATTGTGCTATGTGGGATTTCTTGAACTTTTACATAAAAATTAATGAATTATCTTTCATATCATACTTTACGTGAGTGTTTAATATAATTATTTAAATACTAGAATTAGATCATGAGTGATTTATGATAATATGTGAATGTTTCATACTTTCCAAACAACTAGAAGTGAGATTCAAGAAACTCAATAAAACATTAGTGACCCATGTATATTTTCAAGAGATTTACAAATTTGAACTACTCACATGGATAAAATAAGATACTTGTATCCTAATTTAAGTGCCTTAATGTAAGAATATGAGGTAGGGTTTCATGTTTTTAATGATATGTGACTTATATTTATGTTTTGGAACATTGTCTTCTTTTTTTCTTTTTTTGTCTATGCTTAGGTGACATGTGCATGTTGTCATGAATGTTGACTTAAGTAATTACAAGGTCTATTTTTTTATAAATGAGTCATGTTTTGAGATTTTTAAAGTATTTTAATGATGAACACATGAGATAATATCTTGGTGGATGGATTCGAATGGAGTCACCAATAGATAAAATCATCATGCCTACTCCTTGACATGACTATTATTCTTTAGATGAAAAATATATTAGCTTTGAATGAAATGATAATGAAAGTTTGGTCTTGGCCTTTGTTTTAAGTTTTGTTACATAAAGTTGTAATTATTGTAATCTTTCATTAAAAATTAATTATATCTCCTATTATAATATAGAAATTATATTTATTACAATATACCATGAATTTTTTATTTATCAATTATAAATGATTGATATTATTAATTTATAAATAAAAATTATATATGCTTGTATGTTTGGAATCCTATGGGTAATAAAAGACATAGACACGTGCATGGATTGACATAGATTGGGTAGTTTTAATCTATTATTGCACAAATAATATTTATAACCATTATGGGAGAAGTTGTATAACACATGTTTCAAACAAAATATTAGAAATTTATTTGAGAAAGGAAATGTGTATTGATATATGTAAAGACATTACTAAAAAATAGGATATATATACACAATGGATATTGCCCTTGAAATTCATTAGTATACTTAGTGCAATAATATATTGATTGAACTTAGTTGGTTTTTTTTTCATGAAATTTGTAAACAAATGGAACCTTGAATTATAGCTCATAATGAAACTTGCAATATATGTGATATAGCACATGACCTTAAATGTATGAGATAAAATTAAGAAAGGGTACAAATTAAAATTTTGAACTTGAAATGTTTCAATGTTATGTGTGTGTGGAATTCATCATCAAGATAAGATTTAAGTCAATATATTTTTAATAATCCATTAATGAATTTTAAATAAATAATAATATTCATACTTGAATATAGCTGCAAACTATTAAGTCATAAACTAAACATGTTATTTTAATTACAATTAGGTAATCTCATGAAAATAAAGACACACTTGAATAGTATTTCAATTGGGTAAAAATTATTATCATAACTTGGTTAACTAAATAATTTGTATTAATAAGGTTTCATCTTAAACCTAAAACTGAATTTAAATCTTATGGACTATGTAATTAAAGTTAACATACTAAAATCTAGAAGCAAGTAAAGTTTACTGTAAGGCATAAATTTTACCTTGCCCATTGATTATCATTGCCTATATGATATAATTAGTTTTCACTAATTTTAAATTAAATTTTTTAGAAATTAGGATTAATTATATCTTAGACAATATTTTTATGTGTTTGTGTATGGATAGTTTAGCTATCATGTGTTCATCTTGTGGATTCATACATGAACATTATGGGAGTCTAGACTAGTTGATCTAGTGGACTTATGCCATCTTATTTTTGTATATGGGAATCATGGATATAATTTTATTGATAATTACATATAATTATTTGGTGTTTCATATCCTTGTTAATTTTAGTGATTGTATTAGTGTTTTTATTATTTGTGCAATTTTATTGCTTCGACTATTTAGGGGTTATATGTTTTGATGTGTGCATTCACTATACAAGTTTATAAGTTGAAAAAATTATGTATTTTGGGATAATTTCTCATTTAGCTATAAAATTATATGTATTGATTAAAAATATTTCCTTTTAGTATGTTTTTACCTAATTTTGATCTAGTTTATATAGTTTAAGAAAATCTCAAATTTTAGACATTATCAATTTCCAAACCCCCTTCACCCTTTCCCATGAGACTTATATAAAAATTTATAAAATGAGGTAGGGGTGTGTAAGATTGAAAAAAATTTATCAACTTTAAAAACTTAAATATGAAAAGTAACCTCCCTTTTGAGTAGTGAAAAAAAAATGTTCGGTGATTTTAAAGGTATTAATAAAGGCCTTTGATGTGATGTTTGATATTAGGATTATTTTTATGAAATGTATAATAATTTTCATGTAAATATAATCTAATTAAATCACCTTAATATAAATAAAATAATATATTTTTAAGAGGACTTTATTTTCTGATGTGCACATGTAAGTGATGATTATTGCCTTGAAAGTGGAGTAATGAGGCAAGAAAATTTTAGGAGAAAAATAAGGGAATGGGAAAGGGGAAGTGTCACCTTGATATTGGCCAATTATTTATGATTTTTTATTATACATGGATGGAAATTCATCTATATTCACACTCTTAAATTTGTAATTTAGAGCTAGTGATTGGAGAAATAGAAGGATCTTAGGAGATAGGTGTTGAACCTTGTTAGAAATCCATAAAAGGGTTTTTTTCACTACCTAATTAGAAGAATTAAAGAATGGAATCCATGATAACACTATTTATTTTTTAAATCTATTTAAAAATATCTTTTTTTTCTTTTTTAAAAAAATCAATTTTCAAATATTGGTAAGGTTTCTTGGCTTGCAATCCTTATTTTGTATTTTGCACTTATTTGTGGATAAGGAAAAATACATTTTTGACCTGTTAAGGGGATTTTTAAATAATTTTTCATTACTTTTACTTTTTGTATTTCATTTCATTTCTTACTATTAAAATCACAAATTTATTAATGACTCATATCCTATATTTAAGGGAAGATTCTAAGATAATACAAGTTATTATCCCAAATTCCTCCTCTCAATCCTTTAAATTGTGAAGTGAAAACTCATACTTATGGGATCTAAAACCTTATTAAATTATTTTTGACATCCCCCTAATATTTTAGTGGTATATTCAATATGGAATTCCCTTTGTGTTATTTATTACATCCATGTGTTTTTCCATATGTTTTGGAATGTCTCCTAGCTTGTAGGAAGGGTACTTAAACTATAGATAATACCTAGTGTACCTTCTCTTTTCGATTAAAATATCTAACTTAGATTATTTTCCTTATTTTTAAACTCTTTATGAACAACATTAAAAGTCCTTCTCTTTTTGGCATTTATGTTAGTCACATAATGATAATAATTAGATGTTGAGCACCTCCTTCTCTTGGTTTACATGATGCAATTAAGAGATTATGAAACTTATATATTTCAAATAATTATTTAAATTTTTTAATATATTTATTAATTTAATGTTTTTATCATTTAAAAATTTTAAATTCATTTGGAAAGTATTTTAAATTGTGTATTTTGATAGGGCAAGTTTTAAAGTGTATATACACCTTTCTACCTCATAATTATTTATCAAAGTTGCATTATAAAATAGAAATAAAATAATTAATTAAGCATACTTTTACTTTCCAAAAGTTTAAAATATTATTTCAGGTTTAATTATGAAATTATTCTAATAGTTTAATCTTAATTAAATAATAATCTCATTTCAAATTCAATTACTTTTTAACCATGTTTAAGGGAATAAGAGGCCTACTTTACTATGCTAATTTTAAGGCAATTTAAATATACCTAAATATCCAAAAAAAAAAAAATTATGATTATTCACTTAACTAAAATTTTATAGTTTTAAGTTTGGGCTTATGAAAAGCTAGTTACAAATTTTAGAGAAAGAGGTCCCTTTTATGTCATTTATAAATTAGTGTACTTTTTAATAATTATTTCTCTTAATTCCTAGAGATATTATCACCCAATTAATTTTTTATGTTGTTTTCGGTCTAAGATTTACTTTGGTTATTGTTTGGAATTTTATATGATCTTATAGTTTTTTAAGTGAATTTTAATAGAAAATTATATTTTGCCTATATTGTTTAAGCACTAGTTTCATTTATGAATTTGTTAAATTTTTTGATAATACATTTTTGAAATGTGGGAAGTGTATATTTATAAAAATAAATTTTAAGATAATAATATTTAATTATGAATCTATGATATTTTTCTCAAAAATAATTGGGTTCATTTGATAGGAAATATTAAATTTATAAAAGTAACCCAATAAAAGGGATAAAAGGGGCATACCCTTATTTTGTAGGGGTGATCCCTTATTATATATTAGTGAAAAGTAAAAAAGGAAAGCCCTAGGATTTAAATAATGGTCATATGAATAAAAATTGGGTAGACCTAACAGGGGGTGGTGGTTGTTTGGGAGTGTCACCCAAGACAATGGTGACATTGTATTAGAGTTTTAAGACCTAAGGCCTATGAGATAAATTGAAGTTCATGAGGGATATGAATTACATCTAAATATATTTAATGGTTTTTATTGAAAAAAACCCTGTGGGAGTGAAAAAAAATTGGTGGCTCATCTTTGTTGAGCCATAAAACCATTATTTAGTTGATAAATAATGACATGGAATAAAACCTTTTAAAAATCCCAAAGGGGACTAATTATTTCATAATAGATCTGAGTCATAAACTCTCTTATATATTTCCACATGGTGACTAATGAAATGCACATATATCTCAAAATAATCATACTTCCATTAGGGCATGCATCATATTTTCTTGGCTAAGATAAAATATTAGTTGACTTCTTTCTTCACCTCACTTAGTCATAGTAGATTTAAGGTTTTCTCTTTGTTGTTTGCAATTGGTAGATTCATGTCATGCCTAGATAGATATCCACTCCCAAATATAAAAATAGCCAATGAAATTTTGTTTTATAAATAGTTACTTTGAAATAAATAAACCCTTGGTGGCATAAAATTATCATGGGAGGAGTCTTGAGCAGCTCAATGTTGATGGTTTAATGGTTTTGGGGTGGAGGGGACCAAGTAAATAATTGGCTTGGATTGATGAAATGTATAGGGGAATGAGTTAGGCCTCAATTTTGTGACCCTAATTTATTAGAGATTCTAACAAATTTGGGGACCTTTTGACCCTCCACTTTCACATTTTCCATTCAAAATAAACCATGATTTTCCATCCACATCAAACACTAAAATGAACATAAAATTTACTAAATATGGAAATTAAAATAAATAAAATAATAATGTAAATTATACGTTATTCAGGATTGAGCTTTTAGATGACAAGTAATGGTTGTTAGACATCTCAATGACTCAAAATGGAAAATTACTAGGTGGATTAGAAAGCTAAAGGGAGGTCCCATAGTGAGCCCAAGTTTCCCTAATGGATTTGATAAGTGTTAAAATTACCTCAACCTAATTTTTATAACTTAGGGATATTAGGAAGCTATGAGCCTTTTCTCATTCACCTTTTTAGCTTGTAGTGTTTATCAGACTGTCATGGAGAATTTTATAAGGACAAGGGATTTGAAAATTAACCCAAAAATTAAATACATCTTTTAGATATTGATTCTAATATTTCATCTTAAAGTGTATTTTTCACATATAGTCTTTTTAATGGTAGCTAACTAGGAACCTATACAATCAACCAAAAGGACTATTAGCTATTATTCCCTTCTAAACCCCCAAGTTATCTTTCTATATATACTTTTTCAACCTTGGTTTAGTTATGAATATATATAGAAATCCATAAAGATGTTATAATATTTTTTGGATTTGATATGACCTAATGGATGGGATATGTCAAATCTAATAGTGAAGATTAGATGTTCCAACTCAAGGACTTGCCTAGAATATTATAGGCTCCATTTGAGATTATCTGAGGTCTTCTTAAATTTTACTTAGCCATTTTTTAACTCTTCTTGAAATTATATTTTATTTCTAATTTAAAGTATGAATTAGGTTCCTATAATTAGCCAAAATAATTTGATGTCTAGTTTGAACCATGTTATGTGTAGTTTTGGGTCACTAAACCCTAGTCTATTCTAGAGACCTTTATAATTTTAATTATGAGTATAAACTAATACTATATTGGATTTAGGGATAATTAGTAGTTGATTCACAATCAAATATACTTATCTTGACCAAAATGAATAAGGAGAGTTACCATATACCTATACCTTCTACTTCATTTAAATGTCAACTTGAGGATGTAGACTTGATAGGATGAAATCACTATATGCGCACACTCAATCTTATAATTTGACCTTCTACTAATTTTAATCTAAGATGTTAATTCCATGTATTAAATTTAATGTTAGAATTAAACATGAACATAATACTCATGAAATGAATGTTTAAAATATTGGAAGCTTCATTAAACAATTTTATGCAAGAATGTAAATCACACAATTTAGAAATAAAACACAAAATACATAAAGAAACTAAATAACATGCTTAGCTATTTAAATAGGTTGGAATGTTGTTGTAAGACTTCTAAAGGGGGCCCTTCCTCCTTCTAACTCTTGCTTCAATCCTTCCTCTTACAACACTAAATTAGACTAAAAAATGTTTGTTCTTATTAATCAAAATGTAGCAATGAATTGTTGTAAGAAATTACAATAGCAAATGCTTGACAAAATGTACATTTGATAATTATTTAGTCGATCTCTACCACCTTTAACTTAGGATAAACAAAATTGGCTCCTTTTGCTAAAGTCACTTTTCATGTGAATTTTTCAATATTGCTTTAGGATAAACAAAGTTGTTTCGTTATTCAACCACATCGTTATTACTCTTTGTGGAGGTTATAGTCATTTCTATAAGTTATTAAACTAGGAATTAGAATTTTTTCATCCATTTCTTTGGTCATGTAGTGGCTATAGGATGTGTCTACGTGATGATATTTCTTTATTGTAAGATGTTTTGTATTATATACCTATTAATCCAAAACATATTTAAAACACACTATAGAAAAAGCATCTTATAGAAAAAGATAACTATTATATACTTGATTTAAATACACAATTTTAGTTATTCAAAGAATAAGGAAACATAATACTATTTACAGGATTAAGGCTATTTGAGGAAGGAAACTTTATGGAAAGTAATCAAAATCATGGTAAACAAGAAAGATGAGTGCGACAAATGAGGATAGGAACATGACATTTATGGGGATTATTAGGGGCTCTCAAAAATCTTAAATGTTTTATATGTATCTAAGTCATCATGGGTCAGTTACATCAAGAGGGGTCAACATGGGCATTGTGATAACTATGTGACCATGTGTACACTGGTAGCTACATTGGTGTTATATGTGACTGATGTAACAATTTTTGGAATAATTGGGGTTTTATTCCTAATTTAGTTAAAGGGTCTGAGTAGTAAAATTAGTCAATAATTATTCCATAATTAACCTATTGATTTTATAATTTTGATTATTGTTTATACTTTCTAAAAATAACAAGTAAATAGAGAGAAATCAAAATTAGCTTGAAATTGTGTTGATTTAATTGAGATAGAGGTTAATATTGATTGTGTAGGACTAGGAGACTATCACAAACTAAGATCTAAACTTTGTTTTATAATTGGATAGGAGTACTAAAAGTGGATAAGAGTGGCAATGGTATTGTAGTCCTTGTCTGACATTGTTGTCCTAAGATTTTGAGATTTATAGGTTTTGTTTGTTAGGTCAGTGTGAGCCTATATACCAAATTTTGGAGGTTGGAAGTCAATAAGCTTAATGTAAAGTATATTATTTCTTCAAACCCTATATTCCATTATGATTCAACCAATTTTGAGCAAGAGGTGGAGTTAGTATGTGTAAGATACACTGGACATGCTTCATACAACATGTGTGGGCATGCTGCCTATATACCAAAACTCTGAAGAGAGATCAAGCCATATGTAGATCTCCCTTTGAAAGTGATTGGTGTAATTGTGATATGATAATGCAAAATAAATGCTAAAATAGGTGTGCTTAAGATGATTAGGGACTGGTGTGGAGATTTAGATGTGCTTAGGACTATGTTGGATGGTTGTATGAAAATAATAGAGAAGATTACCCAAGTGGTTTCACTTGTATTCTTATTTGCTTGATAATATTTGCCCACCTCATCTAAATGATCTTTGAATGGGATTTTATAGGGATCTATTGGTCATGTATTGAATTTACTCATATAAGGCAAACAAATAGAAGGATGGGGAACTAGAAGAAATTGATTTTGGGGGCTAGAAATGAGCTTGGACAATAGTGCCAAAAGTGGGAAATAGTGGCACTGGCACTCTTGTCCTAGTTGTTCACTATTGTCCTAGGTAGATGGGACTTGAAGGATGGGTTGGTCATGAAAAGAGGGTCTTAGCTCAGCTAAGATCAAGTTTGAAAGGCTATAGATGATTGAGAATCAGTGAAAACAAGCCTAAGAGGGTCATGAAATCAAGTAAGAGGGACCTATGGGTTGGGTGTGATTATCCATTCTCAAGTTACTAATTATTGCATTTTATATGACTACATTTTCCCCCCTTTATTCTAATGATGTAGAAAAGCAAAATACTAGGATAAAGGGGGAAAAAAACATACCTAAACTTACCTACAAGGGTGAAGCTCATGAATCTTGTGTGATGTTAGGTGTGCATAGAAAGAGCACACTATGAAGTTTGAATCTACAAAAGAAAATAAAGAGTAGATCAGTTCTTACTAGATACACTATATCTAAAATAAGAACATACAAATATAGGTAAGAGAGAGAGGAAGAGAAAAGAATGAATACACCTCACCAAGTATGTGAAACAATATAAAACCTATTGTGATTCTAAGTGATGTTGAGTAATGTTGGATATGTGTTGTACCAAGAGTAATATTGTGAATGAAGATGAGTGTTTAATTCCCTAAAAAGTGGCTCAAGAATGTAAATGATGACCCTTTATCTTGATTGTCACCCACTAAGTGAATCTAGGTGGTCTTTCATGTGTTGATCAATGTTTGGACTATGTGTCAAATCCAGTTAAATAAGTGTATCAAGAATATAAAGGCTAGCTAGACCTTTGGCTCCATCATTGTCCTATGAAGTGAAGCTATGAACTAATATCATTATGAAAATGTATGTTGTATGATATGGATCCTGAAGCCCATGAATATACTATGATCTAAAAATGTTGGCATGGAAACTAGGCCACTCTTAGCCACTCTAAAAGATGGAGATTAAGCTTATATGAAAGTCACTATAAAATTAGGAATCTAGCTTATGTGAAAGCCACTCGAGAACTCAAAAGTTAAGATTTTATGAAATCTAAACCAAAATGATGCCAACGACTTGTAGATGGATTAAGGCATGTAACTGCTAAGAATGATTGGGTAATGTTGAACTTGAAAAGAAAGAAAACAAATTTGCCATGCACATTGCCCCTAATCACTAGTGTCTGAAACATGGATTATGATCTAGAAGTTATACCAACTATCGTATCTAAAAATAGAAGTGAGAAACATCATGTCAGACATGATGACCCCTATATCTAGATTCTCTGAGAAAAATGTGTACTAAAACTATTGATTTTAAATTGGTCTAGTTGTGCAAATCTATAGCTAAACCTACTTTTCTGCCTACTTCTATAAATTCTAGTTTTTTTACTATTTAGATAGGAGAACTAAAAATGAATAGTATTGCCACTGACACTATATTCCAGTCTTGGCATTGTTTTCCTAAGCCAAATCTAATGACAATTCTATATTCTTGACTATCTACTTGGTATGTTCTAATTGGTTTGATGTCTAGTTATTATTCTGAATGTTCTTAAATTGGTTTTTTCAATTGATAAGATCTTTGATCTCTATGACAAAACCCTTATTTATTTCCCCCTCTTTTGAGGGAAGGAATGGATACCCTGCAATGATTTCCTTTAGAATAAAGAGCCCTAAAAGTGTGTTATTCTACAAAATATATGATATAGAAATGATAGTTGACAAGATATCTCAAGATTTAGCATGGTTTGTATTGAGAGATTGTTAGATCAATAGGGGTATGTCTAGATAGATATAACAATGTAATAACATGTGAAATGTACTAAACTAGAGATGAAATTTTGGTTGTGTAAGTTTTTATTTATTATTTAGAGGGATGGAGTATGATGTCCATCATGGCATCCAAGAAACTAAGATAAGGCATGATTTGGATCATGGAATTGCAAATGATGAAAATAAAATAAGAAATAAGCACACAAGGCAAGAAGTAAGAAGTGTACAAGGGTGGCCAAGGGGCCAAAAAAACAAGGGACATGGTCACATGTCACTCAAACTAGAAAACAAGCATACAAGGCATGTTCAAATGCCACATACACATATAGTTAAAATAAGCAAGTTGGTGTGAAAGCCACAATCACATGGAAGAGTATAGGTAAGGGACATTGGCAAATTTCCAAGGCACACACATTAATAGAAGCAAAGGACATTGGCAAATGTCTTAAGGCACACAAGGGAGATATAAAGGAATTATAAATGTAATCACATCAAGATAATGCTAAGAAAGAAAATAAAGCATGTAATAAACTAGAATTACAAATGTATCTAACTAATCAAAGCAAGAAGTGAATGTATGTAAGACATGTTAGTAAAAGACTAAGTATATGCAAATAATTACACAAGTGCTAAATACTAGTGAGTGTCGATAGAGTAATCTATGTAATCTAGTAAATAATGTACATCAACATGATAACTAGAGTGTGTGGTGTATGAATGACATAACCTAGATAGTGTATTCATATAGAAGATGCCCCCAATGGGTATGTATGTTGATGTATGTCTCGAAGTAAAAGTAGGATGCCCTCGCAATGGGTAGAGTAAATCAATCAAGGGTTTGGAAGTCACTACACACCCTCAAAGAAGATCAAGTGAATCATGGTAATGTAGATAAATTGACAAACAATAATAATAAAATAGAAAATGTAAGTCTAGCATAGTAGTATCAATGTAAAGGATGGATGATGCATACAATCAAAATGTTTTTGTGTTTTTGAATTATTGAATTTTTTTGTATTTTGGAATATTATATTGTTTTTGGTATTTTTGAGAATATTTGAGCTATGTACAATCAATCATAGGGAAATTATGTACAAAGTGAAGTGTGGAAAGCCATTGAACTAGTGCATTAAACTTTGTCAATGAACCAAGCCGAAGCGTTGAACTAGTGCACTGAACTAGTGCTGAACTAGCCGATTAAACAAAAACCGAATGAACCAAGTGGTTAAACTTGAAGCTAATTAAACTCATGCAACCCAAAATTGACTGGCTTCAAATAGCAAGGGAAAAGGGGATCAATTTTGTCCTATTGGGAAAAAATGGTCAACAAATTGGTGACTCCCAGGGGAAGCATGCTTGCTATGCTTTAAGACCAGTTACCTTGCAGTCCATTAGGCACAGAGTTAGATGCAACTTGAATAAAAATCAGCAATAGCCCCAAAATATCCAAGAATCAAACATGAATCTTTTTACCCCACACACAAAGGGAAACACACAAGGCTAAAAACACTACCTGTGCAAACTGCACTTAGGGAAAGCAGGAAAGAAACTGAAAGCAAACTACTATATACAGCTAACCAGGAATGTTCACCTCCCTCCTGGATCAAAGGGAAAATTTCTTAAGTCCCCTTCCTAGCAAGAAGACTTATGGTGCCAGGTAAGTAGCTGAATGGAAAAGAGAGTTGGTGACCTACTCTTCATGTCTGTCACCTTGGTTGGCCTACCTTCGAGTGGATTAGATTCAAACATGCTTCCAATATATACGTACTCTATTTGTTCTTAGAAGCTTGTTGAATGTTGGTCCTTCATGCTGGTGCATATCACCAAGAAATCAATGGTTGTTGGCTCATCACCATAAGCCCTTTGATTTGTACAGTCCCTCTATAATGCATCATGGTCTGACTTGTTTCCTTCTACCTTGTTGAAGACTCTGTCAGACTCATCCTCTGCTTCTTCCTGACCTTCTTAAAGAAGGGTGACAGTTTTGATGTCTAAAATGGAATCACAAAATGATTGCTCATCCCACAGAACATCACCTCTCTATTTAAAACTTTCTTCTATAAGGCCTCCCTTAAGGAAGATAGACCTCTCCTTTTCTTCCTCAGTGATCAAGATCTCAAGATGTTCGAAGGTATCCTCCTAATCCTCCTCCAACTCGAGCTCTTTAGTGTAGTCATCCTCCTCATCTAAGCAATAAGGAAGTTCATCAAACAAAGGGGGAGAGAGCTCACCATGCTTATGTTCCTCCTTGTATTCCTAGAACCTCTGCATATATGCATGCCCTGCATCTTCTCCATTGCTGATGAGGTCTTCACAAGGAGCATCGATGATGATTTATTCTTCATTATCACTCATGATAGCCTCCTAAAGAATTACAAATTGGATCTTCTACTCCTCACTCACTTCCTATATAATAGGTTCCTCCTTGAGAAGGGGTGAAGTGGAAAAATCATGTGGAAGAGGAGGCAGTCCTTGAGCTAAAATCAAATGATTCTCCTCTTTCCACTTGGCTAACACTTCATCAATATCAGGTGCAACCTGATATCTCTCTTGGAAATGTGTAGGTGGGGTGTGTTTAGACATGGAATGTGCCATTGGGTTTGAACCATCCATCACACACTAGCTGAGGAATCTCTCTTTAGATTCTAACTTTGCAATTCTCCTAGCTAGATCCTCTTGGAAGAACCTTTCCTAGAAGTCACCAGCATCATCATGAGTAGGGGAAGCCTCATCTTCTTCAAGTTTTTGAGAAAAACCTTGCTTCTCCTCCTTCCTACTCCATGATTCTACTATTTTCCTCTAGTTCAAGATCTCAAAATTGGAATTTTTCTCTTGTGAACAAGTAGCAACTCTATTTTCTCCAATGTCCTGGGGCTCCTCCACAAGGTCTGGAAGTTTGAACTCTCTTTGAAGAAGCAGCCTCATCCTAGCCTCTAAATCTTCAATTTGTTTGGCTAGATTATCCTGAAAGAGTCTTTCTTGGAGGTCACCAGCATCATCCTCTTTAAGGCTCTAGGTTGGTTCCTAGCATTCCTTCCTCCAACTTGAAATCTACACATCACATTGAAAGACTTGGGGAGGTTGAGGAATGCTAGGAAGAGACTGTTGATGCACTGGAAGAGTCTCTAAAAGAGGGATGTGTTGGCTCATGGTATTCCCCCAATGGGAGATTCACAATACAAGGAATTGAGAAGATTTATCTCTATGGGGGGGTTATTTTGATGCCCTTTGATGTTGGAAAGTGGGCACATGGGATTGAGAGCAAATGCACTAGATGAGATGGAGTGAGCAAGTGCTATCTGATAAAAAGTATTTGGTGCAAAAGAGGGGGCTTTATTTAAAATAGGAGGGGGCACATAAGGCTGACTACCTTGAATAAATGGATTTCTCCATTTTGCTACCTCCTCTTCCATGGATTGCAAGGCCTGAGCTTGCCTAAACGAACACTCCTCTCTATACATCAGCTCCTGCTAATATCCATACCACTCCTCTGGTCTGTCAATCTCCATTGTCTGCTTCTCAAACTCTAGGGCCATTTCCCTTATCATTGAAGGGCAACTAGGAGAGTTTCTTGAGGTGATTCTCTAAAAATTTTGAGTCTGATCAAAGTCATATGAAGGAATATAAGACCCATGATTTAGTGCAAAGGAATTATACATAAAAAATAATATTTTTGATGGCATTAGGCTGCTTAACCAATAGATTCAACTTGGAGTCACCATTGGTGTTGATGAAAAAGCCTCCAAAGGCTGATTGATTGAAGAACACACCAAAAATTCTTCAACTCTTTGGACAAAACCTATCCTAGTTGGTCCCACCAGGTATGCCAAAAAATCTTGATGTAGAAGATTGCACCCTTGGTAGGGGGCCGAGCTCCTACCTTCTTCATGCAATAATGGAAACTCCCCTCTCACCTGTGGGACCAGTGAAGCTGGAGGGGAGAGTATCTAGATGAGGGCTAGCTCCCTCTGATGTATCCTTTAGGCCCTAGTTTCTCCTACTGCTAACAAACAAAATGGAAAAAAAAGGGGGGGATGAAAAGAGAGAGAGATGCTGAAAATAGAACCTAAGCCTAAAAAAGAAAAGGTGATACACCAAAAAAGTGTGACCCGCTCAGGCCCGAACATACACTTTTCATTGAGAACTAGACACTTCATCTGACATGAGAAAACCTTCTACATTAGTGGGTCAGGGGTCTGTGGAGATACAAGGAGGAAATAACTACTAGAGGCATTCTGAGACACACTGTAGTAGCCTATCCAATTCACCTATACTCTTCTAGGGACACTTCTAACAGACCTGTAAAAGGGAAACTCAAAAATGCACTAGACATGCTAAAATCATTATGCAAAAGCATTAAGAAAATGACTTAACATAGAATCAAGGCATAGACACATACTAAAGATGCAAAACTCAAAATGGAGGTAAAAATGCTATGTTTCGATTCAAGGTAAAATTTTGGCAGAGCTCTACATTACAAGCCCGAGAGATTTTTGGGCAGAGTTTTGCCTTAAGGCTGAGAGTGGATCCTTTCTCAAAAGAGAATTTTACAATATATAGAGGAAGAAAGAGGCCATTTTGGTGCCCTTTTCTACAAGTGGCCCATACACACCAAGAGCATTGAGAAGATGAAATCACTGTTATTGATGTCATTCCTTCAGAAGAGGCCTGCTGGAACCATGTTGTACAATCACCAAAATTGACTTTGGCATTCAATCATTAATGTAAGAACATGGCCATGCCTCTTTTCTACAAACAAACTATATTTTGTCCCCTCATCAATGCTAGCTAGAGAAAATAGGTCACACCGCTCATCTGGCAATAACTCACCTCCTGCTTTGTCTTTTTCTACTTCTTATCTTCTTCCTACTCTTTCAACCCTCAGGGTGATCTTTTGGTGGGTCACTTCATTCCTTGGGTTATTTACATGATTTGGCACTCTTTTAATTCAAAAATAAATGGCTATTCCAATGTGTTAAATTTGACATTCACACGGCCATCACCCAATGGCTAGTTCTTCTGCTTGAAAATGACAGCTTTCAGGATGTCACCATCTTCGGCAAAAGGTCATCAAGTCTTTCTTGTGGATTTTTTCCCATGGGTCTTTTATGCTTCAAGTTTTTTTCCCATAGATAAAAAATCTATGGGAATTGGCCACTTCATCCTTTTTGTTAAGCTCTTTGAATTCTCCCTACACTGGCGGCCTCTTTGGACTATGCTTCCCCCCGAATTTAGCCTTAAACAAAAAACTAAACTTACCCTTCAGTTTCCTTTCCTTTGAAGTGCTTACCCTTTACAAGGGCATTTGAACCCAGCGCTACCCTTCGGGTGTAGGACACACCCTTGAACCAAGCCTTTAAACTGATTTGTTGAACCAAAATTGGTTCAACACTGCGTGTTGAGCCCCTCTAAACTATTTGCTAAATCTCCTTATTGAACCATCCATTGAACCAAAGTGATTGAACCAAATGATTGAACTAAATGATTGAACCAATCCGTTGAATCAATTTAATGGTTCAACACTACATGCCGAGCCCATTGAACCATGCTGATGGACTTAAACATTGAACCAAGTGATTAAACCAAAGAGATTAAATCAAAGCATTGAACCAATGTGTTGAACCAACTAAATTAAACTGAGCGATGAACCTGCATTTGAACTAAGCCAAATTGAACCATATGATTGAACCAATGGTTGAACCAGCGCGTTGAACTTTGCCAATGAACCAAGCCGAAGCATTGAACTAGTTTGCTAAACTAGTGCTAAACTAGCTGATTGAACCAAAACTGAATGAACCAAGTGGTTGAACTTGAAGCTAATTGAACTCATGCAACTTGAAATTGACTAGCTTTGAATAGCAAGGGAAAAGGGGACCAATTTTGGCCTATTGGGAAAAAATGGTCAACAATTAGTATTGAGTATTTTTACCACAATTCAAAATAGGTTAACCCCATATAGTTTAAAAACTTAGATAGCGGTATACCAGGGTCAAAATTTGTTCCATAGTCCTAGATATGGGTCTAAAAATGTGTCTTTAGCCTTGGTTACAATTAATTTTAGTACTTATGTCATTCCATATTATTTGAGGTCACTTTTGGGATATTAATGAATATTTTATGGTTTTCCATATTATACAAGTGTACCAATATATCATTCAATGTCCCATGTGTTAGTCAAAGTCAGAGATATTATTTCATAACTAACAAAATGTAGGGTTCTATGTAAGAATAAGAAAATAGTTGAAAAGGAAGAAGTTTGGATAGTTGTATAATTTATGAAAGAGTGTTGCATGCGTGGTAGGATTCTAAAGTGTCTCTTTAGCTCCCATAAACTCATTTCCACACTTCATCATATTTGAAACACCTAAAAATGGCATAAAATTATTCCATTCTTCCATCATTCTCCTAGGGAAATAGAGATAGTCACTTGGTTTTCTGATGATACAACCAAGAGGAGTTGAAATAAGTTAAATTATTCTAATGGATCTTATTAATCTTGATATAATTCCATTTCATGTTGATACTCAAATCATTTGTTGTTATTTCTCTATGAACCAATTCTAAGAAGTCTACTACTATTTTCTGCATGCTCATCCCCATCACCTATAGGTTTCCTCTTTGTTTGAGTTGGTATATACAAACCAAATACTTTACATGATTTTGGAGAATGTGGAAACTATTATCTTATGGTTAATTTCCTATTTTTTATGTGTGGAAGTCATTAATTAATCAAACCATCTCTTTTGCTAGTGAGAGATTACATTGCTAGTCTATAGATAATCTCACTAGTGGCAGAGCATATCTCCCTATGTTGACCTTGATAACAATGGTAATTTAAGATAATATGTGATTTTTTTATCTCTCACTAAATATTAATCAATATATTCTTGTTTATTTTTGATCTCAAAGGCTAATACTAATGAAAAACACATTCATATGCATACATATTCAAACTTCTTTGTAAACAAGCACCTGCAGTCATGGTGGTAAGATAGGAAGACTTAAAGGTGTTAAAGAGATTATCAAGTTAGAAAAAATTAGGTTTGATATTTTACAAAGGTTATAGGTTGGTTTTTAGAACAAAACTAACACTTTAAGTCTTGTATCATATCTTCACCTACAAGTTTCCTACATGTGCATCTACAAGTGGTCCCAATAGATGAGGAAACATTAGATGTTAGGTGTTTGAAACTTTTTTAAAAATTAATTGAGGTCTTGAAGCATTTAAAGTGTCATATTAATCATGGTGGAATCATAAAGTTACAAATATACCTATTATAACTCTCCAAAATTTGATAAAGTTACTTTAGGGACATGTTACCTTAAACTTTCTGAAACAGGGAGTTTTGCCTTACTTTTGATCCTTCCATGGTAAGGTGACATGAGGTCTAGATAAGTTTGAGTTATTCCATATTGTATAAAAATAATATGGGTACTAAATTATAAATAAAATTGGTTATTTATCAAAAGGAGGGTGATATATTAAAGTTTCAATCTCAAATAGCTTCTCACTATAGACTGTCAGTGTTATCTACAGTATTTGTTAAGCCTAAGTGTTCCTATAATGCAATATGACATATAAAAGAAAACCTTAAAATCATAAGTAGTTTATGCAAGTAGATTAATACTAATTCCAAATAAAAATTGAAATGGATTGAGATTCAAGGTTTTCACTCAGAGTAACATCTACATGGGCTCCTTTTGTCTTCAATATGAGCACCTGTAATTGACTATAGAATGATGACAAATAGGAGATTGGCAGTATAATTATTGGTTTATTCTTAGGCATGGTATGGATGTGATTTATTATAAGATTAGTTTAAATACTCTAATAAGATACTAATCAATTTAAATCTAGGGATATATATTAAAATCACCACCTATAAGGTTCTCTTTACTCTCAAAAGGTCCACCTATAGTCTAACTATAGGCACCTATATATTTATGATGAGTTAAAAGTTGAAAACCCTACATACATATACATTTGACCAAGTGAAAGTAATAAAATTATTTTATAAGTATATCATACTATGAAATATGAGTTTCAAGGGTTGGAAACCACTTATAGGGGTCTCTGTGGCCTAATACTAGTCACCTACAACTTTCTATAGTGGAGAGACCAACTTAGGCCAGTATGTTAAACATGATAGTTTGGATGATTATATTAGAATAAGAATGATAGATTAGAGTTAAAAAAATTTATAAGAGGACATTTATGTCTTCAAAGGTAACATAATAATTAGATATAGGGTCTAACATGGAATACACCAATAGGGATGCCCCTTTCCTGAGTAAGTAACATAGTCTGCTAACTAAGCTTAGGCAAATGGAGAGAAGTGCAAGTTAGAGGAATAAAATGAATTTAAAATGATTATATAAATAAATATTTTTATATTTAATTTCATGTTTTCCTTATAATAAATTAAATAAGGTAGGGGCATGGACCTATAACTACAACCTTGCAAATTTCTTAATACCTTGCAAAGTCTTGTCATACAAGTCCATTTTGAAGAATATGGAGTTTAAATGACATAAAAAGGTGATAAAATATTTAAATTAAGTATATAATACCCTCATGACCTACTTTATAATATATTATACTCAAATTGGTTGACCATGCAATGGATATGACCTCTATTTTATGTCAGATAGAAGGCACTCCTAAAGAGGCAAAACTGTAGACTTGGTAGGTAAGTAATGAGAAGATGAGTTGGTGAATGTTATAACACTACAATTAAGGTTTATATTTTTTTTTTGAACATAAACAAACATACAATAGGTCCTAAAATCTTGATAAAACATTTAGAGGTGGTTATGAGCAACTATGCACAGTCAGGCTTACTAGGCCTAAAGCCATAAAGGTGTCCAATCTCATTTATAACACTATATGAATATCCCCACATATTTTATGACATTTAATAGGAGGTATAATATTTATTTTAACCTATGGATTTTAGAGAACCATCACAAAAAAGTCATTTTTAGCCTAAGAACACCTCAGGGGTACCCAATCTTCACTCTCAATCTCGAGAGGCCAACTTCAACAACTCACACTAGTATGTAAACATTTAATGAGAACATAATGATATATAAATTATTTAATATGATACATAAAATTATTCTAGTTAAATTGGTCTAGGGTTTCAAAGTCAAGATGGTATGAACAATTCTTAAGAGTTTGAAACACTAGAAACCCTCTAAAACCTTTACTTTTGACCTGACTGGAAAGAAATGGATGGAAATTAATTTATGAGAGATATTTTGATCTAAAAATATTTTTTAACCTATATAATACTATCCCATGATATTCCCCACATGATTTGTTTTTACCCTATTTGTATGGACAAGGTATAAATTAGGGTTTATTAACAAATTTATGTGTTTTTTAGGTACAAATCAACTTTAAATAAGGATGATAATTTAAGGAGGTAAAATTGAATTTTTTTTAACTCCATATGTTCATTTATTACTTTAAAAAATCACACAAACACCTTTACTAAGTCATTCACTTTAGGTAGTTTGTGACAGATAATGGAAATGGAGAGTGACTACCAAGTGAGAAAGTGATAAGTTTACTTGGGAGGAATTTTAAGGTATGATTCATGGAATTTAAGGAATTGGTACTATTTAAAGATGTAATATAACCCATTACATTTATTTTATTTAAAAAATGATGATCATTTAGGTGACAAATGTAAGGACAAACTTGCAAGGCTAGTGATGGTGACTACATATGATGAGAACAAGTGTTTATAAGAAGATCAGTAGTTAGGAACACATATGATGCATGTTAAATATTGTTTATAATCCATAATTTATATTTAACATGTGTCAATTCTTCCTAGTCTGGTCTGGAGTGCTCAAGAGAGGCCTAATTATGAACATAGTTTTAAGAAGCCAGCTAAGAGTATCTTATGCCAATTTTGGGGATTTTATTGCTTCTGAGGGACATTTGTCCAAATATACATTTCATGGTCTATTTAATTTTCCATTATCATAAAAATTTAACTCTCTGTCTTATCTTGACACTTGTTCTTTTGACTCTTGATCTTCATTCTTCTCTCTCCTCTCTCACATTCTATAAATGCAAGCTATTTTGGCTCTTATATTATAATTCCCACACCTGGTATAGAAAAGCCTTGATGGTTTGATATTGTAATTTTCCTTTGAAATATATATATTAAATATGGTTTTGATTTTTAAGAGATGTATAGTGAATATTCAAGTGATTTATGTCCATCCTTGCTTTCTCTCAATCCTTCCATGTTTGGTGTAAGTTATTCCACTCTAGTAGGTCACATGAAGTGTTTTCAAGTGTATGGGTATATTTTAAAGTTTAAAAGTATCCTTAGTGTCTAAAAATAATCTTTTGTTCACTTACCTTGAGTAGTTTTCATGCATATCACCTCCATGTTGAAATATTAATGTTAGAGTATTCTAGGACTTTAAAGCTCGTTATGTAGGTCATGTATCTTAGTGCAAGAATATGATGAACCTATGGAGATATTTACAATTTATCACCCCATTATAGTATTTTAATTTCATTTCTACTTATTTCCATTTTTATCCAACCAATTATTTAGCTTTAGTGATAAGCACTTAAAGATTAATCTAGGGAGCTAGTCCTTAAACCTAGAGGTCTAACCCTACTATAGGCAACCCATATGCCTAGATGTATTCCAATGTTTTCCAAATATTATAGTAGGATTGGAAAACATCCTCTAGGCTGTGATATTTGGTGGCAACAATTTGTTTATGCCTTATGGGGCATTATCTTAAAGATAACTTGTCAAGGTGAATGTTGGTCTTGACAACATCACAAATACATATGGTGTTTTGCTCAGCATTTAGAAACTCCATTCAAGGTAAAATCTCATTTTATACCAATTTTTGTCATTTGGAAATTAAGTGATCATACTTAATTTTCCTTACTAGGTCATCTTATATTAAAGTTTTCAATCCTATCAATCAACCTCTTTAACCTGAACTTCCTATTGAAGTTCAACATCCTTAGCCTATTCTTCCCTTTAAAGAGCAAGAGAAATTTGATAGCAAATAAGACAAATAAAGTGAATAATAAATTTAAGGTAACATGGCTATGTATCATTCATTCCCATCCTTTAACACTAAAAATCCTATCCATCTTGATGCATATGATGACATTCCCCATAATGTTATAAAGAGTGTTCCCACATTTAATGGTGAAGGTCATGTCACACCTAGTGAGCATATAAGGGACATCTCAAACTTTTTTTTTTTTCACAATGTCACTAAGGTTAACATTAATATTAGACTCCTTTCCATGTCCCTTAGAGGGAAATCCCTTGAATCATATCAGACTTTGTCTAGTGATTGTCTCACAACTTGGGATGATTTTAGGGAGATGCAAACATCAATGTTTGAGGATAAGAGTGATCACACTTCACTTAGTCACCAATTTAATGTAATTAAAATATACCCTAATGAGAAATGCATCATTTTAATGAGATATGCCAAAGGACTTAGCATAGGTTTCCTTCTCCCATGAGACCATCTGCTAGTTTTGTGTTTCCCACATATCTAAGGGTTATTGGAACTTATCTATCCATTATGCTATAACTTGTGGGTGGTTACACCTTACTTTAAATATATGAATTTGCCATTATAGCTAAGAATGGCCTCATATAATTTGGTAAGTTTCATCCAAAAGTGTTTATGCCTATGCTTTTAAATACTTCTATTGATTCTCTAGGTGTTTCCCAAATTCTAAATGCCAATACTAAGCCTAGAGTTACCCCTAAGAAGGAAAATGATTCCATGGATAAAGATGAAAGAATTTAGTTATTATAAGTTAGGATTAGGCAAGAAAGTATACAACAAGGTGTGAATCAAAAACCCTATCACTATCCTCAACTATATTTATAATAATATGGGGAAGGGAGAGGTCAAGGGTAGCCTAACTTTAATAGGCTTGCCAATGCATACAATCTTACTTCCACTTCCAACATAAGAGCAATAGTACCAGTTCATAACAACTTAGTGCAAGGAGAAAAATGGAAATAAGGTTATTTCATGGATTCTAATAAAGGTGGAGAGAAATATTTGGTTACTCAAGGAGGAGTCACTCCCCAACTATCAGTAAAAGATGAAGTCCTTATACAAGCAAATGAAGAGTGGAAGACTCAAGGAGTGAGTTTCACTAACTTCCTAGTTGAATACACCTATGTTTTTAACCAAGGAAATTCAATTATAGATAATACTAGAGATAAGAATAAATCTCTAGGAGATGTTATTGGTGAGCTTAAAAATTCAACGAGTCCTCCTACAAGGCAACAAGGTGTGACTACAAACATGGTAGTCCATACTACTCCTGTACCTTCTTCAAGTTAGAATGTTAGAAGGTCTAATTCAAGTGCGTAAATAAATTAAGTTAAAAAAACTTCATTGCCTTCAAAGACTAAATAAAATATGAATACTTATGTTTTGAACATTTTTGATTCATTGAAAAGTGCTAAGGCTAGTATTTCTCTTTAGGATGTCTTTCACATGCCTAACCAAAAAGAACTTTTGAAAAAATAGTTGTCTCAAATTCAAGTTATCCATAAATCATCAAGCCATGGTCATGGTGATTTTTCTCTCGCCAATTCTCCTAATAACATTTTAAAACCCTCTACTGAATTCGAGAAACCTCCACCCTTATACCTCACTCTCATTATAGGGCACAACCTAGTTCATAACTACATAGTTGATAGTGGAGCTAGTACTTCCATGATTCCCAAGGTTGTATCTTGTAAATTGGGCCTCAAATATGAACCATATATTAAGGGGTTACTACAACTTGATGGGACACTTGTTAATTCATTAGGACTAGTCAAAAGTTTAGAATTTTTTCTACATGATTTTCCTAGCTTCCCCATCTTCCAAGACATCATAGTTGTTGACTTGCCTACCCATTTTTCTATTTGCCTATCAAGAGACTTAAAAAACAATATATGAGGATATATCTTATATACCACTAGTAAAATTCCACTTTGGGCCCTATGTAGAAGCAAACTCCAATTTGAATTGTGTAATCAATCATAAAGAGGAGTCTATTATGGATGATGGTACATCTTCCAAGATTAAATTCATATCTTGTCTATTTTTGTATGAGTATGGTTTAGAAACCTATGGAGATGATCCATATACCTACTTTGAGAAAACTAACCTTGGAACCTATATCATCTATAAGGGATCATATGAGCAATCTGAGGTGAGCATTGAGCATTCTTTCTCACAAGCTGCTAAAGACAATTACTTAATTCATGTCTATGATGATGATAATTTAAAAATTATGATATATCACTATGGTGATAATAATAATGTCTTTTTTCCTGAAATTTATCAATAAATCATTTAATATGATAGTCATGAGGAAGAAGATGACCTATGGCAAAGTTTTAATACCATAAGTCAAGAGTTTGAATAGATGGGTAGGCTTACTTCTCCTCCTAAGAAGTGAATATCTGATCATAAGTTTGTTGATGAACCTAATAATTAGGATTATAACTATCTTATAAAACATGAATTTGATTGTATTTTCAAGAATGAGGATGAAAATTAATCAATTTTTATCAAAGAGTTTGTAGTCACACAAAAACTTGGTGAAGGTATTGTCCAAGGAGTTGAAATTAGAGAGGAGTATCATGAATCCAATGTAGATATGTTTATGATTTAATAACAATCAACACCTCAACCTAATTTTTATACACTCTCATATGTATTGGGGTAGAATGAGAACAATCTTGATGATCTCATACATCAAGAACACCATGGTAGTGAAGATAGTGAAGTTGAGGCAATCTTGATCACTCCTAACCTATAATTTAAAAATCACCAATTAGACATGGAAAGATTAAAGAAGTTTTTAATTTTAAACAAAATTATTGGAGGCTTAAATAGAACATCCTTGAGAGATCTAAGTAGCAGACTTGCAAATAATAGAAGAGCCAAGGATGGTAAGCTTTTTAACCATCAACATGAGAAAGTATTTGTTGAAAAGCATGCTTCACATGATAGATTCCTTTCATGGAGAAAAAAATATGAAAGAGGTGTTGGAAATATTGTCATTGATGTCAAAGGTTTAGTATTATTGGTGATAAAGGCCCCATTGCATTTAATGTTGTTTATCTTGGCAAATATGAGTTAATTTTTATTTAATATTAACGAATATATTTTTGGTTTCATATGAGACAAAATAAGGGCCCATGGAGAAGTTGAAGAGTCACGGGATAAAGACAAAAGAAGGATGGGATGCATTTTCCCATGAAGAGTCACCTTGGGGAATACCAAGAGTCACCAAGTGAAGACAAAAGAGTAAAGGGCGAATTTCTCATGAAGGGACACTTTAAGGAATACAAAAAGTCACCAAAGATAAAGACAAAAGTGGGAAGGACGTTTTTGGTCATGAAGGGTCACCACATGACTTTTCAAATGCTTAGATATGAAGGGTCATCCAAGATTGGCACCATTTTCCATGAGGATTGAAAGGCCACAAAGGGGGAAGGCCAAAGGTCATTTGGAAAGCTATAAATAAAGGCTTAAGTAGCCATTTGAAATGTGGATGTGAGAGGTTGATTTGATATTGTAATATCTAGCTTAGAAGAGCAACTATGAGAGATGATTTGTATTTGTTATATCTAGCTTAGAAGAGAAAAAGTGAGAGAGAGGAAGGAGATGTTGTATTGATCTATCATTTGTTGAGATAGCAACATTGAGAGATAGGTGTGTGGTATACACAAAGGGGTTGTGCTCCTATGGGTTGTTGCTCATGAATTATTGCTAAGTTGGTGCTTGGCAAAGGGGTTGGTGCTCCTATGGGTTGGTGCTCATGAATTGTTGTTGGGTTAGTGCTCGGCAAAGGGGTTGGTGCTCCTATGGGTTGGTGCTCATGAATAGGTGTTGGGTTGGTGCTCGACAAAGGGGTTTGAAGCTCCTGTGGGTTGGTGCTCATGAATTGAAGCTGAGGTTTGTACTTGGCAAAGGGGTATGGTGCTCCTGTGGGGTTGTTCTCATGAATATATTTGAGATTGATTCTCCATGGTTTTTCCCACATTGGGTTTCCATGTTATATCTGGTGTCTCTCTCTATCTTGTGTAGATGTTTATTGTTTGAGTTTTATTGCATATCTTTAATGTTTGATTAAGTGGAATTTAGTTAAAAGAAAGATTTATAAGATATATAATATATTGATTCACCCCCCCCTCTCAGTATATTTCATGCTTACCAATTGGTATCAGAGTAAGTTCCTTTTTGAAAAGTTTTACAGCTTGAAGGTAGATTGGGAAAGCACAATGGTTGGGTTACAGGAAGGATTTTCTACAAATAAGGCACCTTTGTTTGATGGGATGAATTATGCTTTTTTGAGAATGAGAATTGAGGTTTATTTGATAACCCTTGGATTCGACATATGGAAATCAGTGGTGGAGGAATATGAAGAGCCACAGACATCTACAATTACTCCAATAGAAAAGAATGCAAGTGAATGTAATGCTAAAGCTTTAAATGCTATTTTATATGGGTTATGTGAATCTAAATTTGTTAAAGTTATGTAATGTAAATCTACTCATGAAACTTGGGTAAAACTTGAGAATATTTACAAAGGTGATGGAAAGGTTCAATAAGCTAAGTTGCAGACTTTCAGAAGGCAGTTTGAAAGTTTGAAGATGGAAGAAGAAGAAGATATAGCAAGTTATCTCTTGCGAGTTGATCAGATAGTAAATCAAATTCAAGGTCTTGGAGAAAAATTGGATGAGTCAACAGTGGTGCAAAAGGTTTTAAGATCTCTACCAATGAGATATGATGTAAAGGTTTTGACAATTGATGAGATGAAGAATTTAGCCAAGCTAAAGATGGATGAGGTTTATGGTATTCTCACGGCATATGAGATGTGGACAGAACAAGATAAACCCTCAAAGAGAGAAGTAGCTTTCAAGACATCAAAGAAGGAGAAAGCTAAGATTCTAAAATCAAGTGATAGTTCCAGTAATGATGAAGATGACAATGAAGCACTTTTCATTCATAGGCTAAAAAGAGGAACAGGTAAATATCAAGGAAAATTACCTTTTAAATGTTTTAATTGTGGAAATATTGGACATTTTTCAGCTAGATGCCCAGATAAGGTTAAAGATGAAGAAGAAGAAAAGCCTACATACAAGAAGAATTTCAAAGGCAAATCCAAGAAGAGATTCAAGAAGAAGAACCTGTATTCTAAAGATACTAGCTCAGGCAAAGATAGTGGAGTCAGTAATTCAGAAGAAGAAGAGATTCTAGTCATGGTTATACATGAAGATGATCAAGAAGAAGAAGAGGAGGAAGTTGAATTAGATATGGAAGGAGAAATCAATTGTGCCCTAGAAGAGTTAGAAGTTGTTCAGAAGAAGAATCGAAGGTTAAAGCGCTAGATCGAGAAAAATGAACAAGAGTCAAAGGAAATGATTGAAGATCTACAAGCACACTTTGAAGAAGCCAAGAAGAATGAAGAAGATCTCACAGCACAGTTGGAAATAGCAAGAAAAGATTGTGAAAGGTATGTTATTGAAATTGCCTCTTTAAAAGAAGATATTAAGAAAGTAGTCAGTGATTAAGCAGTCAATGATTCAAAATTTGAAGATAGCACTAACATGCTGAATAAGATATTGGAAAGTCAAAAATCATATTTAGATAAAACAGGGATCGGATTTGAAAAGAAAAAGAGCTATGCTGAAGCTCTTACACAAGAGGACACAAAAAGGGGAGAAGTGAAGAATACAGAGGACATTCCAAATAGAGAATGCTGGAAGGAACAAAACTACAAAAGGCAATCAGGTCAGAGATATACAGACAGGTCTTATTTTTATGGCTATTTTTTTTATTGTAATGGATATGTTCACAAGAAATTAGAATGTAGAAAAAGAGAGAAGGAAAGTCAAGTAGATTCAAGTAGAAGCCACAACTCTTTTGCTCCTCTATCAAGCTTTGATGAAGAGACCATAGTATGCTACAAGTGCAACATCTATGGACACATAGCTCGGTATTGCAGAAGCATGTTTGAGTCAGTCAAGAAGGATTAGAGGTTCAAAGCTCCATTCATCAAGAAGAAGAATTAGAGTGTCAAAGATCCATTCATCAGTAAGAAGGTTCAGACATGTACATGGCAAAAGAAACAATATGAAGTTTCTATGATGGTGCAGACAGCTCTGCATGTGGGAGGTAAAGATCAGCCATGGTTAATTGATAGTCAATGTTCAAGGCATATGATAGGAGATAAAAGTAAGTTCATTTCTCTAAGAAGATTAATGGTGGTACGGTGAGGTTTGGAGATAAAACCACTACCTAGATAGCTGGAAAAGGTACTTTGAGTTTGGATTATGGTAGAACTAAGACCAAAAATGTTTTGTATGTAAAAGGTCTTAAGCATAATTTGTTGAGTGTTAGTCAAATTTGTGATCAAGGATACACATTAAGGTTTCATGCTGAAGGTTATGAGATTAGAAGAAAAGATTCAAATGAGTTTATTGTAGATGCTCAAAGGATAGGGAAAAATGTGTATGTATTGTCAGATATCTTCTCAAAGGCACGATCAAAGGATACATTCAAAGATCAGAGAGAGGGGTTGGGAGTAATTTCTATTACTTCCTACCATTGATGTTCAGCATCAAGTGAGGGGGAGCTAAGTGTTAGCTCCAGGTAGGCCCTTTGCCATTGATTTCAAAGGGGGAGAATAATAGGTACAAGTATAGATGAAAAAAATAGGTACAAGGAACAGGTACAGGTTGCTACAATAAGGGGGAGTTACTGTATGTTTTTAGATGATGGTATGTGTAGGTGACAGGATGTGGCAGTTTTAGGATTGAGGTTGCCATCAATGATAAAGGGGGAGATTGTTGGAAATATTGTCATTGATGTCAAAGGTTTAGTATTATTGGTGATAAAGGCCCCATTACATTTACTGTTGTTTATCTTAGCAAATATGAGTTAATATTTATTTAATATTAATGAATATATTTTTGGTTTCATATGAGACAAAATAAGGGCCCATGGAGAAGTCGAAGAGTCACGAGATAAACACAAAAGAAGGATGGGACACATTTTCCCATGAAGAGTTATCTTGGGGAATACCAAGAGTCACCAAGTGAAGACAAAAGAGTAAGGGGAAAATTTCTCATGAAGGGACACTTCAAGGAATATGAAAAGTCACCAAAGATAAATACAAAAGTGGGAAGGGTGTTTTTGGTCATGAAGGGTCACCACATGACTTTTCAAATGCTTGGATATGAAGGGTCATCCAAGATTGGCACCATTTTCCATGAGGATTGAAATGTCACAAAGGGGGAAGGCCAAAGGTCATTTGGAAAGCTATAAATAAAGGCTTAAGTAGCCATTTGTAATGTGGATGTGAGAGGTTGATTTGATATTGTAATATCTAGCTTAGAAGAGTGATTGTGAGAGATGATTTATATTTGTTATATCTAGCTTAGAAGAGCAAAAGTGAGAGAGAGGAAGGAGATGTTGTATTGATCTATCATTTGTTAAGATAGCAACATTGAGACATAGGTGTGTGGTATACACAAAGGGGTTGGTGCTCCTGTGGGTTGGTGCTCACAAATTTTTGCTAATTTGGTGCTTGGCAAAGGGGTTGGTGCTCTTGTGGGTTGGTTCTCATGAATTTTTGTTGGGTTGGTGCTCAGCAAAGGGGTTGGTGCTCTTGTGGGTTGGTGCTCACAAATAGGTGCTGGGTTGGTGCTCGGCAAAGGGGTTTGAAGCTCCTGTGGGTTGGTGCTCATGAATTAAAGCTGAGGTTTGTACTTGGCAAAGGGGTATGGTGCTCCTATGGGGTTGTTCTCATGAATATATTTGAGATTGATTCTCTATGGTTTTTCCCACATTGGGTTTCCACGTTATATATAGTGTCTCTCTCTATCTTGTGTGGATGTTTATTGTTTGAGTTTTATTACATATCTTTAATGTTTGATTAAGTGGAATTTGGTTAAAGGAAAGATTTATAAGATATATAATATACTGATTCACCCCCCCCCTCTCAGTATATTCTATGCTTAACAATAGGAACCATAGTTGACCATATTTAAAGCATGGTAAGTTTTCCTTAACCTCAATTAGTTGAGGTATTGTAAATATTAGGGTAAGTGTGTTTTATTATATTATGTGTGTTCCATAAGTTTTCTTGAGAACACGTGTGTTTCCTTTGGTGTGTCTTATTTTGTGTGTCTTTTATTATGTTTGGTATGGTTTTAAATTAAATTTAGTGTCTAACTTGTGCATAGGTGACTCCATATCTTAATGGATAGGAGTAGGCTACTGGTCTTTGGCATAACTAGCTTGTCACCCCTAAGAAATCACTAAGAATGTTGAATATTTTGACCACAAGTCAAAATAGGTCAACACCCTATAGTTTAAAAACATATATAGGGCTCTAATAGGGTCAAAATGTGTTTCATGGTCCTATATAGGGGTCTTATAATGTGTGTTTGGCCTTGGTTATATTCAATTTTAGTACTTATGTCATTTCATGTCATTTGAGGTCACTTTTGGGCTATTTATGAATCTTCTATAGTTTTACATAGTATACAAGTGTATAAATATTAATTAAACATACCATGTGTTATTGGAAGTCATAGATACTATTTCATAACTAAAAAAATGTAGGTTTCTACATCAGAACAAGAAAATAGTTAAAAAGGGAGGATGTTTGGGTAGTTGTATTGTTTGTGTAGGAGTGTGGAACATATGGTAGGCTTATATAATGTCTCTTCAACTCCATTTAATTCACATCAACACTTTATTAGCTTTGAACCACTTGAAAATGGCATAAAACTATTCCATTCTTCCAACACTTATTAGGCAAGGAGAGATAGTCAATTAGTTTTTTGATGGTATAACCAGGAGGAGTTAAATTAGGTTGAATGATTCTAAGGGATGTTATTAATATTTTTCTAATTTAATTGCATGGTGAGATTCAAATTATTGGTTAATTCCACTCTATGAACCAATGCTAAGACGTCTTTTGTTATTTTCTATATACTCATCCCCATCACCTGTAGGTTTTTTATTTATTTGAGTTGATCTATACAAACCAAGTATTATACATTATTTTTGATTGTGTAAATTCTTATCTCATGGTTAATTTTTTTTTTTATACTTTTAGAGGTCATTAAGTAAGAAAACCATCCCCTTTGCTAGTGAGATATTCCATTGCTAGTTTGTAGATAATTTCACTAGTCGCAGAGCTTATCTCTTTGTGTTAATCTTAATAATAATGGTAATGTAAGATAATATGTTAGGTTTTGATTTGTCACTACATAGTTATCAATATATTCTTGTTGAGGTTTGATCTCAAAGTCTAATAATAATGAATAACATAGTCATATGCATACACAATCAATCTTCTTTACAAACAAGCACCTACAATCATGGTGGTAAGATAGGAAGACTTCAAGTTGTTAGATATATTTACAATTAAAAAAACATTAGTTTTGATATTTTCCAAAGGTTATAGGTTGGTTTTGAGAACCAAACTAACCATTTTAGTCTTACATCATATCTTCACCTACAGGTTTCATGCATGTGCATCTACAAGTGGTCCCAATAAAGGAATAAACATTGGATGTTAGGTGTTGGAAATATGTTTGAACCTTAATTTAGGACTTTAAGCATTTAAAGTGTCATATTAATCATGTGGGAACATCAAGTGGAAAAATAAACCTATTATAACTCTCCACAAGTTGATAAAGTTATTGTAGGGACATGCTACCTTAAACTTTCCAAAATGGGAAAGTTTGCCTTGATTTTGATCCTTCCATGGTAAGGTGACATAAGATCTATGACATAAGATATAGATAAGTCTGAGTGATTCCATATTGTATCCAAATCATAAGTGCACTACCTTATAAAACAAATATGCTATTTATACAAAGGAGGGTGATATAAGAAGGTCTTCATCTCAAGAAACTTCTCACTATAGACTATCAATGTTATCTAAAGTATTCTCTAAGCATTAGTGGTCTTACAATGCAATATGACATGTAAAATCAAACCTTGAAAGCACAAGTTGTTTATTTAAATAGAGTGACACTAATTTCAAAAAATAATTGAAAAGGATCAATATTCAAGTTTTTAACTCAGAGTAACACCTACAGGGGCTCCTTTTGTCTTCAAGATGAGCACCTAAAATTGATTGTAGAATGATGACATATGGGAGATTAGTAATTTAATTATTAGTTTAGTCCTAGGCATGGTATGGATGTGATTGACTATGATATTAGTTTATATACTCTAATATAGCCTAATGCATTAAATGTTATGGATAAATCATAAAATCACCACCTACAGGGTTCCCTTTGCTCTCAAAATAGCCACTTACAGTCTGATTGTAGGCACCTATAGATTTATGATGAGTTAGAAGTTGAAAACCCTAAAGACATATACATTTACCCAAGTTGAAGTTATATAATTATTTCATAAGGATATTATAGTGTGAAATATTATGATCAAGGGTTAGACACCACTTACAAGGGTCTTTGTGGCCTAAGGCTAGCCTCTTACAACTTGTTATAGTCGAGAGACCAACTCAAGCCAGTATGGTAAAAATGATAGTTTGGGTGATTAGATTATCATAGGCATAATATATTTGATTCAAAAAAATTGATAATATGACCTTGATGACTTAAAATTGAACATAATCATGAGATACATGGTGTAATATGGAATACTACAATAGGTATGTCCCTTTCCTAAGTAAAATAGTCTGCCAACTAGGCTTAGGCAAATGGAGAGAAGTGAAAGTTAGAGGTTGGTAGATAAACACAAAATAATTTACCATGATTATAACACTCACATATTCATATATTCAATTTCATGTGTTCCTTATAATAAATGAAATAGGGTAGGGGCATGGACCTACAACTATAACCTTGCAAATTTCTTGACACCCTACATAATCTTGTCATACAAGTCTATTTTAAAGATTATAGAGTTTGAAGGACCTAATAAGGTGATCCAATATTGAAATTTAATATATAATACCCTCATGAACTACTTTATCCTATAATAGCCTAAAAATGGTTTACCAAATAAGGGAGATACCCAATATTATGTCTCAGATAGAGGGCACTCTTAAAGAGGTAAAACTATAAACTTGGTAGGTAAGTAATGAGAAGATGGGTTGGGTAGTGTTATAAAACTACAAGGAAGGTGTGTGTGTGTGTGTGTGTGTGTGTGTGTGTGTGTGTGTGTGTGTATATATATATATATACATTTAACATAAAAATATATATGTGAGGTCCTAATATATTTAGAAACCATTCAAAGGTGTTTATGAGCAACTATGCATAGTCAAGCTTACTAGGCCTAAAGCCCTAAAGGCATCCAATCTCATTTATAACACTATATGAATATTTCCACACATTTTATGACCTTTTATAGGAGGTATAAGATTTATTTTAACCTTTGGATTGTATATAACCATCATAGAAAGGTCATTTTTGGCTTAAGAACACCTCAGGTGTACCCCGCCTTCACTCTCAAGCTCAAGAGGCTAACTTTAAGATCTCACACTAGTATAAAAACATTACATGATAAATTAAGGAGATATGAATGATTTAATAGGGCCCCTAACATTATTTTAGTGGAATTGGTCTTGGGTTTCAACATCAAGATTGTATGAATAATCCTTAAGAGTCTGAAACACTAGAAACCCTCTAAAACCCTTGATTTTGACCTAATTGGAAAGAGATGGATGTAAATGAATGTAGGAGAGATATTTTTATCTAAATATGGTTTTAAACCTATAGAATAATATACCATGCTCTTCCCCGCATTATATTTTTGTACCCTACTTATATGGATAGGGTACAAAATAGGGTTTCTTGATAGATTTGTGTGTTTTTCAAGTATAGATTAGCTTTGAAGAAGGAGAATAATTTAAAGAGGTCAAGTGGGACTTGTCATAACTATGTATATTCATTTATTGCTTCATAAAATCACATAAACAACTCTACTAAGTCATTCACTTTAGGCAGTCTGTGATAAACAATGGAAATGAAGTGACTACCAAATGAGAAAGTGATAAGTCCAATTGGGAGGATTTTTAAGGTTTAATTAATGGAATGGAAGGAAATGTGACTCTTTATAGGTTTAATATCACCCATTACATAGATTTTATTTAACAACTAATGATTATTTTGGTGGAAAATGTAAGGACAGACCTACAAGGCTAGTGATGGTGACTCCAGATGATGAGAACAAGTGTCTAAAAGAATACCAATAGTTAGGAACACATTTAATAAATGTTAAAGATTTTTTATAACCCATAATTTATATTACACATTTATCTTACACTAGTTTTGGGGAGTTTGATGCTTTTGAGGAATTTTTTTCCAAATAGACCTTTCATGCTCTATTTAATACTTAATTATCATAAAAATTTAACTCTCTATAATATCTTGACACTTTTTCTTGTGACTCTTGAGCTTCATTATTTTCTCTCCTCTCACACATCTTATAAATGCAGGACATTTTGGCTCTTGTATTATAATTCCCACACCTATTATGGTGAATAGTTTCTAGTTTTATATTATAATTTGAATTTAAAATATATATATATATATATATATATATATATTCAATTTTGTTTTAGTTCATAAACTATCTTTTAAAAGTGTGTGCAGAGATGTATAGTGAATAGTCAAGTGATTGATGTCCATCCTTATTTTCTCTCAATCCTTCCATGTTTAGTGCAAGTTGTTCTACTCTAGCATGTCACATGAAGTGTTTTCAAGTGTATGGGTCTATTTTCAAGTGTAAAATTAGCCTTAGTGTCTAAAATTGATCTCTATTTTACTTACTTTGAGTAGTTTTCATGCATATCACCTCCATGTTGAAATATTAATGTTAGAGTATTCTGGGACTTTGAATCTAGTGTTGTAGGTCATGTCTCTTATTGAAAGAGTATTATGATATTGTGGAGATATTTATAGTGTATCACCCCCTTATATTAGTTTACTTTCATTTCTACTTCTTTCCCTTTTCATCTAACCAATCAGTTAGTGTAGGTGATAAGCATTTAAGGATCAATCTAGGGAGATAGTCCTTAAACCTAGATGTTTACCTCTACTATAGGCAACCCATAGGCCTAAAGGTATTAAAATGTTTCCCAAATCTTATATTAGGCTTGAAAACCTCCTTTAGGGTGTGAGATTTGGTGACAATAGTTTGTTCATTCCATTACACTCTATTATTTTTTGAAATTTTTCAAAAATTACAAGTTTCCTTAGGGTTTCAAAGATAAAGAAAGGACAAAATTGAATTCTATGGCATAATTTAAATCATAAAATATTTTCCTACTCAGTAGACTCAGACATAGGAGGTTCAACAATTAGATTATTATCATAGTCAACCATGATAAGTCGGTATTCAATGGACTCAAGCAACCTAAATTACTATCCAAAAATAGTAGTCTTGTCTAAAAATATTCTCAAATACTAACTCTAACTTGTCAATGTCAAAATCATGCTTGCCCTATCTTTATTTTTTAGTCCCCAATCATAGTCAACTGAGATAATTTCATAGTTAATGGAATCAAGTAGCCTACACTATTATCCAACTAGGGTGAACCTATCCATAAATAGTTTCATATTCTATTCCTAATTATGAGTATGCATAATCATATCTTATGTTTATTTCCATTTGCATATATTTGAAACAATCACCATATTTCCCAATTTGTGACAAGTATAATTATTCTTAGTGTTTTGTAAAAATAATAGCCTTTCATATTAATCAATTTCAAAAATCATAATTTTTACTTATTTTAAATATTTAACAATATAATATATATCTATTTTACACCTTTTATTAATACACATTTATTATTTTATCAAAATAGATTTTAAAACATATGAGGTCTGATTATAGGATTATAGGGCTTGAGACTTGTGACCCTTCATCTTACCTTTCTTCACATCCTCAAATGGGTGAAAAATATTTGATTAAACTAAATTCAAAAAAATTCCATTAGATGATAGAGGATGTATTAAAAAAACATAAATATTTATAATAATTTTATGGTCATGAACAAGAAAATAGCATTGACCTTTTCTTTCTACTTATCAGGCAACAAACTCCTTCTAATACCTCTCATTCTAATTGGTTTTTTAGTGATCGAATGTTATACAAGGTAAAATTGAATCTATATATCCCTATGTTTGAATGAAAAATGGATTTAAATGCACTAGATAATTGGATTAACCTAAATTATTCATATTAAATGTTTAATCAATTTTTTGACTAAGAAAATATTACATCTGCTCTTCTAAAACTTCCTTTATTTGTAAATAAATTATGGAAAAACTAATAAAATTCACATGAAAATTTTGAGTATCAGGTTAACTTAGATGCATGGAATTGTTTTTTATAATGACTCAAAGAAACCTATTATCCTATTATAAACTATGATTACAAATACATCAATTTATCTTAGTTTTTCCAAGATAAATAAAAATTTATGTGTCAATACACATATACCTTTCACACTTTGGTGTCCAAACTTTGGATTCAATATTAAAAAAAAAACCTTATTTTCAAGTATAGGTCAGACTTGAGACCACATATCTATTTAAATATGGATTTATCAAATATCACTTCAATAAAATAATCCTACAAAATTTTCTTACAATTTGTAATCAAAAGTAAATGCCAAGACTAATACAAATGATTATAAGTCTTAAACCAAGTATTAGTCTAAGCCTTACAAGTATAATTCCAAACTATGGAATAACTCTAAGTTCCTACTAAAAAATAATCATCAATCGTTAAATGACCAAAATAATAAATCCAAGATTGCAAAGTTATGTTCAGTTCATAGCTCCAATAGTAATTCCAATGAGGAGTGTCACTCTAGGAAGGCTATACTTTCATAACTTGAATCATCATGTATAAAAACTACATCATTGGATAAAGGTAAGTAGATCATGTAATTTTAACCTAGCACCATGGTTCGTACCATAACATCTCTACTACCAATATGGGATTATAGTAAGTATAAATATTTTTCCATTCTCAAATTGTATCACTATTCAACCAATACACCTCATCATTGAAAATGGATTTTAAAAGAACCTAATTATCTTTAAGTATTTCACATATTTACCTTTCCACTAATTCTTCACCCATAACCATAATATATTGGACGGTTCAGTGTGATATATGAGAAACACATCAATCAATAGTGTCAATTGTGTACACCATTAAACATGTTCAAAATATATTACTTTATGATGTCACTTCATTATAATTATGCCATGTTGTACTTATTCAACCATATATTTACCATTGACATGTAATAAATGAGATAAATCCTATAAATCATGTCATAGAGTTTGGTGATACTATAAGACATATATCATAATTATTTCTTAATCTATCACTCATTATTACCATGTAGAGTAAGAAGATAGTCACATATAATAATAATTTTGTGATTTTTATGGTAAGATATGAGGAAATAACATCTTTAAAGTGCCAATACGTATGAAAACTCCATCAATAGTATAAAAATATACCTTAGAGTTGAGCCACAAGTTGGAAGAATACAAGGATATATTTTAGTCACAAAAGGAAGTACCTACACACTATGTGGTGAATCACACTATTGATTTTCTTCATGGAATACCTATACCTAATTCCTCTTTATCCTATAGATCATTTTTTATAATGAGGAAGTTAAGAAAAAAATCCATGAACTTATGGATAAAGGAAATATAAATCCTAACTCATTACCTTAAAACAACCCAAATGTGTTTGCACTAAATATGAATGGCATATGGAGGTTTTTAATCAATCATAAAGATATTTAAAATATCATAGAAAAGAAATACTATCCTCTTCCAAATATTTATGACTTATTGGACCACGTTTCATGTGAAAAATACTTCACAATAATTTACCTTAGGTTTAGTTATCATTAAATTCCTATTGAATCTATAAATGTATGGAAGACAACCTTCAAGGCCAAAGATGGTTTATTTAAATGGTTAGTCATTCACTTCAAATTGAATAACATACCAACTACATTCACACATTTTATTAATGATATTATTAGGAAATTCACCATTTTAATTTTCTATAGTCTACCTTGACAACATCCTAATATTTATCAAAATATTGGATGAACATATGTGACATATAGATCAATTGTTTGTGAAACTTTTTAGAAACATAAGTTGTATGAAAACATGGATAAATGTTCATTTTATATGTGGGAGATATAATACCTAAGAGATATAGTGGACTAAAAATTATTTTACATGGACCCATCCAATATTTAAGTTGTATAGGAATGGCTGAAACCAAATAATCTCATATACCTCCATAATTTTTTGGGGTTATAAAATTTATGCAGGAGATTTTTATTGTGTTTTTATCATGTGACTTGGCATCTTTACTAAGTTACAAAATTTGACACTAAATCAAATTTCATATGGGAAGCCACAAAATATAAAACATTCAAGGAATTGAAATGAAAATTCTATTTCACACCAATTCTTGTGTTTTTATTTATTTACCAACCATTTAAGTTTAAGACAGATGCGTCTGAATTCACACTTGGAGAAGTCCTCACTCAACATGGTCAACTAATTTTTTACCACATATAAACATTCATTACATTGATAAAAAAAACTACCCATAATATTATTGAGAGATCTATGTTATTGTTTAGGCATGTAAACATTATATCTTGGGAAAATAGACTATAATCCACACAAATCACAAGTTGATTCAGTTCTTACATACTAATAACAAGCTATAGTAGTAGAGATAGATGAAGGGAATTCTCAATCTATTCATAAATTGTTTGAGTCACCATAGGTTAAAACTCTCCTTTTAATTGATGCATGTGGACATGATGTCATTGAATTTTCAATATTTTATCCATATGACATAAATTTTTTAGATATCTATTACAATTTTATTTATGATAATTTAGTTCCATATTTATACTTAAAATATAGAATCATATATCACCTTGGCCACTTGTGCATTCCCCATGAGGTAGAGAGAGAAAAAATTAATGTAGGAGGTATATTTAATCAAAATTTTAGGACAATTTAAGTTGAAAAAACTCTTTTTGTGTTACACAACTACTTATGACCACATATTAGATCTAACATATCCAAATACATCAATTCATGGATCACATGTGTAATTTACAATCCAACTAACAAGAATCAAGTTTTTACACACCTATTCCCATTCCAAAAATATCATGGGAATCCATTTCCATGGATCTTATCTTAGGCTACCCTAATAACAAGCATGGAAATTATTATGTTTATGTAGTATTTGATAGTTTCTTAAAGATAAAAAATTTATACCTATTAAGAAAGCAATATCATCTCTGAAAATAGTTTAATTCTACTTTTATCATGTTTGGATTGACTTTATAACCCATAAACCATTATTGTTGATAGATATGGAAGGATATTACATAATTTTTAGAAATTTATTTAGTCTATGCTAGACACAAATTTTAAAAAATATACCATATTTCATCCACAAAATCATGGATAAATGTCAGTGGTAAATAGGATGTTATTTCACCTTTTGAGGGTGTAGAATTAAAATAATCAATGAACTTAAGATGAAATATTTCTTTTATTCAAGACAGCTATAATGGATCCCTACACAACTATACTACACATATCCCTTTTTAGGCTTGTTTGTGTTTCTAACCTATGACACCCATTAATATAGCTTATACTATTCCACCATTAACAATAAAAACTTTTTCAACTCAATATAAAGTTTAAAAATCTCTTAAATTCATTTAATTCATTAAACACATTTAAAAAGTGAAAACCATTATGAAACAAGGTAATGCTAACTAAAAGTAGCAACATGTATCAAAAAACTTTTAGGTTGGTGATCAAGTATAGACACACATACAAAAGGAAATAATAATATTACCTTACCACAAGATTAATCCATTTTATTATGGTCCATATACCATCAAAAATCAAGTAGGAGATAATGCTTTTGAGTTTAATCTACCTTCTTAACTTGGGTTACATCCAGTCTTTAATGCAAAACTCTTGTGCTAGGAAATATTGATAGGACATTGTGAAAAGATTAATCCACTTTATTAGGTGTTTATGTGGGTTTTATTCACACCATATATAAAGTATTTTCACCCTCTCTTTTTAGGATTGGTGATTAATCACTCCAAGGCATGAGTTGTAGGAATGCAATTTTAGATTAACCAAGTAGTGTAATAGTAGCATGTGACCTACATCCTATCCAATGGAATTCATTAAAGTAATAAAATTAACACCAAAGAATAAATATTTACAATTATTTTATATTAAAATAATAATATCTCATAAAAAACTCAAAAAAGAGGGAAGAGCAGGGTAGAAAGAAGGCTTGTGGGCTAAATAAGATAAACCTTTCTAAGACAACACTTGAACTAAAGGTTAGACAAGTAATCAAAAACTAATTTTTTATAAAATATTTCATAATCACTCCAAAAATCAAGCATAATTAAGAGTTTTAAGGAACAATAATATAGTAAACTTAATCATATATCATCAAAGGTTGTCAGGTTTGTAAGATTGTGTTTATACATCTACAAGGGGGATTATGATTAAAATACAAAATGCATTCAAATTAGAAATAACACAATATTAATAAATGAATTTAAGATACAAATCATATAAAACCAAGAGAATAATATACCATAATGACATAATTTCTTAAAATATTCACAAGTTTGGAAAAGAATCAAGATTTACACATCGAGAATAACTGTAAAATAATACGTAGAATTTACTATTAATATTAGTATAAAAAATTATCCTCATTTTGGGATTAAGAGGATATAAGTATATATAATCTAAGGATGTGAATGCTTCATCTCTCAATAAAATTTTAAAATTACATGTCCAAAAATATAACAATGACATTCTTAAAAAAATCATATTATAATTCCACGTGAATTAATTTTGTTTTCATCTTTGAGATGAATCTACTCCATGTCTTAATATTTTATTTTGGTTTTATGGTATTATATTATCTTGTTTTCCCATTATAAGGATGTGTTAAATTTCAAATTTGTGCCATAAAAATTAACCCCCTACTTGGGATCTTCCATACTTTCATACTCAAGGTATTTTCCTAACTTAATGATCTAGTCAATGAGTTATTTAGGACTTAGACTTTTATAATAACTTTTAGGGCCCAATTTTGGTTTATTTTTCATTCTCATATATCTCATAGTAATCAATCTTCAAGTTCATCAATATATTATTTTTCAACTTGATCTACAAAAGATTATTTTATGACTTTAGTATCACTTTCATCATCTATCACTTCAACTCCATAACAATGTGCATTTTCCATAGCCTTAATTTAGGTTTTAATTTCTTTCATTAATCATGTTAGATCTTCTAGTATTGACGCTCCAACATTCAAGATCTTCTACAACATAAGACTCTTATATGTGCTAGGTCCTTAGAAATATATATCTTTATACTTAGCATACACCTTCTTACAAACAATCTCATTGGAAGATCTCTACAACTAATTTTTACCTACACTTGTAAATGTGGAAAGGAACTAAAATCAATAAAGACAAAAACCTTGCTATGATACCAAATGATGTAATTGGTGTTAGGGGTCTTAATTAATTGAACTTAGATGACCTATCGCATAGAAGATAATAGTGGACTAATTTTAATGGAATGAAATAATAAAAATTCAAACCTTTTATTACATTTCAACCAAAGGAAACATAATAATTACACTGAAAACAATGACACTGCAATCTCATAATGAGATGCAGTATTACGTAAGATTTATATATCTCATCTTTTCGAACTCACTATATTTACAAGTATGTCTATCTCAATATAAACTCATAACTCTAATATTATTTTCTCATTCTTTATTTTTTTAACATAGTGTAGGGTCATCCTTATAAAGGGTGCGAGCCCTACCTACTTGGATTAAGTGTTCTTAACACTTAAATAACATAAACACCCCTCAATGAATAAGCAACATTTAATGTATTTCATAATTCCAAATCATGGTAACATGTGATAGTTTAATTCAACACAAAAATATCATAAACATTATTAAATTAATCCTTATAATTTTCCTTGGCTTTTAGAAATCTAAATAGTCAACAATGGCTCCTTCTATAACACATCATAGGGTTTATATCCCCAAATAAAATCACACAAAATTTTCAATAATTTATAAACAAAATTTACCATGAAAACATTTTTACCATTATCTTAATATCTACTCAAAAATGATACTACATTTTATGATGGGATTTCTAAATATCCTACAATTCAACACATAGACTACATATTGAATGTCAAAATCCTACACTAAATCTCATCCACTCATTTAATTTTGTAATGGATAAACATTTTAAAAGATATACCACATATAAATGGAAGGATACCACATGATGAGGCCAATAAATTACACTCATATCACATATTGGTATAATATATAGCCGTTATATTTTGGATGTTATATCACTCACCCATACCTTTATCCATATATCTATATGTGTTACATATGTTTATTGCTATGGTATAATTTAATGGTTTATATATGAATTAATATATTTTAATGGTTTATATGTGGATATACTAATAATTATGTCTACGGCACTCAAATCCATAAGAGGAAAAGAATGTATGAATTTTATAATGGCCTACAACCATTGACTGTATATCACCCACATAAATTATAATAAATGCACCTAAAATTATTGGTTTGCTTAACATTGAAGACATACAACACTCATAATAATTGGGAAGCACCTACAACCATTATCTATGACCACTAAATCCACTACACAAAAAGCACCCAAAATAACTAGCTGGGTAAATATATTGCTAGCCATGACATTTTATACACAATTGGAGCTATAAACACTCCAAAAATTAATGAGCTGATTTAATTCCATGAATATATGGATGATAAACTTCACTATTCTTTCTCCATTTTGTTTCTTTAATTATTACAAAAAAATAATTATCATTACAAATAATATTTGTATTATTAAAAAATCTTTGTATGTTATGGGACAATCATAGATCTTTATTTTTAACCACTATATCTTTGGAATATTTGAATAATCAATCACCTCCCTTATATAAGGAGTATAGCTTAGGTTTCAATTTGGTAAGAATAAGTTGTATAATAATTATAAATATTTAGAATAAAGTATTTTTTATATTACTATAATTCTACTACAACATAACTATTATGAAATAAAGTTAGTTTAAAGAAGTAACTTCCATGTAGAATAGGAGGGAAGTTAAGATATATTAAAAATGAGGTAAGGCCCACTTGTATGGATATGTTAGACTAATTTCTCATATGTTATTATTAATTTCATTTATGTATTTATTTATGTATGCATTTCTTTTTTCATATTGAGTATGTCATGTGTGTGATATCATATGCCTATAAGCATCTTCCATTTCTGTACATTCAAATCATTTGGTATGGAAAGCTTATACAATAGTCTTGATTTCTATTATATGCAAATTACCTTTCATGAAATTTTTCTTTTAATCCCCATCATTTCCCTTACACAAAGTGTGTATCCATTATGTAATGATTAGGATCCCAACCTTCAAGAGAAATTAGTGTTGCATAAATAGTGTTGACATCTTATTAAAGTATATGTACCCGAAGTTGAAAATTTAATGAATAAAAATTATCAATAAACTAAGTGTTTTCCACTATATATTACATGTTAGGTTGAATGTACAATTATTATACCATCATTTTAATTGGGGAGGTTATTTATATAGTCATTACAAATATCCAAACTTTTGTATTGAGTTAATAGATTAACATTAATTATTACTCAAAACTTCACAATACTATTTAGAGAATCAATAAATACAAATATTCATAAAAAAGGATGCAAAAAATATTACAAACAAATTTTCACTCTTAGGAGATAAAACCTTACACTAAATACATGTGTACATGAAACAACACAAAAAAGGTTTACACAACATAACACTTAGAAAACATTCCTAAACTATCATATTTTTTGGTTGATGTAGTGTACTGCATGTGAGCCCAAATTCTCTTGCATAATATTCCATCTATATGCCATATAAATACATTGATTTAAAATTCTAAGCATGTGATATACATATTTATAATGTTATTTGGGTAATTTTAACAACTCTATTATTATTCTTTTTATTTGGAGTGTGAAAGCTATGTCAAAATAAAGATTTAGTCATATATCAAATTCTTCCTACACATAAAAATAACTAGTATAATTAGAATTAAAACATTAGAAGACATGGAAACCATAAAATCTAAACTATGAAACCATACATTGACTAGCCTAGTAACACATAGACATGATCGATGAAATAGAAACATGATTGATGTATTGAGCTTGATACAATTATGAATGTGTAAGATATGACCATACATTTATGGGTACATCTTAGAGCATAGTGTATGCCCATAAGTTCAAGAGCATGTTAAATGCAATCAATATTATTGGAACATAGTCTCAAATTTTTAGAATAGTTAAGGATCGTGTGCTTCTTAACCTTCTTTTCAATTCATTGCATTTCTTTAACTTATGTTTTTGACACCCAGATTACTTTCCATATTTATCCAACTTACAGTAGGCATGAATTCTCTCTTTTTTTTGTATTTTTAAATCTACTTAAATGTATCATGTTTATTCTTATTTGATGTAAAAACCATAAAAGGTTATCACATGATAATCCATTTAATATTGTAATTTTGAATTTCATGTACCATCCATAAAAAGAGTGTAAAACCTATATTTAAAAGGGTGGTCATGTATTTTCATAGGTTAAATAACCATAATATAATGAAATAACTATTCAAGGTTTATTTTTATTATATTAGCAACCTTTCTATAATTTTCTAAGTGGGTTCCATTATGGGAGATTTGAAAAAGGGTAGGTATATCCATGAAAAAATAACAAAAAATTGAGTTTTTCTAGGTTATATATGTGACTATTTTGGTAGGCATGCATATAAAATGGGGAAGCATATATTAAATTCACAAATATTGTTAACAATATGCATTAAGGAAGTGTGGTCTCATAGATTGTGATGAATATAGGATATGCATATAGTGATCTTTTATACTAAGACTTAAATATTTTAAAACAAATAGAATAATCAAATATAAATCTAATCATATCATCATTTGACCATATAATCCTATATTGTAATAATTATTATATTTGGAGAATTGTATGGAGTTTTATAGAAAAACATTAAAAATAGTAGGGTGTGTAGTTTTATAAAAAAATTGATACTAGTTTATTGTGTTATGATTGTCATGATACATATGGATGTAAAATTTGGATACATATAAAATACATTCAAAGTTTTTTTTTTTCTTTTTAATATCTTTGAAATATGTGTCATCTTAGATTTGAATCATTAATAAATGGGGGGAAATGGATATTTTTTCAAATATTTTCATATTTTTAGTAAATAAAAAATTTCTAGTGTAAAATTCATCTCATCTTCCTTTGTTAACAACACCTAACTTGTGTAAAACATGAATCTTTAGGAAAAGCTAAATATATCTATTAAAACAAATAAAAAATGATTATTTTAAATTTTGTGTGGTTTATCTTATATATATAAATGAAAACATTATTACAAATCAAAGTCTTGATATTTTATAGACAACATGAAATATGTATATGGCTTCAATATGTGTTGCACATACTACTATCAAAAGTATTTATGAAACCCACTAATAACCTATTATTTTGTAAGCATTGGATTCATTCTTCATTCCTATTAATATGGATCCATTAGTGAGATAAAAAAATTTAGACCCAAATAATTGACACTAATTAATCCAAAAGAATATTATTCATTATTACTCTATAATAAAAACTAAAATGAAAATTATATGTTTTATTTGTGATGTATTACTGTTTCTAATTATATATTATCTCTATTTGATCTAGGGTCTATAAATTTTCAAAATAATGTATAAAATGTGAATGATAAAATTTTAGGATCCCTTAGTAAATTTGATAAGTTCATATTTATTTATAATGAATTAAATTTTATATTCATTCTATTTCTCATTCATTTATATAAAATAAAAAAAGGAAAGAGCATAAAATTTTACTTTTCCTATTTAATCATATTATTATATATTTATATACTCAAATCTGATCCTCAATACTTGATAATGACATGATTGACACACATTTATCATCCATGACTTGAGCACTCAAACAAGTTCCTAACTTGTCATTCTCTCACACTTGCATGTTATCTTACGATTCAACCTTTACATTATATTTTTATACACATAAAATAGCCTCATTGTCTATTTTAAACCTACTACATATCATTCATAAACATCTCCAAGCTCTCAATTTAATTTGTATGTACATAGGCTAATTCCAAAAGATTTGGCTAGTATCATCAGTCAACACTAACTTGATCTGGTCAATACTAATCTACTCACATCAATGACTAATTTATAAATTAAAACCCATTATTAGGGTCATCCAATTAGCCTAATGTGTCATTAATTTTGAAATTATTTAATTGGATCCATATATAACAAATTAAGGTATCACTTATTTTTTATACCTTTATACACTATTGTACACTGAGAAAATATACCCTATTCTTCTAAATTTTAAACATTTCATTAGCAGAAGTCACAAGCCAAGTTTTAATAACTTGAAATCCAAGTCAAAATAATCATTATTAAGTACCAAATCCACATCATTAGTTGCATACATATATCAAATGAGCACAATTATATAATCACACTAGGTGGGAAAACTATGTGTGGATTGATTTCCTTCATTAGAGTATTGGATATGTAGCTATAAGTCAATCATCAGATGTGAGTGATTAGGATTAGTATTCCTAGTGTCTCAATTCAAATATGACTAATTTTTGGAGATGTAAACATCATAAAAGTTTAATATATCATACATAAATCAAGTAAAGACATGAAATTGATTGTATAGTCATTCTACTATATTTCTATGTAGGATAGTACCAACTAACCTAATCCTTTGGAACAAACCCAATAAAAAAACAAATAAGTTCAATAATTGAATGAACCACATGCTTTTTTTATACCTTATTTTCACTTCTATAATATATTCATAGTTAGATAATCACCTATAAAATATAAGTATCATGATCTAGTTAATAATTTCTATATTTAGCATATGCCCTTGTCAAATCAAAAGAATCAATATTAGTAATTTGCATTCATATGTATGCTCAAATGGCATTTATATTGATTTGAATAACTATTCAAATTTCTATCTTAATTGGATTATTCTTACCCATTGATCTAAATTAGGGTCAAATATATTAGTTAACCCATACACATATTGAACATTTCAAATCCCTATCTTTTTCCTTAGGGTTTCATATTTCTAGGGTTTTATGTTTCAAACATATTATTATTTAATAATTTATGATCCCTTTCATTCTTTGTGTTATCCTTCCATTTTTACTCATTTTTATTTTAGGGTTTTAAATGCTTTATATGCCTACATATCCTCAAAACCATAACCATTATCCTATAAATTCTTCTACTATTATTTCCACCTCTCCTCAAGGTAGTGTTAAATAGTTTCCCTCTACATAGGTCCATGCTAACAATATCCTAAAAGCTATAGGACACCTCATGGATAACAAGGACATGAAAAAATTTACATCTAACATGATTTTTCAAGGAAATATATAGTCGATTATAAAATACAATTAAGATCTAATGTTGAATATTCAAAAACTTGGTAATGAAATTTATTGTCAAACTAATGGCTTAAATTTTGACTAAAAAAAATTTAGATACATAGGACAATTATTAAGGAAACATGCATAAATTATTATTCACCACTTTAAAACATATACTCACAAAGGATGACAAAGTCTAAGGTACATAGCAGTTTCAAAAATAAATAAGTTAAACACACATATTGATTTAATAGAATCAACAAAATAAGCTTATAATGAATCTCCTAACACAAATATGTCCAATAATATACAAGATCACTCTATTTAGAATATTTACATAAAGATAAAATTATAAAATAATGTAAGTCTCAAGCATACAATGGGCTAATATAATGAACTATTTATTCAAGTTATGATATCACAAAAACTCATCAAATGAAGTATCATCAATGCTAAATAAACTAAGAAAATTTACAACATAGTAATTATTTAATGCTTTAGGTATTGATAGTTAGCATATAAACATAGTATATCACATCATTAATAAATAAAATCAAGGACTATGGCCACCACTTGGCATAATTTCAATGGAAGTGATATTAGGAACCAAGAAGGTACATTCCTTATTTCAAGTCACATTGCATGATACACATTACAACTTATTGTTAGGATAATATTTGCTAAATACTACGAACACAATACCATCTACATTACATATGTGTGTTAAACTTATACATGGGGTACATCTATATACATGTTAGGTAGATGAGGATCCTTTCAAATAATATATTTCATCACTATCTATAGTAGCACATGAAAAAGAAACAAAGTGTATAATCTAAGTTATATCACATCTTACTAGTCAAGTCAACATATTAGATCCATTGAAAAGATATTTTTCATGATTACCATCACCTCATCATGTGTTACTAAAAAATTACTAGAAATAAATGTTCTTACATTGTTCCTCCATGAAAGCATGATACAAAAATGCCTACACCAAATAATTTTGATAGAAATACATATTGTGACTATCATTATATTGTGGGGAGTTAAATAAATAAAAGTTAAAAATTGAGACATAGAATACAAGGTCTTATTGACAAAAATAATATTCAAATTGATATGACTTTAATAGAACTAATATCATATAGGGATAACAATCAGAGTTTAGAACACATATTGATTACTACAAATGGAATACATACATACGTGTATATATATATATATATATATATATATATATATATATATATATATATATATATATATATATATATATATATATATATATATATATATAGTTATATATATAGTTATGAGAAAGTCAAGCATGCTAATAATAAAAAGTATCATACAAAACTTACACAAATTATGATCTGAATTGGATCTATAATTTGTGTAAGTTTTGTATGATAATTTTTATTATTAGCATGCTTGACTTTCTCATAACTATAACTATATATATATATATATATATATATATATATATATATATATATATATATATATATATATATATATATATAGTTATGAGAAAGTCAAGCATGCTAATAATAAAAAGTATCATACAAAACTTACACAAATTATAGATCCAATTCAGATCATAATAAACATAAAACTACATCAAAGATATATGATAGATGGTACCAATGCAATGAGACATTATTATCAATAAATATAAGTGCTCTACATGGGATATTTTAGTCGATAGAAACACATAATATTATACAAAATGCATTAATGTTTGTTTAATATATTTTCAATAGTTATCCTTCTATCTTGTACATGCACACACACATAGACCATTATTCTAGCCTTAGGTTTTGTTTTTAGTTGTGATTTGTGCATAGTTCCTATGTAACAAAATAAGTTCCTCAGTGGTTTCACTACACGTGGCTTGCACATTATACATAATCCTACACACTCCTCTACATGAATCTTGATTACACTAATAAGTATCATAATTATTAACAAAATTTCACACTCGATCATAACCTACACACCCCATTACACACCGCTTCACCCATAGTCTTTTAGATCATTGGTACTTACTCATAGACTCACATACCCACAATTATATTTGCTCCAACACATCCACATGTTAGCCTGATCTAGCCATGTGGCTTGTTAGGTGGTACCTTCTAGTTAGGTATTTTTTAGTTGAACCATTAGTCATCACCAACCTAGAATCTCAACATCACCCAACAAGGAAGATGAAGCAAATTGTAACTATCTTCTTTGTAACTGATAATAGTTGTATATATTCATGTAAAAACTTTATATAAATATATAATATACACATCCAACCAGATATTGATGCCATACACAGTCATAACATAGATATCATGCTCTACATATTAATTATGTAACATGATATATAACACATTATACCATTTTCACTATTATTTACCATTAAATAGAAGTTGTGTTTCCTACAAACATGTCTTCTACTCAATTAAATGTGTTTTGATTTTTTTATTTGAATACATTTTTTTTTAAATTCACTCTGTAAAACTAATCTTAGTTAGTCCTATACACTTTGTCTTGGGCCTCCTAGTTTGGATCATTAATATCAAATCTTAATATCTCTTTAATTTTTATGTGTGTAAACACGTGTGTAATTAGAGAGATAAATTCTAATAGTTGGTTCTATTTTAGAATATTCAAAATAATGCCATAGAAAAATCAAGATGGCTGACTCCTATGAGCAACCTGAGGTAGCCCTAGAATTTTGAAGGCTCATATCTAACAGACTATAATCATAGTGTATTTAATGTTTTGTTCAATTCCATGATTTGATGATGCAACTCAACTTGAAGCCTTCCAATCCACCTTCATATACACTCAATAATAGTTTTAGCAAAAGAAAATCCTTAAAAGTATAATTCAATTTTGACATCCCTCTATTTGAAGGTAATATAAAAAGCCAAATCATTGGATGTCTATATTCGATAACTCAATGTATACTTCTTAGTCAATTGCTTCACTAATGCTGAGAATATCACCTTAATAGTATTTAATATGTCCATTTATGTTTTTAATTAGTGGGAGACCTTCATTATGTAACATTTTTAGGAGTGCATTCTAATAAAATACCATAATACTTTTATTGATGCACTAAAAGAGGAGTACTACCCTATCTAACACTTTCAAGATGAATACATCAAGTTTCAATAACTAGGCCAACAAAAGGATTAGTCTTTGAAAGACTACACCAATGTGTTCCATGACTATTATGTGTGCCTATACAAGAAATTGAGTGAACAACATAAGGTGTTCAAGTAAATCAGTGGACTCTCACCTTATATATGTGCGAATATGGATTTATTAACTTATAACACTCTAGGACAAGTGTATCACAATACTACCAAAATAAAAGCCAAGGCAAAGATGAAACAACATCCCACCTCTTCATCTAATGTATTTATAGGGTCTAACCCTCACACAATTCCACATCATTACCTTATACATGGAAATAGAGTACTTTTCATAAAGGTGAGTGACCTCAAAATTATACACAAAAATTGAAGGTTCATATACCTTCTACCTCAAACAAAGGCAATAAGTCTAGTGATAAGTAGTACCACTGCCATCACTCATCCACCCATGATGAATATAAATTTTTCATTTATCAATATCTTCTCAAACAATCTACATCAGAACCCTCATTGATGGATAAAATTGATCCATATGCCTCTTATGTAAGCACTAATACCACTGTAACCAACATCTCTAAATAACATGAATGTCTCTTCCACACCAAGTTTTGTGTGAAGTGTCTACCTCTTCATGTCATCATATAAAATGTAATTTAGAGAACATCATTACATAATCCATAACATAATGTCTTAGCCTTTCCACTACAGTACATTCCAAGACATATTCACTAGGGTGGTAGAAGTAGGGGAAGGATATACGAGTTCAGTATCAATGCATTTTTTAGTATAAAGTCAAGCCTATGGAGGATAACATATCTTGTGACATTTCAATTTTATAGGTATGTGGCATCTTGATGGGAAAAACATATTTATATAATTGGTAAGCTACATATGAATCCAAGACACATCATTGGAATATTTATGCACAAGATCACTTCTACAATCTCTTTGAGTTAGTTTCCATGACCAAAGTCACCTTGGTATCTACCAAGATATGACACAAACTTATATCACATGCATATAAGTTCATGTTGCTCATGTTTTTTCATAACACACCTACACATAATCCAAATGACACTTTGGTAGAATTCATCACTCTAACAACATCACAATAGTAGTATATTGAAAAGTTACTATAGAATCATATCAAAATATTCATAAATAATGAAGGTATTCTAACACACTATGTAGTAAAACACCACATCAATTTAGTTCTCGGGTCCCCTCTTCTAAGTAACCCATTATGTCATATATTAATTTATGAAAATGATGAAGTTTATCATTGGATACAAGAGCTCCTTAATCAAGGCAAGATCATTCCTAGCTATTCTCCTTACAGAAGTTTGATAGTACTTAAAACTAATAAGGATGGGTCATGGTGACTTTTCATAGATGATAATGCACTCAAAAAAATAATGATGAAGAATTGGTACCCACTATCACACAATAGCAACCTTTTAGACTAGCTCTTAGGTGCATAATACTTTCCCAGGATTGAATTGAATTTAGGTTACCATTGAATTGAATTCAGCTTCATAAATATGTCTAAAAGATAACATTCAAGACTTGTGAAGGATTGTATGAATGGTTGGTCATGCCTTTTATCCTAACCAATGTACCAACCACATTTATACATTTAATGGATGATCTACTCAGGCCATTTCTCAACTCTTTCATCATCATATAATTATATGGCATTTTTATATTCAACAAGACTTTTAAGGAACTTATATAACATGTTGTATGTATCCAAGACACTTTTCATCAACATAAGTGGCAAACCAAATTAGAAAAGTGCACATTTGGTGTTACACATATTTATTACCTAGGCTACATCACTAACTACACAAGAATCCATGTATACCTAGAAAAGATCAAATTGATCCAAGATTAGCCTACTCCTAAAATCTCATAGAATTAAGGATTGTTCTTAGGTTAGTTAAATTATACTATAGTTTCATCCTTATTTTATTACACATCTCATGGTCACTCACCCATATAACATTTGAAAAAACAAAGTTTGATTCAACTCATACATAACAACATACTTTTGAGGCACTTAAGCATCACCTTTATGTATCACTTATTCTCATAATGCTTAACATTGCACACCCATTTGAGCTTCACACTAATGTATATAACTATGCACTTGGTTCTATACTCATGCATAATGGACATCTGGTGGAATACCACTCAATAATGTTCAATGACTTAGTGAAAAGGTACTCCACCTATGAAAAATAACTATATGTTATCATTTAATAAATCAAGTAATGTTCCACTACATTTTAAAAAAGGAGATAGTCATTTATTCATATCATAAATCCACTTCAATTCATGTATATTCATAACAATTTGTTGGGAGAATACATGACACATGAAATGCATGACTTACATATAGTAATTCCATTTTATGATCAAGCACAAGAATGGGAAGGACAAAAAGTCAACATATTATCTTAGTTGACCACTAGTTCACATGTTCATCATAGTGTTGGATACAACTTTTTAGATAGGATAATATCCTTCTACTCAACTAATCAATAATTCATAGTGACTTACACCATCTTCATGCAATGTAAACAAGTTTAGGGTTTATAATTGTATGACAAACTTCTATACAAGATTAGACATGTTTGTGTTCCCTGGTGGCACACCTTGATAATGACTCATATAGGATATTCACTATGATAAGACCTTGATACACTTAGATGTGATAAAGACTCTATCTATATTATAGTCTCACTTCTACTTGCCACACATGTGCATAAATTTGGAACACCACATCAAGTTTTAAATTCTTTATTGCATCACCAATCCCAAAAGAATAATCTAGGACTTTACACACCTCTATAGATTCCATCCAAACTATGGAAATCCATCAACATGGATTTCATGACTGGGTTTCCTAATGAGATTCCAATATAATGATGCATTTTTTTAAGTGGATAGGTTCTCTAAAGTAGATATCATGGTAACTTTCAAGAACATTGACATAGTTAGCACTACACTGGCCTTCTTCAACCATGTTTGGGTTCATTCAAGCTTACAAAATCCATTATAACTAATCAATATATGTGTTTCATAAGTCACTTTTGGAAATAATTATGGAACTTGATTGGTATGTATTTTGATCAGTTAATGAACTTTCATCCATAGATAGATGAATAAATAGAAGTTGTTAATCATACACTTATTCCGCTTATGTGAATGTATAACCATGTACATGCTTACACTTGGGATGATAATATATTGTACATTCAACATGCCTAAAATATGTCTCTACACAAATATATGGGTCATAGTACATTCTAGACATGTATTAAGTTTCAAACTTTATCACCTTTAGACATCTTCTATCGTGCACTAGCTGGTATTAAGTCATGTACTTAGGAATGGGAAGTTGACAAATTTGAGATTTTTTCATCACATATAATCTATTCATTATTAATTTTATCATATTATCTCTCACACACAAGAAAATTCCAAGAATCACCATGATGCACAATACACATCTAATGCATTCTGAGTTGGTGATAAAGTCTGGTTGCATGTTTAAAAGAAGTTGTTCAAATGTCCACACATGAATATCAAGCCTATATATTATGTTCTTACATAATTATTCACATAGACAGTGAGAATTATTTCATTCTTGATCTTCCTCCATATTTGGGCATGCACCTAGTAGTCAACGTGGAACTTCTTAAGCCTTACACTTTGCCACTTCTTGAGCCAACAGTGACATAAAATCCTTTTCATTTGGATTTTGAACACTTTCATCCCATAAAGAAGGACCAGATCATCAAAGTGACATAAACATGTACCCACCATGACACACATCAACTTTTTCAAGTTATAAAGTTTGTACAATATGTTGATCAAGCTAAGTAGTATAACTCTCAACAAATTCAAGTAGTTCCCTCAGCTACACACTGATGCAATGGAAGTCATTACTATTCAATAAAGAGGGAATTATTCATGTGTAGTTCATGCACATAAAAATAATATCCTCACTTATTTATCTATACATGACTCACACATTATACACAATCCTTTTCACTAATCTACATGAAGTTTGTCACAGCCTAATTTATTTACAACCTTTTTATCCATGGATTTTCATGTTTATTATTTGATTAACTACTATTTCATTAAGCTTTATTTCATATTATGATTATGGTATAATTATATGATGATAAATTTCATTGATTGATTAGCTATTATTTAGTTATACTTTTATATTTTGTACTTTATGATCATTTTTATTAGTTTATACAACAATATTTTATGGATATATTTATATTTTGGGCTAACTACCTTCATTATTATGAGGTGGATGTAGGACAAATCCATCCCTCAGAATGTGATAGAGGGATGGCATCATTATATAGGGTGGTGTAGATGGATTCATTGCGATATTATAGAGATAAAATTTAGAAACCCATGCACACACCATAGTAAATTAGCATGCTTTATGTTCATTATTTAAGTTAGATAGTTCTAATGTATCTTTGATTTCTGATATGCATGTTAGTTGTGATCATATTTTCTATTTGATGATCATGTTGATTTCACCAATATGGTTATGTTATTACATTAATGGTTGTTTATGTTATTGATTTAAGGTATGAGTAATTTTATATATGTCTTTTGTGACTTATTATTGTTTAGCATATAGTTGTGTATTATGAATAGTGCTTGTTTGAATTAATAGCTATAGGTATTAGATGGATTCTAATACTTTGCTTGATTCGTTTGTCAAGTAATTATTTATTGTTATAAGGTTATTATTATCTTTTATAATAAGTTGAATAACATGTATTAATTCAATAATAAATTATAGTTATTTGTTAGCATTAATGAATGGCATTAGTTTGACATGGTATAATGAAATTAATTTTGTTGACTAAAGACTGTTATAAAGCCTCAGTGCTTAGGAAATTTTTATAATCCTATGTAAATTCCATGTATATAGTTTCATTATTAAACATGATTATATTGTTGTATGAATAGGTGAAGTCATAGTGTTAAGCAATGTGTTTATGATTTATAGTGAAGGTTGTATTGGTTGCATTAACATTGAAATATATATAATGTTTGAAAGACTTGTTATTATAATTGATGGTATTTTAATAGAAATATGATATATAAACATTTTCATATGGAATTATAAGATGATAGACTTGTATTTTAGTCAACATAGCATGGAAATTATAATTTTTAATGACTTTTATAAAGTTGAATGCATGAGTATTGAATGAAGTCAATGAACATGCATATTTCAAAAGTTTATATAATAATTATTTTTTAATTGATAAGGTTTGAGATAATTAGTATTTCTAATTGGTATTTGACTTGATTTAAAAATCATTTAACAACACAATTATTCATCTTGAAGTCTTCTACATGAGAAAATGGTGGTAGATTGTTTGTTCTATTAAGTTATTCATGACATGCATTATTTTAGTCATTATTTCTACCAAGGAATAAGGAGAAATTGGGGTGGTGAGAAATGTAATCAAAGAGAATAAAATAATTAAGGGAGAGGCATATGAGGGAACAACATATGATGACATAGTAGTCAGAATTGGATGAAGGGATTTCAAGCTAAGAAGAGAAAACAAATTCAATTTCCTTGGCATATACATATGTTTTACAGGTTGGTGATGTACTCAAAATTATTGTTTGATGATTTAAATTAATTATGATAAAAAATTTATAGAAAGGGTTTATATATTTTTAATTTAATTTGAAATTATAATAAGTGGGTTAAATGTAGGGCCTTGTGGATGGCTCAGCCATCCATAAGACCGTGCATGCAACCTAGAAAACCCTAGTTGAATGGCTTGAGATTTTATGTTCTTACCTTACTTTTAGAATACCTCAAGAATAAAAAATTTATGTTTAAAATACTTGACTCAAATTTTTTAAATCTTGTAAAAAAAATTGTAGTTATAACTATTTATTTTAATGGTTATTTTACTTGACGCAATAGAGTTTTGTACTTAGTATTTCATGACAAACTAGTTGGGATAATTTATACTTAAATACATATGCATAAATTAATAACCCATATAGGGTATGAGGTAAAATTTAGGGGTTTCAACCCAGAATTACAAAATAGTTTAAATCCTTTCTTTTTCTATAGTCAGCAATAGATTTTTATTTATTTTATTTTGGGTTTCAATTATACAAACCTAGGTAGGGATTCAACTATGTGTATAAGTTATTTGGAAAATAAAAGGAAATTAGGTTTTTCATTTATACGTATATATAGATAATAAATATATATACATATACAAGGGTATATATATGCACCTACATGACTTTAATGACCTGGGGTATATTACACACCAATGTGTGTGTGTGTGTGTGTGTGTGTGTGTGTGTGTGTGTGTGTGTGTGTGTGTGTGTGTGTGTGTGTGTGTGTGTGTGTGTGTGTGTGTGTGTGTGTGTGTGTGTGTGTGTGTGTGTGTGTGTGTGTCTGTGTGTGTGTGTCTGTGTGTGTGTGTCTGTGTGTGTGTGTGTGTGTGTGAGTGTGTGTGTGTGTGTTTGAGAAATTGATTTGAGATGATTGTTGCATTTGGTTGTGAGGTCTTGAGTTATGTTGAGGATAGTTCTGTTGTATATGGATTTTGTGTATATATCATATGCATATAAATATTAAACCACTCAACTAAATTGAACATATGGGTTGTGTATGATATATATACATAAGAGGCAAAAAAAAAATTTGGTTGTGTATTCAAATTTAATATTTATGTTTATATTAGGTTCTCGTAAGTATTGGCTAGAGTGGTAGACTTATCATATATATATATATATATATATATATATATATATATATATATATATATATATATATATATATATATATATATATATATATATATATATATATAATGATTTAGAAATAAAATCTATAATAATTTCAAAGTGAACTATGTAAAACAAAGGTTTGATTTCAAATAGTCTACTGTGTAATTTTTATTTGTCAATCTCTTGAGATTTGTAGATCTTATCATGAATAAACCTAGATTAGTTTGTGAATGTCATTTAAGGGAATTAAATAGATTTATAGATTGATAGATTTATGTCTTACAATTAGATAATTGATAATGCATACTTGGCTAAGTTTGAATGGAAAATCATTTATATTTTATCATACAAGTCATTAAATTCTAAGTTATAGACAAAACTCTACTATTTTTAATTGTTTGGTTTTGAGATGAATTGTGATGAAATATTATAGTTTGAATATGTATTGTTAGAATATGTAATACTCTAAATAATATGGGAAGTATATCATATGCATACTTAGACTATTTATTACATAGACTTTTAATCATAAATACTATGTTTTTAATGTATGCATAAATGTACGGAATATACATGTGATTTATCGATCATATAGTAAATCTAAAATAGTCTAGTTATCTTAAGTTGTAATTAAAAAGTGAATTACTATTTAGATAACTAAGTATATGTATTTGATTATATACATGATACACATGGAGATTATGGATAGAATACTAATTCTATATAGAGTATAACATAGTTATAATATATATACAATTAAATGTTTATATTAGTTATTCATTTAATTTACATAGTTGCGTATGGGATACATGTAGATTATGACTTAATTATAATCTGCATGATATACATGGAGATTATGGATAGAATACTAAGTCCATATAGAGTATAACATAGTTATAATGTATATATAATTAAATGTTTATATTAGCTATTCATTTAATTTACATAGTTGAGTATATGCTTAATTTATACATATATAGGATACTTGTAAATTGTGACTTAATTCTAATCTGCACGTGTATATGTATATGTATATGTATATGTATGTGTGTGTGTGTGTGTGTGTGTGTGTGTGTGTGTGTGTATATATATATATATATATATATATATATATATATATATATATATATATATATTCACACTCGGTAAAATATAGCATGGTATGACAAATATATATGGGTGTATTTTGATTCTCTTGGTTGAGTTCTGAATGTATACGATTGTTTTGGGAAAACATTTATATATGAGGTATTTGAAATTGAATATTTGTAATTTTAGTATTATGTGTTAAAATAAGCTTATTTAATTTACTTTTAGTATGTTATTTTTAAGTTGGAAATTAATGTTATGTTGCATGAATGAAATAACATTTAAGCTACATATTGATATTGTGTAACTTATAGTCTAGATAAGGTTATTACCCGGATGGTATGTTTCTATTGAGGAATGTATATGATTATTTTTATTATTCCATAATAAATTAGATGATTTTTAGATTCATTACATTACGTTTGATGGACTAAATGTTTGTATTTTGTATTTTTGTACTTAACATTTTTTATATCTACTAATAGGGAATATTTTGATTAAATCTTTTGTCTTTTATATTATTATATAATTAACCAAATATCACATTTATGACACTAAATAAGTAGTGTGATAAATTCCATTAGATTAATTAGCACCATCAATGTAAGATGAGGTGTAATCTAATTGAGAGGTGTGCATAAAATTCACTGATCCTAAAAATCATTAACTATTTAAAAACTTTAACCAATGTAATGTTTATAGTTAAACATTATTATTTGACATGCTTTATATAATTTACATGTTTGTACGATATCATGTTAGAATGGATTTATTTATGGTATACATCATGTATTAGTTGTCTTACAATACATGGGTTCTAGGGCCATTATATTGTTGGGAGATAATGTAGGAGATCTATGGTTTGTGTTGCTATGAAAAATCACTAAGATGTTGCTCTCCCTCCCTGTAATAGTACTACACTAGAGACTACACTTGATATTACTGATGGATACGTGAGTTCATTGAGACTCATGCTCCATGGAGATTTATATCATTGTATTATTATTGAGACATTGTTATTATTGAAATTGTACTATTTATTCATTTGTACATCTATAATAGTGGCTATAATGTTTTATTAGTCATGGCTGAAATTATATTATTAATTTAATAGAATAAATGTAGTCTTTAATATTTATTCAACATTATTCATGTTTTGTTATATCTTTATCATGGTGATCATTAGCTAAATGGATTAGATACAAACCTTGTGAGGTTAAATAAAATAATACATTTAGTTAAAGATCAATTATTTAGATTTATCATGATGAAATTTGTTAGATGAATATGTGTAATTATTTTTTTTTTAAATTACTCTATTCTAGGAAAACCCAATGGATTTGTTACATATCTTACTTGCACTATTATGCATAATTCATACACTCGCTTGTATATTTTTCACTCAAAACATTGGTTATAACATGTACATTGCATTGTATATATATCATCTTATATTATTACATAATTGGCACTTGCTCATAGACTCACATTCCCACACTTAATTTTCCCCAAAACATCTATGCATCAGCCTCATCTGACCATATGGCTTATCAGGTGGCACCTTATAGTCATGTATCTATCAATTGGATTATTAGTCACCAAAAACTTAAAAGATCAAACATCACCTATCAAGGAAGATGAAGTGACTTGTAATCATCTTCTTTGTAGTCGACAATAGTTATAATTTTTCATGTATTATTTTTGTGTAAAAATGTAATATATGCATTTGGCTACAGGTCTATGCCATACACAATTGTAACATAGATAACATGCTCTGCATATTTATTGTGTAACACATGAGTTGTAACACATTGTACTCTTTTACCATATTGTTTACATTTTAATAAAAGTTACATTTCCTATAAGTAAGACTTTTGCTCCATTGAATGTGTATTATTTATGCATGCCTTTATAGTCACTCATTCTTTACATAGTGATACATGATATTCCATTATATTGAGATGTGATAATGATACCTATGGATGGTGTAGATTAATTCTTTGTTTTATGCTCCTTTGATGTTGTTACTCTTTTACATGATAGGTTACTATGTGATTGACTATTGTGTGTATCCCTTGACCCTATTTGATGTGACATCCTTGATGTTCCTCATTCATGAAATTTAATGTCTTCCTTGCATGTGGCCATTTACATTTTATTTTGTGAAATTTTATGTCCCTTGTAGGTGGCCCTCAGCCTTATGTTTGACACCAACACTTGTGCTTGTTGAGATTGATTAAATTGAGGGGTGTCATTAGTTATATCATGCTGATATATATATATATATATATATATATATATATATATATAGGCATGACACTTACATGCCTTTCATCCATATGTTACATACATGTCTTGATTCATATACATTCATATGATGACATATTCTCCACATGATCAAATAATATTACATGATGTTATTTTTATAGTGACATGATATAGTTAGATATTATTTTGAGATGAGTGACTTACAATACACATCTCTCATATCAAAATGGGGGAATTATAGTGAAATTTTCATAGAAACATAATCATCCATGATAAAAAATATTAGAACAAGGTATATATTTTAGATATTTAGATTGGTGCAGATATCATATGGTTCAAATACATGATAAATAATTACACATTGATACATTTTATAGGGACATATGCATTCAATTTATAGACACTTGAACACAAATTCATATACACTTATGTTCATATACATGGGAATGTGCACAAAAATTTATATTAATATGAATTATAGGTCTCCATATACACATTTTAGATTCATGAGGTATGATATTGTTTCATACAGACATACACATTAACATAGTTACAATTGAATTTAAAATCATTGTAATTTAACCTCATACTTATCACATATAAAATTATTATGGGGGAATTGACATTTTACATTCTCTTTTATTCATTATTTTTATTCTAATTTGAGAAAAAACTACACAATCAAACTTGCATTCATGATGGGGGAATGAACCTTTTTTTATTTCTTTTTGATCATGTATTTTATTTTACATGGAGAAAATTTGAAATAACTTAAGTGAAACATTAAAATTAAATATATAATCCATATATAATGTTTGATTCATTTTGGTGGTTCTCTAATTTACCAGCATAGTTATTTATTTGAGTGAAATTGGCCTGATGGTTCTCTCTTTTTCTTGGATACTTATTTGGGTTATTAAATTATGGAATTTTCCCTACATTCATGAGGTTTGGGACATGTTTCCTTCCCAACACAAAATATTTAATATTGAAATAAGTTTAGGGAATGATCACCCCACATCTCCATATGCTTCAAGGAAACATCATCTAGATCCAACAAGTTTCAATGGTAATATGGTTTTCACAAACACACATGTCTAATCTAACCCTTGTTCTTTAAATATTTTTAAAAAATAGTTTTTGAATAAAATAGTGTTAGGGTGTGGAGCTAAAAGCTTCACCAAGGAGCACACTTTAACAGGTTCGAGTCTACACAGACACCGACGTCGGTCAGGAGTGACCGACGTCGGTCAGATGTAGTTGGAGAGACGCCAACGTCGGCAGAGGATCGGCCGGCGACGGTCATAGGCAAGCAGCAGGAACTGACATCGGTTATTTGTGCGTCCAGAAAGCTATTTCCGAGGATAGAAGCAAGTGTTTGCATGATGAGTTTAAGTTGTAGTCTTAAGCTCGCATCTCTATTATTAGTAATATTATTTTTAGAGCCCTTGTTCAAGAGGCTTAACTGCTTGTTGTAAGTGCATGCTCAAGTCTCCTAATTCTATATGTAGAATTAGATCTTCTTAGCTTTGTGTGAATTATTGTAGAATTGGTATGTTGAAGAACAGTACAGAATTGAATCAATCCAGGTTTGTTGGAGTTGATTGTTCTTGAGAGAGAGAGCTCTTGAGGAATAGAGATCTAATGAGAGATCTATACATCTAGGAGAGGTGTGGAAGAAAGAAGTTTCTTCAATTGTATTCCTTTTGTAAAGAGTTTATTAATACAAGTTTTCAGGGTGGTTTCTTGTATCTCTTGTTCTTGTTATTATCTCATTCTAGTTACTTGTCTATCTGATTTATTTCCATGTTTATTGCTTTCACAAGTGTAATCTATTATTGGTTGATCCCCAACAAGTGGTATCAGAGCTCAGGTTCACTAACAGGTGGTTCAGATCTGTATAGTGCATATTGATTACAGGTTCTTATAGGGGTTTCTGCAGGGATTTCTGTTTGAGTGGGAGAAGCAATGGCAGATGAAAGTAAACTGAGAATAGAAAAGTTCAATGGCAAAAATTACCAACATTAGAGAATGCAGATAGAGGATTATCTGTATCAGAAAGATCTCTACTTACCGTTAGGTGGGGTTACAAAGAAGCCCAAAGACATGGAGGATGAAGAATGGGAAATTCTTGACAGAAAGGCTCTTGGGTCTATAAGACTAAGTCTAGCATCCACTGTGATATCTAATTTATCACAGGCAAAGTCTACGGTAGAGTTGATGACTACGTTAGCAAATTTGTATGAAAAACCCTCAGCTTCTAATAAGGTATATCTTATGAAGCAGTTATTTAATTTGCATATGAATGAACGTGGACCTGTTTCTACTCATCTGAATGATTTCAATGGAATTGTGAATCAATTAAGTTTAGTCAATATAGTGTTTGATGATGAAATAAAAGCTCTTTTAATATTATGTTCTTTGCCTGAAAGCTGGCATGGCTTAGTAATGGCAGTAAGTAATACTGCATCTGCATCAAATATTTTGAAAGTAGAGGATGTTGTTAGTGTTATCTTGAATGAGAAAATTCGTAGGAAAAGCACAGAAGAGACATTTGGGAATGCTTTAAGTTTTGAGAGTAGGGGGAGGCAGAAAGAGAAGAGCAAGAAAGGCAAATCAAGATCCAAATCTAAGGGGAAAGGCAGATCTAAATCCAGAAATGGCAGAAGGCCATAATGCTAGAATTGTGGAAAGATGGGGCACATAAGCAGAGATTGTTGGTCAAAGCCTAAGGAGGACAATCAGCACGAAGGAAAGGAAGAAGCCAAGGTTGCAGGTATTGCACAAGATGCTTTAATTTTTTCTCTGCATAATAATATAGAATCTTGGGTGTTAGATTCTAGTGCATCTTTTCATGCTACCCCTAACAGGGAATATTTTAGTGACTATATCCATGGAGATTTTGGAATAGTGTATCTAGGGGATGATGAGCCCTGTAAAATAATTGGAAAAGGTAAAGTGCAGCTGAAGATGCAGAATAGCAACACATGGGTGTTGAGAGATGTGATGCATGTTCCTAGCTTGAAGAGAAATTTGATTTCTATAGGAAAGTTAGGTGATGAGGGTTGTACAGTCACTCTCACAGCAGAATCTTGGAAGGTGACCAAGGGTGCACTTGTTATGGCCAGAGGTAAGAGAGAAGGTACTCTCTATTTGTGTAATTGTGTTACTAACAAATCTCCTTCTGTATTATCTACTTCAGATGTGGATGCTAAATTGTGGCACTCAAGGCTTGGCCACATGAGTGAGAAGGGGATGTCAATTCTTAAGTCCAAAGGTATGCTTTCAGATTTAAAAGGCATAGATCTAGAGTTTTGTGAGCACTGTGTATTTGGAAAATAGAAAAGGGTTAGTTTTCTCAAGACTGGGTCTACTAAGAAGAGGCATAAGTTGCAGCTTGTTTACATAGACGTGTGGGGACCAGCTTAGGTTGCTTCCATTGGAGGATCACAGTACTATGTATCTTTCATAGATGATGCTACAAAGAAGGTATGGATCTATTGTATTAGAAGAAAATCTGATGTATTTGAGACTTTTAAGATCTGGAAAGCTATGGTTGAGAATGAAATAGGTAAAAGATTGAAGTGCCTGAGATCTGACAATGGTGGTGAGTTCTGCAGTTATAAGTTCAGAGATTATTGTTATATGCATGGAATCCACAAGCAAAGGATGGTTCCAAGGACACCTCAGCAAAATGGAATTGCTGAAAGGATGAACAAGACAATAATGGAGCGTGCAAGATGTATGAGATTGCATGTTGGTTTGCCCTTACAGTTTTGGGCACAAGCTGTTGACACTGCAGTATACCTGATTAACAGAGGACCCTCCACAGCTCTGGATGGTGGTATTCCAAAAGAGGCATGGATAGGTAAAAAGGTTGATCTCTCATATCTCAAAGTTTTTGGTTGTGAAGCCTTTGTGCACATAGATAAGGAAAATAGAAAGAAGCTTGATGCTAAGTCTATGAGGTGCACGTTTATTGGCTATGGCTCAGATGATTTTGGTTATAGATTATGGAATCTAGAAACTAACAAAGTAATTAGGAGCCGTGATGTTGTTTTCAACGAAAGAGTGATGTATTGTGATCAGCTAAGGAAGCTGAATCAATTTGAGCAGATCAATGGTGAAGTGGACGAGGTGAAGGTCCAATATGAGCTCGTGAGAAAAAGAAATAATCACTTGCAGGAAAACACAGAGACTGACGTCGGCAGGTTAGGAATCGGTGTCGGTAGTACAGAAACTGGCATCAGTCATACAGAGACTGACGTCGATAAGACAGACACCGAGGTCGGTCAAATAGAATTGGCGTCAGCCAGTAACAGGTCTGGAGGTGATCGAGGTCGGTCACTGTCAGAGAATTTGGGTGGACAGTGTGTTGTGAACGAATCTCAGACACCCATCAAGAGGTCAGAAGGGTGAGTAAGCCTCCAATTAGATATTCTCCTTTATTTTATTTATTGCTAACTGATGGTGGAGAACCAGAGAGTTTTGAAGAAGCAATACAGGTGGAGTCCAAGAGTCAGTGGGAGTGTGGCATGGTTGAGGAGTTGGAGTCCTTAAAAGAGAACCAAACATGGGATTTGGTTGAATTGCCAGCTGGTAAGAGAACACTCAAGAATAGATGGACCTACAGGTTGAAAGAAGGTGAGAATGGACAGATGAGATATAAGGCTAGATTAGTAGTAAAAGGATTTGCACAAAAGCCAGGTATTGACTTTGGTGAGATTTTTTCTCCTGTTGTTAAGATGACTTTTATAAGGGTTGTATTGTCTTTGGTTGCCTTTGAGGATTTGCATCTTGAGCAGCTAGATGTTAAGACAGCGTTTCTTCATGGAGATTTGGATGAGGAAATATATATGGAACAGCCAGAAGGATTCGAGGTCAAGGGTAAGGACAAGTTAGTGTGCAGATTGAAGAAAAGCTTGTATGGCCTCAAGCAAGCTCCTAGGCAATGGTATTTAAAATTTGACAGGTTTGTGACTAAGCATGGCTACAGTAGGTGTCAATCTGACCATTGTGTGTATTTCAAGAGATTTGATAATAGTAGATATATTATTCTATTGTTGTATGTAGATGATATGCTGGTTGCGGGATCACACATGCAGGATATCTTTGAGCTTAAGGTGAAATTAGCTCAAACGTTTGCTATGAAGGATTTGGGAGCAGCAAAGAAAATCCTTGGCATGAGCATTAAGAGAGACAAGAAAAATCACAGGTTGATATTGTCTCAAGAAGATTATGTGGACAAGGTGTTGAAACGGTTCAATATGCAGGATGCTAAACTGGCAAGCACACCTTTGGCTGGACATTTTAAGTTGAGTAAAAAACAATGTCCTAATTCATATGATGAGGTAGAGTACATGAGTAAGGTTCCATATTCTTTCGCAGTAGAGAGTTTGATGTATGCAATGGTGTGTACTAGACCAGATATTGCCCAAGCAGTGGGAGTTGTAAGTAAGTATATGGCCAATCCAAGTAAGGAACATTGGAAAGCAGTTCAGTGGATCCTTAGATATCTGAGAGGAACCAGCAGTAGGCACTTGTGTTATGGAGGTTCAGATACTTCTCTACATGGTTATGTAGATTTAGATATGGCAGGGGATTTGGATGGCAGGAGGAGCACTACAGGTTATGTTTTCACTGTAGGTGGAATGGCGGTTAGCTGGATATCTAAGTTGCAGAAGGTTGTTGCCTTGTCAACTACAGAAGCCGAGTATATTGCAGCCACAGAGGCTAGCAAAGAGATGATATGGATGACACGGTTCATGGATGAGCTTGGTAGGGAGCATGAGAGTTGCAGATTGTATAGTGATAGTTAGAGTGCAATCCATTTGGCTAAGAATTCAGCCTTTCATTCAAGAACAAAGCACATACAGCTAAGGTATCACTTCATACGACAGGTATTGGAAGATGGTGAGTTGAAACTGGAGCAGATCCATACAGATAGGAATCTTGCTAATATGTTAACCAAGTTAGTTACAAAGGAGAAGTTAAATCTTCATTCAACTTCTGTTGGTATTCATGATTGAGTTGAAGATGGAGGAGCTAGAAGATGCTGCTGTACAGGTACTGGTGCAGCTGTTTATCTCCAAGTGGGAGATTGTTAGGGTGTGGAGCTAAAAGCTTCACCAAGGAGCACACTTTAACAGGTTCAGGTCTACACAGACACCGGCATCAGTTAGGAGTGATTGACTTTGGTCAGATGCAGTTGGAGAGACGCCAACGTCGATAGAGGATCGGCTGGCGGCGGTCACAGGCAAGCAGCAGGAACTGACATCGGTTACCTGTGCATCCAGAAAGCTATTTATGAGGACAGAAGCGAGTGTTTGCATGATGAGTTTAAGTTGTAGTCTTAAGCTCGCGTCTCTATTATTAGTAATATTATTTTTAGAGCCCTTATTCAAGAGGCTTAACTGCTTGTTGTAAGTGCATGCTCAAGTCTCTTAATTCTATATGTAGAATTAGATCTTCTTAGCTTTGTGTGAATTATTGTAGAATTGGTATGTTGAAGAACAGTACAGAATTGAATCAATCCAGGTTTGTTGGAGTTGATTGTTCTTGAGAGAGAGAGCTCTTGAGGAATAGAGATCTAGTGAGAGATCTATACATCTAGGAGAGGTGTGGAAGAAAGAAGTTTCTTCAATTGTATTCCTTTTGTAAAGAGTTTGTTAATACAAGTTTTCAGGGTGGTTTCTTGTATCTCTTGTTCTTGCTATTATCTCATTCTAGTTACTTGTCTATCTGATTTATTTCCGCGTTTATTGCTTTCACAAGTGTAATCTATTGTTGGTTGATCCCCAACAAACAGTCAATTTGTGAACATTAAATATACATGATTATAGGTTTTGTTATTGAGTTACTTGCATTATTGGAGATTTATACCAAAGATAAAGTGTGTTGCACACACTCAAGTACATTTTATCCTTTCACTCTATAAATTCCATTACTATAAAAGTGGGAATTTATAGATACTAAATGTCTTTAATACTCGACAATGGAAACCTTCACATACATTTACCACGCATGCATTAAGCACTCAAAAGGGGTGGTAACTCACTTTTCTCTCACACTTATATGTCATATTCTAAGTCAAACCTTCTATTCTGATTTTATAATGCTAGATGAAATAGATTATCTATTTGAAAATTTCCAAATATCCTCCACAAACACTTCTGAATCTCAATTTAGTCCATTCATACATAGGTCAGTTTTGCTAGATTGAATTAATATCATAAATTGATATTCACTTGATCTAATAAATACTAACCTACTCTTAGCAATGGATAATTTTTAAAATAAAATTCATCCATATGGTTGGCCCATCATCCTAGCATGTCGATGGTGTGATAAATTATTCAATTAGATCCATATATAAACAAATTAAGGACTCATTTTAAAATGACTTGGCACTTATCTATTATATATTTATGCACTATTGCACACTAAATGAATCTTCCATATTCTTCTCAATTTTCAAACTTATCACTAAGAATAGTCATAATCCAAGTCTGAATAACTCAAAATATAAGTCAAAGTAAACATCCAAATTAATAATTCCACATCATTAGTTACATATATATAGTGAAAGATCACATCTACATAATCATATTATGTGTAATAAATACATGTGGCCTAATTTCCCTTCTTGGATTATTGGATATATAGGCAATAGTTAATCATCAGATGAGGTGATTTGGGATGGCTTTGATAATCTTAATTTCCCCATTTTATAGGTTTATATCCCTCAAAAGCACACCTAGGGTTTCAATGGAAATGAGACTAATTTTTGGAGTTGTGTGCATCATTAAGGTTTGGGTTTACAAAATCAAATTAATAAAATATAGTCACAAGTGAATATATAATTATTTTTCCCTACTTATACATAGGTTAGTATCTATCAGTGATATTGGTTTGATATTGTGGAACCAACCCAATGTAGATAATGAATCAGTTCCAAAATCTAGTGAACCACAAGATTGCTTATCTCTAATTTTCACTTCCATAATAAAGTCACTTTTAGATAGTCACCTAGAAAAGATAAGTATAATGATTTATTTAGTACTTTATATATTTAACATATGCCTTTGTTATAAAAAAAAGAATCAATCTTAGTCTTCTACATTCAGATGTATCTTAAATGTCATATATATTAATCTGAATTACATTTCAATGTTCTATCTTAATTAGATTAATGTCACCCATTGATCCAAATTAGGGTTAAATTTTTTGAAGTTACAATTCCTTCCAATTCCTTTGGCTTCCTTCTAGTAATGCACACATAATTTTATTCAAAGTTCCTATCCCAGTTTTATAGGCATCACAAACTAACAATAAGGAGGGGTTTTCAAATTGCAATAAAAATCACATCTTTAATTAAAAAAAATAACCCCAATGTATGTTTTTGTATGTTAGAGGTGCATAGAGTAACATGGGTACCTTGGGAAAATGATTTATAGGTTTTTGCATGGTTAATTCCCTAATGTAGCATAGGTTGTAGAATATTGAATTCATAATATGATTGATTCACCACCTGTTTCAAAGTTCTCTCTTCCTACCTTCTTAGCTCTATAGAAAAAAGGTTGAAAAATATTTGGTTAGGGATTGAACTAGCACATTTATGTATTTTTTTAGGTTATTTACATCAAAATAAAGTGAGGGTTTGGATTGGGAACATATCTTCTATATATTTTTAGGAGCAATGTTTAAATTTAAAGGGTTTGTTATATTTTATTTTGAAATATTAGTTTAGATTTAATTTTTTTTAATTGATAAATTATTTTTTTAAATATTTATAAAAATAAATTAAGTTTTAAATTTATCTTCTATAAATAATTTAAAATTACTTTCCATAAGTAATTTAAAATTTAATAGTAAAATATCTATATGTATAGAGATTGATTATGAAATTAAAGAGATACTTAATATGTATAGTAGGAAAATGATATATTTAATTTATTTTAATATTTATTTTAAATAAAATAATTTTCCACTCATACCCTATAAAATTATGTTAAAATTTGTAGTATACTTGGACAAGTTCAAGTGGTAAACTATTACGGCTTTCAAGGTATATCCCTATGTTCAAATCCCCAATAATTGTTAGGTATTATTTATAAGTTTTGATGTATAATGTAGGTCCATAATTAAAATACATATATAAATTCTCCATTCCTATCAAAATTTATTCTATAGATAATAACTCAAGTTTAACTTGATTTGGCTATACAATGTGAAACTCATATTTTAAATAAGACACATTGCACTAAATATAAAAATTTAAGATTGTAAGTGGATTAAAAACACAAAATACATTACCATAAGGACAACACATTATTAATTTTATAAATATATTTACGTCTCATGAGGCACTACACAAGTACATTGGAAAAATTTCCAATAGCCCACATTACTGGCACCTAACAATATAAAATTTTTATGTGTGGATAAATCTTAATTAAAAAGGTCATGCTTATAAGAAACATAAACCAAATAAATTGACTATATTATAAATATAAAATGGTTTTAGAATGACTAGTGAGGATGATGGTTTATTATTTCATTCACCAAGGTACAAATCCTTCTATATATTTGACATGGAAATTCAAACAATTAGGACCAAGAGCATTCCCTAGGTGACTTTGATGAACTAGGTGTCCCTAATATTCGTTGATTAGTTGAAAGAATGCTAAAATTTAGGTCATTACTCATCAATTATAATCAGTTATATGTAATTAAAAACATGGGTAAATATGTTAATATCTATGTAATTTTGAACTTCTAAATAAATAAATAAATCATTAACATGAAAATATTAAATTGATTTGAATGGAAAATTTAAATGATAAGAATTTTTTATAAAATTTATTTTATTTATATTGATAATTAAAAAACACACAAATACCTTAAATTATGTTAGTATACCAAAAAATACATAATAATTTAATTCAATGTTATCATTTAAAAGTTTTAAAATTTAAGACAAAAATCCCATCCATCAATGTTTGATTGTCTCAAATATTAATATAGATATCTTTGATATATATATAGTTGAAAATTTCAAGATATATCAATCTCATGGCCCATATCTAGGATTTAACACATATTTTTTCCTAATTAAATGTTTTATATTGATTAAAAAATCCATTACATTATTTTTATAAAATATTATTTAATAGGGGCATATAACCTCAACCTAATTCTACAACTATGTTGTCTCAAAAAAACTTTAAATGGAAATAAATATGAGCTCTGAATTCCACTATACTCCAAAATTATCTATATTTTTTCTTACCTTCTCCAATTAAGAATAAATAAACATTGTGATGGTCAAGTGGACCAATAGATGGTTCTCTATGGGGGATGAATAACCCTGATCAAGAATGTTCTACAAGATATTCCCATTTACTTTTCTTCCATTTTGCATGCTCCGAAGTCCATTTTAAAGAAATTGATCAATCATGCCACAAGTTTTTATGGAAAGGGCCTCTACTTATTAAAAAAATGTTTTTGGTGAAATGGACTATGCTTTATCTCCACAACTAAGAAGTTTGGGTTTTCATTTAGCTTAGCTAAATGGTCAAGTTTTAGCTTCTACAATTTATTGGCATCTTCTTGAGTCTCCAAAACTTTGGGTGAAAACCTTAAGAGATAAATATGACAAAAAATAAACTTCTTGATCAAATTGTCCAGTTCTCCCTTCCCTCAAAAGGCTCTTCTATGTTGGTTGTTCTAAAAATAAGTGAGTATTTGATTAAGAATAAGTTGTTTTGGATCATCAATAATGGTAAAAAGGCCCACTTCTAGACCAATACTTGGGATGGTTATCTCCCTCTTATTAAATAATATCCCCATATTCATGGGGTCATAAAACATATAAATCACAAAAATTAGATTATAGTTTGAGTAATCAAATATTACCAATAGATAATGGGTAATTGAAAGGAAGTGGATTTCCCTTGAATCTTGGCTAATTCAAATTTTGTTAAAATCTAACATCCAAATTCTTCATATTCTTAAAGACAAAGATATTTATTTCTCATATAAGGAAAAAATATTGGCTTGGGGAGGATATCATAATGGAATCTACACTATGGCATATGGTCATCATTCTCTTTTTAATCCTTCAATTCAACCTCTCAAAAAGAATTTTAAGCAAATTTAGAGTTATAATTTATGGTCTAAAGTCATTTTTTCATCGATATTCTCCTTCATGGTAGAGCTCTTATGGGAGATAAACTTATGAAAAGGGTATTTAATGGTCCCTTTAGATGTGTCCTTTGTAGGGATCATGAGGAAACTTCTTCTCATCTATTCTATTTATGTCCTTTCATTACTGAGCAGTGGTAGTTTTTGTTGAGTCTTTTATGCATCTCATGGATATGTATTTCATCCTTGATTAACCCATTTAGGATTGGAGCTAAATTTTATAGATTGATGTCTTTTATAATCAAATTCCATGGGTTGGGATTTATTTTGTCTTATGTAACATGTGGGAGGAGTGAAATGCTATAATTTTCAAGTAAAGGGATATTGATAGTGTTTGGATTTGGCAACAAACTCTTAACAATATTAGAGAATTGGTCATGCACTTGATGAAACACCCTACCACACCTTTCCAACATGGGATGCTCATTATTCAAGCTCTTCACAATGTTCCTTCTCCCCCTCCCTCCTAGGTATATTCTAGTAGCAAGGGTCACTCTTTTATTCCAATCCTAGGCTTTAACAAAATCCATATATGATGCAACTATCCTTACACTACTCTGTAACCATCAAATTTTGAGCTAACTTCTCATGAAAGGCCTATTTAGTTTAATCATTCCTTGTAACCCTATTTTCCCTATTTATTGGCCATAACTCTTTATAGGTTAACTCAATAATGAAAGTAAAACCATTTCTGGATACCCATCAAGCCCTTCTATAACATAATATAAAATCTCATGAGGTTACTTTGTACAGAATTGTACTTTCTTCTTTAGGCCCTATTCTAATTAGCCCTCCTTATGTACAAAACACCTTATCCAAATTAAATTACGGACTTCCTAATCAAACAAAGCACCATTACAAATACCCATTATCTTCTTACAGGTGAATAAATCATTTTTTAGTGTTATTCTTTGGATAAATTCACTTTTCCTATATTGGCCTATGCTCTTCCCTTCACATACACCTAGGATCCACTTGGAAATTATTCTTTTACATACTGTAGCACCTTAAGACCACTTCCAACAGTTTTATAACACCTTCATGGTTCATATTGCAAAGTTTCAAGAGGTTTCAATCATTAAAACTCATTTTGAGGGCTAGAAGCTAATTCAGGATTTTCCCTTGGACAGTCACAGGCTGAGAGCTAATTAATTTTGTTGGGAGTGTTCTACCCTATTTCAAGGGTTAAAATAAGTTTTATAGGGTCTATCTTGATTCCATAAACCTTATATAATCCTCATCCAATTCATTTCAACCTACTGTGTTTTCCAAACAAGACTTCTCAGTTGTCTTGGACTGTATTTTCATGACAGCCAACAAGTTTCATTATTGTCATCTCTTTTTGAATGATCAATGGACTTTCAAGAAGATAAAAAACCATGTAAATACCTTAATTACTTCCCCATTCATATTCCCTATCAAAAATGACCTGATCAATCCACTTATAATGCAAAAACATACAAGTTTCTTAACTTTTTCTGTACATTGTCACCTACAGGCCTGAATTTCAACTGTGGAGTTTTTGGACATTAAAGGGGTTTCTAGGGCCTGGTTTTCTTCACTTAAGTTTATAATTGTCTTATATATATTATCTCCATACCATTTTAGACTTCATACAAACATTTTCACATGGATTTGATTTAAGACAGTGGACTGTAGTTTTACAGGCCTGAATACCCTGTTTAGGCCTGTATAGGCTTTTTACAACATTCCAAACTCCTTAAAACCTCTTGATCACATCATACCACATTTATATTTTTCCCAACATATAAAATAATCAGTCTTTCACAATTTTCTTTAGAGAATCATCATACACATACTTTCGTACATACACACATTCACATATGTAGGCCTGTTACCAGAATTCATAAAGAAACCATATATGAAATAAATACATTCATTCTTTCTTGATCAACTAGAAGACTTACAAGTCAATATCAATGTCCAGATTCAATTTCCCATGGCTTTCAAAGCCTTGTCTGCTCCTTCATACATTCTTTGCTCCTTCTCTTTAACTCTAACAATTCTTGAGTGAGGTCCTCCCTCACTATTTTTCTTCTCTTTTCTTCATTCCATCTTCTTTCCCTTGAATGAGAGGATTTTTCCTCTCTGTCCTTCCTTTCTTCTACACCCCTCTCATCCTCTCTTCTTCTCTATCTTCTGAATTCTCTCTTTTTTTCTCTTTTCAATAACTTTCCTTCTAACTTCTACGCCCAAATTGGGCTTAAGAAAAAAACAAAATATTGTTTTTAAGTTTTAACAAGATACTAAGGTTGAAAATAGTTTCAACCATTTCCCCCTAATTCCCTCAATAGCCTAACCATAAATTTTTACCTTTTTACTTTCACTTGTTGATAATTACATTTACCTTGAAGGTGAAATTTTGAAATTTACACAATTTGGAGGGAAAACCAGAATTTGAAATTTCCCACTAGAATTTCATTTGCATTTGCAACTAGTCCTCCATGGTGTTATTCTAGATGCTCCTGCATCAATATAGATGTCACTTCAAGGGGAAATCCTAGTTATGCTAGCATTGGAAGCATTGGTAAGGATTTGGATAATTCTATTAATTTTCTTTTTTCTACCAAAATTATTATTACAACCAATATTTTAGCTAAAGAGCAAGCTATTGTGGAAGTGTTAGTAACCCAAGTTACACCCTACTGAAGTAGATTGCTTGGATATCCTTCAAACCTAGACTAACATTGTAATTGTCTAAGGTTGTGGGGTCCCTTTAATTAAACCAAACCTCTAGATTGTGAGGCTAGCTCCTTTGAATATATCATTTTTTCTTAGTTTACTAAAACCTACTTGATTTTTGGGATGAAAAGGGTTAGAAGTTTTAATGAAAAGGAAAATCATATTCTACTGATGGTGATCTACCTATATTATTGGTTCATCCACTCAATTTTGACTCATAATAACATTAATGAAATATGTAAATCATTGGGTCATATAACACTAAGAGACTCATATGCAATAGTATTTCACATAAAGGTTCCATCAAGTGATAAAAACATGAGGGTAATGATGGGAGACTTGTATTAGATCCTTTTGCCTTGAAATTATTTTGGTACACCTGATACAACTTCATCTTCAAACTCCAAGCCTCTTTTGTATGGAAAGGGCCATACAAGTCTGTACTTACACATGAAAATACTTGAAAAAGCACTTTTCTTTGCATGTTCTTCAAATTTAAATTCTTGAATTACTAATTTAAGGAATGAAGAGGATGATCATGAGTCATTTGGGAGATTAAAATAAGAAATAAGGTGTTTGACATCTTTACAATGGGTAAATTTGTCACATGGGAGACTTTTGAGGCCAAAATATGCCTTTAAATTGCATGAAAAGATATTTTTCAAAGTATAAAACATTAAATTAAAGTAATTTCATGAATATTAAAGTGTTTTAACTATTTATAATTGGTTTAATGGCCATTTAACTCAAATTTTATCATTTAAAAGCTCATAAATCTCTCTTCTAAGAAAAATACATAGTTTTACAAGGAGACCTATCACTGAAAAGGCTTATAATAGTGCCATGAAAATTTTCAAGTTATGGGGGTTGAATTTGGCCTTAAAAAGATAAATTTCCAACATTTTTGGTGACTCATAGGGTTTGACCAACTTATTCATCAAAAGAACTCACCAGATTTTTCATATGACAATGACAATCTAAAACATGAAAATATGACTTGATGACTCTCTTGACTTCCAAATAGACTTTTGAATTTGATATACCACTCTTGACTATAAAAATAATAAGACTCAATATAAAAAACATAAGGAACAACAAATAAACTAAGAATCAAAGACACCTAACCTAAGAAAATAATAAATAAAGACAAGACAACAATCTACTGCTTGTGTTTTTCACTTATTGAAACATAAAAACCTAAAATAACAAACCTGAGATGAAAAGCTTTCCTCCAAGGTCAAATGTAAATATATATTGTCCACCATATAACCTTGAATAATTATTTATACCTTTTGATAGTTTCTTCTTGTAGCTAGGATCATTTGCACATTCATATTATATTAAGGAAGCAACTAGTTCTTCTGGTGCCAGTTTCAAGTGCATGAATTATAGATGAGAGTCCAAGACCCAGTCATACCTCTCATGTCTATGTACTTTGTAAGAATAATGAAAACTCTTTCTAATTCATGAGCTATTGATTATGGTCATTTTGGGAAGCTTAATGTGGCTCTTGTATTATGGTTACAAGGATGGCCTCTAAGATATATGGATATGATTTCATGACATATTAAGGCCATCTAAGTTCATTTCCAACCTCCAAGAGTGGATAAACATATGAATATGGAGAGAGAAGTTGATAACCTTTCATTAAAGACTCAAAAAATTTGACTCCTAAGAAAACAAATTCCTAGAATGGTGTGTTTGAAAATTTCACTCCTTACTTGATGCAACTTTTTCTTTCAACCTCTAATGAAAATTCAAGTAGAGAATGACTTGAATTAATGACATGAAATAAGTCTAGTGATTTTTTTTCACCAAGCTCAAGTGTAATTGGAGTTTCCTCATCATGATCATGAAGCTACAACTCTTCTTTTACTATTTCAAATTGGTCAATTGAAATTATTTCATCTTCAACATCAAATTGATGACATGGCATGCTCTTAAAATTAGCTTGTTCCTCATCTTCATTAGCTGGTTATTAATTATCTTTTGTCACTTCTATAATCTCTTGTGAATTGTCATAATTAATGGTAGTTATTGTTTGATTAAAGAGTTCATATAAATCATCTTGTTCTTGCTCAATTGACACCTCTTATTTTTGTATCTCATATTGTACTTTTAGCTCATCCTCTATCTCAACAATAACCTCTTCTTCTTATACTTGTTCTTTTACTTGAAACTCATCATACATATTAGAAACTTCTTTAATTTTATCTTCTTTTGCATTTTGAGAGATTGAATCATATTCTTCCTTGGCAAGGTGTGTCACAATAGTGATGTTATGTTCATGTTCACTCAAGACTATCGCATCTTCATTCATCTCAATTGAACTTTCTTCATTTAATTCAAAAAGGAGAGGCTCATTCTTAAAGAGTGGAATGGTGGACCCTTGAAAATACTAAAAAAAATTAAATACGTCCAATGGTGATTCTATGGGTACTTTATTATACTCATGGGGTTGTTCAACTTTGATCACCTTCACCTCCTCTCTCTATTGCATGTTCTCTTGAATAGATTTACATGAAGGAAAGGCCTTGGGTTATTAAATAAGGAGGAGTGGAGTTTGAATTATTTCCTAATTACTTTCCAAAATGACACTTGGGATCATGATTGACTTCTCTTCTTTATCCCTTGACTACTATATTTGTTTCTAAGTCATAAACTTGGGTTAAGAGACTTATTCCTTTGCACTTATTGCAGCCATGGGTGTGAAAGAAGGAACTTGATACTGAGATTATGTTGAATTTGAAACTACTATTGACTTCTTAAAATGTTGATTTGCAAGATCAACTTGCATGGCTAGGTGAGCCTCAAAGTCATGAACCAACTCACTAGAGATCTCTCCATGTTAATCAGAAGAAGAAGGCTCTTGTATGATCTATTATAAAACATGTGATTCAGCCTCCTCAAAACACTCTTATTTAATATTTTGAGGTCTCTCTTAGATAGACTTCCAAAAAGGAAAGTTTGGTAAGACTTGAATGGAATCTTGAGGGTTGTGATATATTTTTATTTGATATTCATGAAGAGGAAAGGGAAGCTCAATGGGAAATTAATTTTTTTCATGAACTACCAACCTCTTCAATGTTTATAATTAAACCACCTATGACAAAGATATCACTACTAAATTTTGAATGGGCTTGTCTTATGAAAGATGCATACACTTATTTATCTTGCTATAATGAAGCTCTCATGTTCTTAATCTCATGTTTGGGGATCTCCTATCCATAGCTCTTTTATGTGTCTATGCTCACCATTTATTTCTCATAACCAAATAAGGTTTGTTTGAAACTTCATATGGATTTTTTTGGAACTTGGTTGAGCTTATCAAGAATGTTATGAGATTACTATGACTGATTAGATGAATAACCAGGATGTCAAGGAAGTATATTTGGTTCACAAGAATCATAAGCTTGATAATGAATATGTGTTGACCAAGATCATGGTAGGGATGATAAGGATCATAACAAGATGGATATGAATCATATTAGAACTGGGATGGATCATAGAGCTATGAATAATGAGATGAATGACCAAAGTCTACTCCATAGGCTATCATAGATTATCAAAAGACACATGAAAAATTAAATTTATGAATAAGAACTGCCCTTTACCTCAAAGATGATGACCAAATGAGTGATTGAAACTACTTGTAAAGAAAAAGATGTGGCAAATAATACTCCAATAACTAGATTATGTCCCACAGAGCATGCCAAAATTTTTGGCAACCCAAGTTGAACCTCGTTAAAGTAGATTTATTGGATTTGATTCAATCCTAGACTAATATTGGAATGGTCTAAGGCTATGGGGTACCTTTAATTAGAACAAACCTCTAGATTGTGAGGTTAGCTCCTTTGAATATATCAATTTTTTTTAGTTTACTAAAGCCTACTTGATTTTTGGGATGAAAAAGGTTAGAAGGATTACTGAAAAAGGAAATCCTATTCTACTAATGGTGATCCACCTATATTTCTAGTTCATCCATGCAATTTGGACACATGATAACACTAATGAACAATGTAAATCATTGGATAATATAACTCCAAGAGACTCATATGCAATAGTATTTCATAAAAAGGTTCCATCAAGTGTTCAAATAATGAGGGCAATGATAGGAGGCATGTATTAGATCCTTTTGCCTTGAAATTCTTCTTGAACACCTATCATAACTTTATCTTCAAACTCCAGGCCTCTGTTATATGGAAAGGGTCATACAATTCCATCCTTACACATGAAAATAATTGAAAAAACTCTTTTATTTACATGTTATTCAAATTTAAATTCTTAAACCAAAAATTTAAGGAATGAAGAAGATGAACACAAGTCATTTGGGAGACTAAAACAAGAAACAATGCATTTGACATCTTTACAATGGGTAAATTTGGCATATGTGAGTCTTTTGAGGCCAAAATATGCCTTTGAGTTACATGAAAAGATACTTTTCAAAGTATAAAACATTAAATTAAAGTAATTTCATTAATATAAAGTTCTTTTAAGGTATTTATAATTGGTTTAATGTCCCTTTGACTCAAAATTTATCATTTAGAGGCTCGAAAATCTCTTTTTTAGGAAAAAATACGTAGTTTTACAAGGAGACTTATCACTGAAAGGGCTTATAGTAGTGCCATGAAAAGTTTTGAGTTATGGGGGGGGGAGGTGTAATTTGGCCTTGACATGCCAAATTACCAATAAGAAGGTCTTAATTCTACTTGACAAGTTCATTGGAAGAACATCCAGTTGGTTTTGACTCTAGGTTTTATATTAAGCTACTTTTGGATACAAGTTATAAAAGTTCCAAGGATTCATTAATTTGTAGAATTATCTACAAAATTCAATTTTTTCAAGATAAATTTGATAGGGTTATTTTTTCACATATGCCTTGAGGTTTCAATAAATTTATGGATGTAATTGCTAATTGGGCTCTTGACCAATCTAAATTGAAAGGCTTTAGTCCTCATCCCTTATAGTGGCTATAAAAGCTAAGGAATAAGATTTTATGCATGTTAGCCCTGGACAACAATAGAAATGATTTATATATTCTTTCTAAGGTTGTCATTTCCTCCTTAGTTGACTACTATTATTTTTAGTTAACCTTAGCTTGTCATTGGATTATTTTCCATTACTTTTTGTGGTTGTGGGGCATGCTTCCAATTTTGGTCTTAATTGTAATTATGTTGGGTCTTATTTTTTACCTTGGTTTTTACATGAGCCAGAAGGTTTTAGTCTTGTTAGTTTTTTTGGATGGTACATGAACAACTTAGTGAAAGTTTATATTTTGGCTAAGCATGATCTTTGATCATGGAGAAGGGGACAAACCAGGTGTGAGCCTTGGGAATTTTGGTGGAAGAAGTACCCTTACTGCCTTGGGTCTTACCCAAATGTGGCATCTCTCTTGATATGTTTTCCACAGAATAAAACAAAAAATCTTGTTTTAATCTCATAGTATTACACTTCATTACCATCCTTGAATACCATTATAGCTTATACCTTTAAGTGTAATAGTAAAAATATCTTAAATAAATATATCTGAAAAATTCAAAGACATATCAATCTCAAAGAACATATCTTCCATCAAAGGGTTTCAAATTGATCAAAAAATCCATAACCTTATTTTTTTAAAATCCATTTATTGGTGATAGATGGCCTTAAGCTAGTTATACCACTAATTCAATTTTTTAAAAACATTCTTAGGAATAAATGGGCTAAAAATTCCTCTATACACCTAATATATCACTATATTTTGATTTCCTTCCCCAAAAAATAATTAAATTTACATTTTGGTGATTAAATGGATGTCAAATTTAATATTAACAAGTTTTATTAATATCGTGTAATACTACACTCCACAACCACCTCCCTTGACTACCATTATAATTTATACATGTCATTGTAGTTAATATCTTTTTAATTACATAAAATATTTTATTTCTCATTTTATAAAGAACATTTAGTCTCAAATCCTAGTTTATTTGAATAATGTTTTTCTTGTTATGGGTAAAAAGGGTTTTTTTACTAGGGACTTGACCCTATACAAGAAATGGTAGAAAAGGCCTTCTAAGACAATTAAAAATTAAATTCCATTACATAGATAAAAAAATTACTATCAAACTATAAAATAGCCAAAATATAGCATAAAATAACATAAAATCAACTAGAATTTTTGACCAACCATTATTTCATCCCACTTGTTGAACATGTTATTAAACTCTAAATCTAATCTCTATTATAACTAAGATAGTTGTTCAATTATCTTATGACATTCATTACACATGATATTGTCTTTAATTTTTCCATTATGGTTCATTTATCATTAAATATTCTTAAGGGACATTAATGTTGTTATGTTATCTTTCATAAAAGTTTTGTTTGCTTCCACAACAAATTTGATAGTCTTAATTCTTTATTTTCCTATGATATGGTTATAACACGATCCTTAAAATAAGAATGCTCCCTCATAAACCATATCATGATGTATTTTTGGAACTTGAGTTCTTAAATTTTAAAAATCTTACTTTTGATCTTCATCAACTCTGATACCTAATTGAATGCATCATTGAGTCACCTTCTGCTATCAGATAAATCTATTATATGTTAAGCATCTACATCAACAACTTTAACCCTTTCCTTGTAATTACCCATTATCTAATATTTTTATACATCATCCATGGCATAAAAAACTATTTTTAATAAATGTATCCCTTCAATAGCCATTTATTTCCCACCATCTTGAATATCCACTTCAGAATCTATAGAGTTGCTTTCTCCAGCCAACAAATCTCCATCATCCAAGCTCTATATCTTTCTCTTTAAGGCACTTCTAAGTCTATTTTTAATACCACCTGAATATAGATCATGGGTAAGTGACTTGGGGAAAATCCTAGGTCCCATGTTCATGCCTTTGAAATACATAAATATCATGAATATTATCACTTGGTGTAGAGGATGATTATTCTTATCCTTTTCACCTTCAAAATAGATATTTCAAGGGAGTGGAGGATATGAAAAGGAAGCCTTAGAGGGATGTAAATGTGGAAATATTTAATGAAAATTAAACGAGAATAATTCACAACATTAATCATACCTTCCAAAGTTATATAAATAATAACTTGCTTCATGAACTCATCAAACAAGTAAAGGGGATTCTCCTTAGAAAAGCCATTATACAAGGGTACTAAATCCTCCCTATCCAAGAAAAACTTATCCCTTTATTATTTGAGGGATCTACCAAACTTATACATTTTTGTAACCTCAATAATAAGCCATATTATTAGAGAAATGAGTTCCTTAGTAATATCCATAGTTACTTCATTGAAACCCAACATCTTATTTCTCTAATTATTTATAAAGGAATCAAAAACAAACTTATCATGGCCTTATACCCTCTGCATGAAGTCATCCATACCTATAGTTTATAAAATCTTACATATGTACCTATTATCCTTGACATTGTTTACTAAAATGGGTTCTACCCTCATAAGATCCCCTCCCATTCTGAATAAATTAAATCTAAACTCAATAATGAATAAGGAGATAGTGTCTCTTAGACAAAAAGCTTTCTTATATCTATAAAACTCTTGAAGCCCCTCACTACTCACATTAATGATAATCAAGAAGAAATCATGATTACCTTTCATAATGACCTTTCTAATTACCATTGCATCATTATCCAACTTTTAGAGCCACCAAATGAAAATGAATTTCTTATTCCCACATTCCACCTTAAAAATACTATGACAAATAAAAATTAACACCCTTATAGAAAATCATCTTAAGCATCATTTAAGGTTTCTAAGTTGATTTTTTGATAAATAACATCATGTAGCTCTTCTTTATTAAACCACATTCTAAGCCCTACATAAACCACACCTTCATTTATAAACCAGTCAACAACAAAATTACCTTCTCTATGAATATGTTGAATGATTACTTCCTACATAGAATGTATTATCATAATGGCTTCCTCAATGATATGACTAATTTTCCAGCTTACAAAGTTATTTTTTAGAAATAAAATTTATGATATTCGATGAATCAACTTCAATTACTAGCTTGATAATTCCATGATCTTTTGTTAATATTAAACCTCGAAAGGATACAATATCTACAAACCAAGGATTAATTTGTAATCCCATTCCTCCTACATAATCTACCACTAAATTTTCCTTTATCATCCCTAAGAATACCTCCCCTCTTGAATCCTCTTGATTCCCCTTGGAAGCCCCATCAAAATTGAGTTTTGCCCAATTGAGAGGAGTAAACCACTTAACTAGCCTCATTTCTTCAACCTTGTTATTAGATAATCTATTGACCTGGCCTTCAATCTACGAGTTAAGAACAATCTTATATTCTTCCATTAACATACTTTAGATTTTATAGGATGGATACATTTATAATTCTCCAATATTCTTGCACAAATTATATTAGCCACCACAAAACTAGTAAATTTACTTCTTCTAAAGACCTTATTATTTATTTTTCTCTAGATACCCCATAATAAATTAGGTAGAAAAATTTTCTAAATATTTTTTATAGTATTTTCTTTAAAAGGAGATATCTAAGACATCTAAAGTTCTTTCACTATTACAAGTTACACCCACTCAATTTTAAGTTTATCTAATAAGATACTCTAAACCATAAATGTATAGGATATTTCAATCAACATATGAGCCTTTAATTCATTCTCAGACTCAAAAAATACCTATTAATAATTACTATACCCATTATCCTAAGGTTGTTTATTTTCAATATCCTATTTTGAAATGATAACCATAAAAAAATATTTATTTTTGGGATGAGATACTTATTCCATTAATTATCTCAAGGGAATTCCTCATTGGGAAGCCTAGATACCAACCTGTAGCCCATCTTCACATTATACTACCCATCAAAAGAGTTTATTCACACAAGTTCATCCTCTTTCAAGATATTGGGAATATGGAAATACCTTAACATGGAATTTATCTCTACCAAAATAACATTTCCTTACTGTCCCAAATCATCACATCTTAGTTGTTTCCATGATCTCATTCCCTCATTAACTTAAATATACTACTAAACTTTATAAACAAAATTGTGTTATAAAGCATTTATAATTTTGTTCCAAGGATTAAAATTATTTAGGGGATTATCTAACATCCATGAGTCCTCACAAACTTTTATCTTCTACCCACTACCTAATTTCCATTTACAACCATTTACAACAAGGTCTCTATTAGAAGTCAAAAATTTATAGAAATAAGAATCTTTAACATATTGATCCTCTTCTAGGAAACTTATAGCTTCTCTTAAATTTAAATATTTTTCATACAAAATCCTAAACCAATATGAGTGTTTTGTGATGAAATTCCTTGCTAATTTATCGATAAGGGCTATGTTCATCCATTTAGTTATCTTTAGTCCCAATCCTCCACAAACTTTTGGGGTAGAAACTCTATCCCAAGTCACCAATAAAAACTTATTTTTTACATCATTACTAGGCCAATGAGGTCTATTTAAATAATGTTATTGTATCTAAATTAATATAATATCTTAGATAAATTTATGTAAAATATGTCCAAATATCATTATCGAGGCATCAATTTCACTTATGTCACAAATCTAATATAGTCTCCCCAACAATGATATATCTCAACACTTTTTGCATAGATTTATATAAGACATATATGATAGTAATTTTTACATAAAGAGTGGTTTATATGTTGATCTTTGTAATATTTTGAACTATTTGTAAATAAAATGCCATAATAATTATACCTCAAAACCATAAATTGTAAGTTTATTTTTAAAATTTAAAAAAAAATTAAAGGTAGGAAGGAGATTGAAAGAGGAGAGGAAAAATGATGAAGATAAAAACATACCCATAAAAATTTAATCTAATATTATTGTCTAAAAACATAAATAAATTTTAATCTAAAAACTATCTTGTATCAAAATTAAGTGGGAAATTTAAATATATGAAACTATATATAATATTTTCCATTCAAATAATATTAATTAGTTGGTAATGGATCACAATTCACCATACATAAGATTTCCAATAAGTGGACCCATACTTTACCACTACTCATTCCTTATGAGAGTTTCACCACTAAAAAATCCAAGACAAATCCAGCCAAACATTATAATTTATAAATAAGTTAATTCCAAAGATCTATAGATAAAATTAGCTATTTTATTCCATGTGGAATTTTACAAATTGGTCATGTGTTTTAGATAATTTTAAAAAGCCCTTCCAAATAGGTTCATCCTTATTGTAATTTTTGAATCAGGTAAAATTTTTAAAAATGGAAAAAATTGATTTTCTTTATTGTATTTGAATCCACTATGGAGCATTGGGCCCTCATCAAAGTTTCATGTTATGGTGAACATGTCTATGTAAAAAATATCAAACACAAAAAAACTCAGATTATTATTATTATCATGTTATAAATGTTAAGTTTATTTTGCATCTCAACACACATGTTATTATCAAGCTACTCATATGCATTCAAGTTATTTCAAATTCCCTTCCACCTACTTGGCGTATATTCCATTATTTGAATATTTGTTTATGCATCCAATGGTAAATTGAAGACTGAATTTAACATACCTTGTTATAGATGTATTTTTGGAACCTCCTCTTTTCCTTTTGCCCTTTTACTTTGCTTAGTCAATTTTGAGATCTCATTTTTTGATGTTCTCTAGTATAAATATAAAAAAATTGAACATCAAAAATAATAAATTTAGTAATAATATTATCAATTCAGAGTCCACTTCATAAATTATTCAAAGATAATGGTAATTTATTGTGATTTCTCAAGGAGTCATTATTATAACATTATCATGGGATTCAGTTCCAATCCCATCATGGTTATAAAATTAACCTTATTGAATATACCCAAATAATATTCAAGGCAATACCATGATCTTTTACTTATATTTTATACTACCACATATGTAGTTGTATAAATTTTAAATCATATTTACCCTCAATTTCTACATGTTAAATCCCATTGAATGTATTTCCTAGAAAGATATTCCTACACATATTATGGTAATATTTCAACCCATTTCCAAGTCTAATCATCATTTTCTTTTAAAATATTCCATATGATTATCTCCTTCAAAATAAATGGTGCCTCAAATCTTTGATTATCTAAAAAAGAAAACCCTTTATCAAAGGGAATCATAGTTGTGTAAAGTAAAAGTTACATTGTATAACTAATCCTTGAAAAATAATATATATAGGTGGTATTATAAAATTTAATTATATTTTAATAATTTTGAAAATGAAAAAGTAATAATAATATGTTGGCAAGTGTTTTTCCTATAATAGGCATGAAATCAAGCCTTCCACTCCCCGTTGCCATTGTAGGTTATGCCTTTCAATGTAATTAAAGATTAAATGTTTAAGTTAGATTGGCCCCACTTTATAGGTTTAAATACTATTAAAAATCAATTTAGTTGTCTTTTATATAAAATTATAATTCATATATAAGTAATAATTAAAAATCATATAACCAGATTAAATAAAAATAGTCATAAAAATCATGTAATAACTCATTAATTAGATACTAAAAAAGTCCAATTTTTTTATCTTGTGATATTTCCAATTCATCTAATAGAGAGATGAGTCTTTATTACTTGTCTTTTCAAATTATTTAACAATAAAAAACTAACATATAAAATCAATTTTATAAGTATGATAATAATTTAAATAATTGAAATCAGATTTTTATTAAACTACCAACTTTTACAAGCAATTATTTACCATCAAAGTCTCAAAATTAAATTTCACTAATAATTTTATAGGTATTATTAAAATTAGTTCTATTTTAAAAATATTTAACATAAATAATATAAAAATCATTCCTTAATTTATCATAGCATTGATTGTATTCAATATGATAAAGTACAAAGTATAATTCATGATTCACAACCATCATGGATCTTCAAGGCAATACCATGATGTTTTCCTTATATTCTATACTACCACATTTGTAGTTGTATAAATTTTAAATCATAGATTATCCTCAATTGCTACATGTTAAATCCCATTGAATGTATTTCCCAAAAAGATAGTCCTACACATATTGCGGTAATATTTCAACCCCTTTCCAAGTATAGGCATCATGTTCTTTTAAAATATCCATATGATTATCTCCTTCAGAATAAATGATGCCTCAAATCTTTGATTATCTAAAGAAGAGAACCCTCTGTCAAATGGAATCATATTTGTGTAAAGTTAAAGTTACATCGTATAACTAATCTTTGAAAAATAAAATATATAGGTGGTATAACAAAATTTAATTGTATTTTTTTTTAATTTAAAAAATAAAAAATTAATAATAATATGTTGGCAGATGTTTTTACTTTAACATGTATGACATCAGAGCCTTCCACTCCCCATTGTCATTGTAGGTTATGCCTTTTAATGTAATTAAAGTTTAAACATTTAAGTGAAGTTGACCCATTTTACAGGTTTAAATACTATTAAAATTTATATATATAAAATCATAATTCATAAATAAGTAATAATTAAAAATTATATAACCAAATTAAATAAACATAGTCATAAAAATTATGTAATAACTAATTAATTAAATACTTAAAAATGCATCAATTTTTTTATCTTGTGCAATTTACATTTCATCCAATAGAGAGATGAGTATTTATTAATCATCATTCCATATTATTTGACAATACTATACTAACATATAAAATCAATACTATTAATCATCATTCCATATTATTTGACAATACTATACTAACATATTATGGGCTCTCGCATCATGCAGATAACTGCTCTGGATCCCGCACGCGCGACCTCAAAATTTGAAGCCAGTAGCCATGGAATCGGAGGTAGGCATGGATACGGTTAACGCTATGGGAGGGTCACCCTCTGTGTGTGGGGGAAGGGTTAAAATCACCCCTATTACGATTTCTTCAGTGGATGGGGGCTCTATCCTAGCTACGCATTTTGCTAAAGGTTCTCTAGTTCATGGTTCAGGCCTAGGCTCCAGGGGATGAACTTTTGCTGATGTGGCTACTTTCGAAGCTAGATTACATGATGCTCTTCCTCATGCATCATCTGGGTTTTCTCATGTTTCACCTATAAGTGCTATAAAACCTATTAGGGTAACTCTAGATCCTAAAACAGTTGATGAAATCTTTGAATGGGTAGAAGATCTATCTTCTCAGGCTGTTATTTTTCATTTCTGTGGCTTTTGGCCCTCTCTCGCAGATCTACATGGCTGGATCTTCAGGACCTGGTTGCCTCTTATTGAAGAAAATGTCAAAATCTTCCCATGCGTTAAAGGTTTCTTTATAGCTTTCTTCCAAAGATCTGAGGACAGGAGGATAATATTGTGCAACAATAACTTTTTATGGTAGGGCAAATATCCTCTCATGGCCAAATGGTGGTATATGGATTTTAATCCTCTTACAGAAACCTTTAATAAGATCCCTATCTGGGTTTGGCTCCCTAATCTACCAATACATCTTTGGCATGAATCAGTTTTTAAAACCATCGAAAATGCTATAGGAGATTTTTTATTTGTGGATGAAAATACTTCAGATTGTTACCATTCGACCTGCACACGCTTAATGGTTGAGGTGGATGTTTCTAAGGGCCTTCCTGAGGAGATTTGTCTGGATTCCCCAAGGGGTACTTGGACACAAATGTTGGATTTTGAGGGCTTACCTTTTCAGTGCAAAAAGTGCCACCTAACGGGTCATATTGTTGCTCATTTTATGGCTGGGAAATCAAAATCCAGACGAACACCTTCTTGGTGGTCTGAGGTTTCATCCAAAAATTACTTAGCTAAATAACCTGTGGAAGCTCCAATTGATCCCGTGATTGAAGGTAGTATCCATTCCGAGCCGATGGTTGAGGAGGATTCACTGGGGAAAGATTCTATTGAAGGTCTATGGTGATCGGGATTAGTGATCTTTCTAAGCCAGTTGTTGAGGAGACTTTGGTCTCTTCCCCTATTTTGGAGGAACTTCCTAGGAGCCAGTCTTTGGCTAGTTTTCATAAGGATTTTGCTAAGACATCTGTGTCCCCTGGGCTTCATGGATCATTGTCTTCTGAGGCATGGATTGCTAAGGCAGCTAAGGTAGAGGATGGATGGATAGTAGTTAAGAGGAAGAAGTCTAAGCCTTTAGTCCCCCCTCTAGATATGAATCTTCGATCATGTAAAAAAAATAATAAAAATCTCATTTGTATGGGAGGTTTTGTAGGATGTTGATCCTGTCTATTGGCGTTCCATTCTGTGTTTTGTTAGTTGTTACATCTGGTCTTTTTTGTTGTTTTCAGGTTCCTGTTTAACCTAGTTTTGCTCTTTTTGGTTGCAGGTTTCTTTTTAGAACCCTGGTTGTGCTTAAAGTTTTATCTCTCTTTTGATGTAAAGGGTTTTGGGGCCCCTTCAAAACCTACTTTTACCTTAATCTAAAACATATAAAATCAATTTTATGAGTATGATAATGATTGAAATAATTAAAATCAGATTTTTATTGAACTACAAACTTTTACAAGCAATCCTTTATCATCAAAGCCTCAAAATTATCTTTCATTGATGTCTTTGTAGGTATTATTACAATTAGTTATATTTTAAAATAACTTAACATAAATAATATCAAAATCATTCCTTAATACATCATAGCATTGATTACATTCAATATGATAAAGTCCAAAGTACAATTCATGATTCACAACCATGACAAAATATGTATTAATTGAACCACATTTATTTTGGATTGAACTTAAAGGTAAAATAGATATAACATTTCAATATTTACAATTTATAATCAAAATATCCCTTCAATATTAGTTATAAATATAATTACATTCATTTATCTAATTAACTAGAATACATTATACAAAAGAAGTATTCCAATGTGAAAATATCGAGAACCAATAAGAGATCACACTAAACCTAAAGAAATGGAATAGGACAGGGAAATAATAATCACATTGATTTACTTCCAACCATAGATTACATTGGTTCACCTGCATTCCTCTCATAACCTAAGAGTCACCTTACCCTTCACAAGGAAGGTAAATGCATAAAACCTATTTCAATAGAGAGTGTTCCATATATAGAAACACCTAACTATGTGCAACCTAATCCCATTATGATATATATAAATTAATGAATTGTAAATTAATGAATAAATTCCCAAAATATTTGGTATTAATTTTTTTTTGTCATAAAGTTTGAAATTCAAATAGTGACACCTAATGTATCTAGATTCATAAAAAGGGTGTGTTTGGTAACCTAAAATAACGAGATCAATATTTTTAAACCCTATAGAGGAACCCATACCCATTAATATAAATTTTTAGTGATAACTAGACTCGTCCCCTATCCTTATAGTATCATTATCCAATACTCATTATATATTTATGTATAGCTAATCAACTTGATCAACCTTCTATAATCCCACACTACATGATGGGTAATATCTAAAAATAAAGTATGACTCAATATGTGAACAACCTATACAAATTATGTGATTGATAATGTAGTGCATTAGTTTATCATACCACTATGTGACACATTATTACCACTTCACCTAGGATTGTAAAATCCAAGAAACCTAGGTTCTAATTACTAATAATATTATTTAAACTAGTAAGGAAAACATAGAAATCCTAGATTTTATTTTCATAATAAAAACGTGTTCCAAGCTTCAACACAAAAAGAACCCAATGTGAGACCCATATTCATACATTGCTTACCCTGATATAATTGGTATTGTAAACACATATTATTGAGACATGCATTTTATGTTGTTGAGACACTAAATGTTATTGATCCCTTATGTTTGATATATAGTTTCTATATCTTATGTGATGATGATAATTTTCATATGCCAAAATAGTCATATACTTAGACTAGATTATGATTATATTCATCATGATGTCATTTTAATTACTCTATGTTCTTTATTCATATTGATGAATATTGGTTCCATAATACTAGAGCTATTGTTACTAATCATGTATTTGATTATGCATATGTTTAGAAAATTAATATTAGCTTATTACCATTGATATGTGATTCCTTTGATATGGTACATATGTTTATATGATTCATATTATCTTATTACCATTAATATGTGATGCCTTGGATATGGTATGTGCTTGTTGTGTGAATTGAGATCACATTTATTTTTTATATTATGCAAATTTGACTTCTTAAGGTTGGGAATTTTATGTGCACAATGTTGTATAGGTGATAGTGGAGGTTTATGATGGAACTAGGACTATGCTAGGAATGAGAACATTATGGTTAGAGTGGTTATATGCATACTTAACCCTTCCACTACCTAAACCACTCGTTGTATCATTTTGGACCTAGTTATAAGTGTAGTATTACTTGACCCTCCTAGAACTATTTACCCACTTGGATACTATTTAAACATTTTCTTCTTAATATTATGAGTTTTATTGTATTCATAAAGTATTTTTAAATCCACTTAAGTGATCCCCTTTCATCAAGACTTGGATGGATTGGAAAATCCAACCTTTTAAAGTGTCACAAAGTTGGGTTTAGATATTTTATATTGATATTTATGTCATTAGACTAATAGGAAGGTTGGATAGTCTTTAAAAGTGCCTTAGATGACTTTTGAGTCAGCCCATTTCCATTTATGGCATTGGATAGTACATTTATTTATGAGTTATGGACTAGATCACTTGCCCACATTGGCTTTTAAGTGGATTTATGGAGACATAAAACTTTTTGATCATGAACTAAGGGATGGGAAGGGACACATTTCACCTTCCCATTAGCTTGTATATAATTTTATTGATCCTATATGAGTAATTAAAGCTTTCATTTATAGGAATTTAACTCATTTTTAAAATTTGTAAATTTGGAGTGAAGAAGAGGAGGATCTTAAGGAATAGCTTAGATAAGGATGAGCTTATACATTTCCCATTATGGTAGAGGTGTTATTAAGTGGACCAAAGAATAAAATAAGGTAAGCTTCATCTCCCCATTTTCATTAATTTTATTTTATTAAAATTATCTTTCTCCTTTCCTTTGTTTAGAATTTTCAAGAGGTGTAAGGCCATTTAGCTTAACCTCTTTCTTTATTTATATTCCATGGTTGTTCCAATGGCCACCACGTTATTTTAATTCCAATTTTGGATTGGATATATATTATCAATACTATACTCTTGGTTTTTTTATGACATTTTCTTGTCTTAAAATGTCAGAATTATGCTGCTAATATTGTGTGTGCATTTGCATGCTTTTTATTCACTCTCACGTATTGGTAATGGAAAGTGGAATAAATTCATGATGCTTTCTATTTAGTTTGATTATATATATTTTATGTTAAAATTGGACATTACAATGCACCAATACTTTTTATTTAGCATGGTATTAGGTGTTTATGCCTTACCATGGCCAAGAGATTATATAACAAAGGTGATTTATCCCCACATTATTTTTCTCCTTTGGTGGGCATTTTTGGTGTTGGAAACACCTTATGAATACTTATATATTTTGGTGTTTGATATTTTTTTTCCTTGTATTTTTATTTTGGGCATGGAATTATATTTTGTGTATTTGTACTTATAACCTCCTAAATGCTTTTCCTAGTGAGCATTCCTTGTCTAGTATTGTTACCATCTAAACCTATTCTATCAACTTTTATACCTTAAACCATGATTTGATGATGCCCAAAGCTAGGAGTCTTAGGATTAGAGGTGCCTAAGTCTATCACCAAATGATGGAAAAATTATGGGATGAAATCCCCTCCTTTTTTTGTCCTTATGATTATATGTGGAGTCCATGTGAAGATAAATTATTCAAAAATTTGTATGTATTTATAAATATATTATATTGGATATTTGAGAGCCATGTTATTATTATTATTTTATTTTAACATATGTTTATATCAGAAGGAAAGTTTTAATAGTCACTAGAAATATCATGACATTTATTATCACATGCAGAGTCTTCCTAGTGAGTGTATTAGATTATAGAAGTAATGAAAAGATTATCTTGTGCTCAAAATCAAATGTTTTCTCTATCATAAAATGCAAAATTCATTGATTAGGGTGATTCCAAGGAAGGATAGATGAATTCATATAAGCTTTAAGCACTTAAAATCATTCCAATTTATACCAATTTTTATTTTACTATAAATTAGGGTTAATTTAAGAATTTATGCAATTTACAACATAATATTTGGGGTTACAAGTGAATTTATATTAATATTTAAAATTTATGCTCTAAATATCCTAACAACCCCTTTGTAAAGTAATAAAACTTTGTGAGAATTTTAAGCCTATAAAATGAGTCATTCATATGACTAAAACAATTTTATAATAATCTTGGTAAAAATTAGGACCTAAAACTGTTGGTTTCATAACTTTTTTTGATATGTGGTTCTCTAAATATTAATTTTTTGAAGCTTACATGTCTGTAGGGTATTTTTAATTTGACACATACTCTTCTAAATTGCACTTCCTCATTAAATAGTTAATTTTTCTAAAATAGAGTGGCAAGTCCACATGGACCATGTACTATTTGTATTAATTCTTTAAGGGTGGAGTGACTATATTCTAGTGGCTTATAAGTTGTGTAGTTTTTGTAGCTATTATGTGTGTTAAAGGTTGTGATAGTTTAATGTTCATGAAATTATTTAAACTAAAATAATAATGTAAGGAAATAGTAGTAATTATAACTAAAAACCTATCCATTTTATAAAACAAAATAATATATATAAATAAATTTTAACTTTAGTTTAAATAAATTAAAACTTATAACTTTGTTTTTTGAAAACCAAAACCTTGACAGTTAATGTTCCTAATTTTGTTCCTTCTATTGCAAATACCTAGTGTCTTATAGGTGGGATGTACCCAAAAGGTACCCCCTTAGATTTTTTATGCTATTACACACTATATGATTTTTGAGACTTGAAACTATATAATTTTTTATTTATGACCCTTTTTTACTTAGAAATTCCTTAGACATCTTTTACAACCTAGTAGACCTATTTTGCAGCCATGATTGTGAAGACCCATTAGATCTAAGATAAGGTAACCCAAAAGGAACCCCATAATTTTTTTGTCCCCTTATTCATGAAAGTGTACTTTGGACCTAAAACTTCTTGATTTTCACTTTATGATTATTTTGTCCTAGGGAGGCCTTTTGGGCCTTTTTGGCTATCACAAGCTCTTGGGAGCCCCAAAATGGGTTGAGAAACAATGGAACCCTTGCTAACTTTGTGTCACCCTTCAATATAAGAAAAATTTAAAAATATGAAAATTAAATTTTTTTTGAACTTTTACCTTTAAACTTTGTTGAGGGCCATTAATGGTTGTGGAGGAGATTGAAGTTTCCCAAACCTATTTAGAAATCATGGGAGACTAAGACCTCCTAGAAGATTTCCATTGAATTGGGTACCTGAAAAATAACCTCCCACATATTTCTTTCAACTTATAAAATTGAAATAATATGAAATATTTTTTTTTATAAATCTCTATATAATATTCTTTCCTTGACTTTAAGTTAAAAAAAATTAATTATAACTTAAGTGTGAATCAAGCTTAGTGATTGGCTAAATTCATTTGGAGATTATTTTTAACACCACAAAGAGTTAAATAATATAGTTAGAGCCTGTGATTACTTTATCCCACCTCACATTAATTGAATGATTATTTTTGGCCTTGGGTTCATTGGCCTACTAGACTAACTTAGAGAGTTATAGGTTTGTTTAATATTGTGTAGGCCAATTAGAGCAAGTGGGGGAAACATGTTTGTGTAGAGACAGTGTAGCCACTTGCACATTTATATCCTTGTTGTCTAAGAATATGAGTTTGTTTGGATGCATTATGTGTCTCTTACCATGTTTTTGGCTAGCCATTGGGCAATGCATCTATGTAGGATGTGCATTATACATTATTAAAAAATATTGACATGTTTTTGTGTGTGTTTCAATTGTGTCAATTTTTGGGCATGATATTTTTATATCAAAGCACATATAAAACACTAAGACTTCTAGGGATCATTTTTTGGTACCATTTATTCCATAGTGAGTTTATGTGTGTACTTATTGGGTGTTATGCCTCATTGATAAGGTAAGAATAATACACATGAAGAGTTCCTTGGACTATGGAATATTTAACCAAGTAACAAATGCTTGGCCTCTTATTTTGGCCTTTATTATTGATAGACCCATGTTAATATTTTTTGAACATCCACCCATATATTTTAATAGATGAGGTTTGATGAAGGCTTGTAACAAGGTTCCAACTAGGTGTTTGAAAGTCATATGGCCCAAAGGTCCAAGTGAGTAGTAGATCATAAATGAGCTCTTTTGTGTTAGGTTAATGGGATTGTCCCATGACTATTGGCATATGCATATTACCTTGGAGGACATATTATATGACATATTTGATAGCTTGATCTTGGATCTTAAGCCCATGGAGAATGACCTCAAGTAGATAGTAGATTGTCTTGTATGTCTATGTTCTAGATGGGCCTCTTCAACTTTAGTGACTTGTTTTCAATAAAATGCTTTCATTCCATTTAAGTAGAGTGTGATAGAGAGTTTATTGATGTCTCTCTCACCTTGGGTGATGATATTAGAAAGGATATGAATGAAATAGTGAATCCATCCCCTTTTTCATTAGTTTTTAATTCTCAACTTGTGATTAGTTACATGAAATGTTTGGTTATTTTAACTCCTTAGGCCAAAAGGCTTGTCTCTTTGGGTCACATATGGTTACATGTAATTATGGACATACTTGGTTTATATGATGTATAAAGAGCCTTATGATGTTTCAAATAGGTTTACACTTGAAACTTATCTCTGTACATGTCAATGTTATTAGATTTATTCCTAATATTATGTGTTGAACTAGTGATTCCACATGGATGGACTTGATAGGGAGCCTCATGTGGGTCACTTTTTTTTCCTTTCCTTATGGTAATGGTATTTGTATAATTTTTATAATGATACATGCCTTATTTTAGCTACACTTTGGAGAGACTAACCTTTGGATTTGGATATCAATGTTGGTTGGAGAGAAAAATGGATCATCTTTGAGTCATCTTAGCATAAATTAGGTGTGATCATCGACTTAATTAAAGTGATGAATGTGTTAGATTGGTATTATTATCTCTTGTGCATGTTTACTCGATAACCAAAGTATACATATCTAGGTTGGATGTCAATATCCAAATGTTGTGGTCAATAAATGTTTAAGATTATGACCCTTTTTTTATTACTTGGCTATTTGAGAGCCATGTTATTACGAATATTTTATTTGAACATATACACATATTGGAAGGAAATTTTTAATAGTCATTAGAAATAACAAGATGATTCTTATCAATTATGTACCCTTTCTATTGAGTGTATTGGAATGTAGAAGTAATGAAATTTTTTTTCCCAAAATCAAATTATTTATGTTGTATTAGACATTTATATCTCTATAGTTTTACATGAAACTAAAATCAAATGTTTTCTCTTTCTTAAAAATGTGAAATTCATTGATTAGGGTGATGCCAAGGAAATATAGATGCATTCATACAATTTTTAAACACTTAAAATCATTCCAATTTATCCCAATTTATATTATACTATAAAGTATGAGAAATCTAGGATTTTATGTAATTTACAACATCATTTTTGGGGATATAGGGTAATTTGTATTAATTTTTAAAGTTTATACTCTAAATCTCCTTATAACCCCTTCATAATTAAATATAATTTTGTGCACTTTTTAAGAAATTAAAATGAGGAATATAGGTTCCCATAACTATTTCAAAATAATATTTATAAAAATTTAGACCCGATGCCATTGGTTTTGTAATTTTTTGATCTGTGGTTCTCCAATAATGAATGTTTAAAAGTTGCCTCTCAATAGGGTAGTGTTTATTTGACACAAGCCCTTCTAGAATGTGTGTGACATCTGGAAACTATCTAAAATATAGTAATGGTCCACAATGGGACTTTACCCTATTTGTATTAATCCTTTAAGTGTGGAGTGATCATATTCTAGTGGCTTATAAGCTATACAATGTTTATAACCATTATATGTGTTAAGGGCTGTGGTGGTTTAATAATCATGTGAATATTAAATTTGACAATGATCATGGTAGAAATGGAGGCCAGTATAGCTAACCACTTACCCATTTTATAAATTAAAAAAAAAAATCTTGATATATATTTAAATTTAAACTTTAATTTCATTAAAGTAAATCTTGTAACAATGTGTTTTAAAAACTAGAACTTTGGTAATTAATGTTGTTGGTTTTATTCCTTCTCTTAAAAATAATTTATAGCCTAGAGGTGGGATTTCCCCAAAATGGGCCCCTATATTTTTTCTTCTCTTACAAAATATTATTTTTGAGACCTGGAACTTCATATTTTTCTATTTATGACCCTTTTTACTTAGAAATGCCTTATGCCTCTTTTACAACATAATAGACATGTTTTACAACTATGATTGAGGATAAAAAATGGCTCATAGGTGGAGGAACCATAATGGACACCCTCAAAGCTTTTTCCTATTCCACATGAAATTGGTTTTAGGACATGAAACTTCTTAGTTTTCACTTTTAGCTTATTTGTCCTAAAGAGGCATTTCAGGTCTTGTTGTCTATCATGAGATCCTTGGAGCACCAAAATAGGTTAACTGAAAATGGGACCCATAATAAAAAAAATTATACTAAATTCTAAGACAAATTTAAAAATATTAAACTTATAATTTTCTAAATTTTCACCTTAAACCTTGTTGACAGCCATTAAGGTTGTTTTGGAGCTTGAAGCTCCCAAAACCTGATTGAAAATCATGTGAGTCTAGGACCTCCTAGAAGCTTTCCATTGATCTTGGTACCTAAAAAATAAACCCCAATATTTATGTCATATTATAAAATTTAAATTATATTAAATTATTTTTACATAAATATTATAGACTCCATTAATGGTAATCATCCAGGGCTGAGGAAGGAGAGGGGGATTTTTATGGAAAAAATAATTTTCTAACACCTCCTCCCTCCTTGAAAAATTAAAATTTTATACTCAATTACTAATTTTTATACCTTGTGTCCTCTATGATGTTATTTATGTCACATTTTAATTTGACTAGATATGATGGTCAAGGTTGAATCAATCAAACGGTTGAGATGGAGTGCTCCATCATTTAGGGGCTTATCTGGGATATTTTAGACCCCTTTTTAAGGTCATATTATGATTTTAAACCATAAATCAAGATAGTTAAATATATTATTGGATTAATAATATATAAATGAATAAGCATAATGGTAATAAATAGATTTGTAGTAAGCCAATTAACTTTAAACTATGATAAACATTGTTTTGAATTTAAATGTTGAGATACACTAAAAATAACAAGTACAACTATTGATTGATATTAGAATTAAGTATAACCAAGGATACTTAGTTGGTTTACTATGTACATTAAATTATTATATTTAATATTATGGAAGTGGACTAGATCTGGATTTTAAATCAATCATCAGATCTCATGCATAATTTGTTTTTCTTTGTCAAATGATCAACCCTAGTTTCATCACCCTTCATGTGACTATGGGAAAAATATGTTAGTGGGAACATGGTGTAAATCTACCCTAAGTACCCCTATGTAAATTTATTATACCTATATATCCAATAATCTACATAGGACCTCATACTTATCTAGTTACCCCCTACATGTTGGCTTGTGTGTAGATAAGGATGTAATGTGTGATAAGCAAGTGCATAGAGTGACCTAGCTTATATATTGATAAATATGACTCATGGAATGATCCTTTAGTACTTCAAAATTATAGATGTACTATGACTAATATTGTAATATGAAATAATAGGTAAGTTTTTCTCACTTGAATATTTGATTTAATAATTTTGGTAAGTTTTCTTGTGATTTATTAGGTCTGTGCTAGGAGAGCATTGAATGAGGGTTGATATTGTATATATCAATCCATTTTGGAAATTTCTCACATTAAATCACTTAGTAAAATCACAAATACACATTATAATTTGAAATTTTATGACTCTAGGGCATTTTAAACTTAGTTTGGCACATGACATTAGCATCAACATAGGCATCTATTTGGGACACAATGTCTAGGAATCTAGAAAATAGGTATACGTATAAAACACGTAGAGGATGATAATGATCATGTTAATAACATTTTGTACTATATAAAAGGACCAATTATTAGAATAGCATTAGTTAGACTAAGATATAATAAATAGGCAAAAGAGTATAAAATGTGAGCCTTTCAATAGTGGAAAGGTCTTAGAACTAAAGGGTACAACCATGAGATGTGTTTTCTAGGTATACAAGACTCAAGTACTATATACTTTGGATTTAGTGTCTATATTTTGCCCACTTTAATCTAGTAATTAAATTTATAGTTTAAATGAAAAGAGATGCATACATGACTATTTATAACACACCTTACCTTTGCGTGAATCTCACTTGAGTGTTTTGATGGTGACTAACTTGTAACTAAAAGCATGTTACAACATATAATCAGTGCATATAATTTATATTTTAAAATAATTTGAAATGATTGAACGTAAAGAGAGAAAGATTAGGAGCACACTTGTGTATTGATGCAACCATCTTTCATTTTGGTAATTTGATTTGAAACTATGTTTCATTATGTAAATTTGAAACTAATATTAGGAAATGTGTGTGTGTATGTGTGTGTGATTATGTGTGTTTGTGTGTTGTTGCTTTCACAACATGCCCCATTTTTAGACAAAAATGAGGACCCTCTTTTTTTCTTTGAATTTCGGTCTTATTCCTTAAGGAGTTCATTGTGGTTACTATTTTAAATCAGATTTCTTAGAGATGATGCATGTTCTACTAGATGTGAAGATTCAAACCAAATTCGCTTCATTATTTTAACTCTACATTATTAAAAACTTGGCATGGAAGTTGACATTTTGGGCTGCTTTGATTTTAATACCTAAATTGTCATAAGTCTAGTAATTTTCAACTTGCTTGTTTTCTTAGTTTTAAAACATAGTTTACATCTCCATTTTAGATTATTTCACCATAGGTTTTTACAAACTATCTGACTTTATAGAGTTTTATTTATTCTTTTCCTAAGCAATTTGACCCATTTTGTTTCCTTTTGATTCAAAATGGATAAGTTTTTTTAAGTATTTATCCTTTTACTTAGTCACTTTTCATTAAAATGGATGAAATTGGCTCGTGTAATGAGTAAGTGACTAAGTCACTACTCAATTGTCATTTTATATACTTAGTTACTTTTTAGCTTTTGCCTTAGCTATTTTATTCAAATTTACTTAACTATTGGATTTTAAATCAAAGATTGCTAATTGGGATTCATTTATTCTTTGCCTGTAGATACCTAGAGAATTTGTTATTCAACATGGCAACCTTTTTTATCTCTAAACAACCCAAATCCTCCCAATAAGTCTTTCAAGACTTAGTTGATTTTACAAAAGTTACTCAACATCACACATCGATCTCCCAGTAGTACCTAACATGTTTGAGAATATTTCAAAGATTTATTCAATTTTCCATGAATTTTGTCTATGATTATCAACATTAACAAAGATCTAGGTGATTAGACAAGTGGATGAGTAGGATGATACCACATGGTGTATTCCTACTACTCTACTCTCCTAGAGATTTTCATGCAGAACAAAAATGATGTGAGATCCCCAAGCAAGTGGATGATTGAGATATTTTTTCATATTGAAATACTAATAATCTTTATTCCAATTGTAGTTCATTAAAGTAGATCAATATGTTAAGGTAATGGGTGAATGAGATCATGATGCATGGTGAAACATTGCATAGTGGCAGAATAAATAGTCATCATGTACTTAAAGCTTCAACCAATAAATAGAGAAGTGAAGAGAAGATTCATGGTAAGGAACACCATTATAGCTAAAGGCACATTGGATACACAAATAAAAAAGCATTATCCTAAAATTTATAGCCCATCTGGCCATCAAAACTATCAAAATACCTAAGAGAGTGAGGAGGCTATAAGGTTAGAATGGGGCTCACAAAGACAAAGCCAACCACACAGTGAGGGCAAATAATAGGGAAAGTGAGGAGAATCCATATGGTAGGGTCCCATAAAAATATATGACACATTAGTTGAGTAGATAACAAATTACTAGCTTAAAATTGATGGCTCATCTAGCCATCAAAACCATCAGGAGGCATGGCTCTAAATACATAAGATGTGGTAGCTAGCTATTTTGATGTGATAGTAATTGAATTCCCCATCAAAATTCATTTTTTATTTGGTCTAACTTGGGTATCGATATTTTCATGATATAATAGAATAGGATTCACCCCCAATGGACCTTGAGTGGGCATGCTACATTGATGATTACTGAAACTACCCTCATTGGTGGGTGAATTCAAATTTAAACTTCATTTCAAACTCCTTAAGCCTATGTGCCTATTTAAGATTAGATCTTGTGCCACAATAGGGGCTGGATCTATGTGTATTATAAAAGGATACAAATATAACTAGACATTTTTTTACTTTTTTAGGATAATTTCTTCCCTTTATCATTTTAGCTTATAGTTACATAGTTATTTTATGAGTATTTGATGATTGTATGAATTCTCAATATTATTAATCAAAAGGAATATTTGGATAATCAAAATGTTGTCAAGTCTAAGTATATATTCTCTATGCACTTTTATGGTAGTGATTCCCTTATTTCTTTTAAACATTCTCTCTCCCATATTCTTATACCATCTTTAGTTGGAGTTGTTCTAAGTCTAGCTCAATTAGAGATAGGTTTAAATAGTGATTTATTCAATCAGATAGCTTAGAGTTCATTTTTATTTATAATAAGAATTTTTACCTCTTTAACTCTAATATTTTTCTTTTTTTATAATTAGTTTAATCTAGGGATATACCAATTTAAATTCAATTGTCTATCTTGGTTGCTTTTATCATTCTAACTTAGAAGTTTCTCATTGTTATTATATTTTTACATTATTAGACATGATAAAATAATGAGAGAAGTCATCTTATGAAATGAATTAAATCTTGGAATCTTGAAAATTATTGTATAATTTAGTTAGAGTAAAATATTTTGATTCAAATCATTAAAATAGGCCCCTTGACATGGCATGGTCATAATGAGCCGACTGGGTTACCTGATGTACCAAGACCTAGTAATTGAGACCTTGGGGAGATTTTTTCACTCAAGTATCTAATTAGGAGAGGAAAGAGATTAAAAACCCCTTCATCTAATTATTTTCTACATGTCAAAACTTACATCAACATGTTATAATGCTAGAAGGAGGGCCTGAACCTCTGCTTTAAATTCATTAGTTGAAGATTTCAGAAAATGAATTTTAGAAGCCATATATCCCACTAAGCTAAAGCTTATCTTAAGCTAAAGGGAGGAATAATTAAAACTTGATCAAAATCTACTATGGATAATGTAGAGATCTTAGAACTCCTTAACCATAGAATACCAAAACCAAGAGTTAACAAAGGGAAAGGGAAATTTAATCTTGTCAATCGATCTTCAACTATTACATATATCCCTTTCATTGATCCATTTTTTATCCCTAGCCTTTACTAATGGAAAACATGGCCTAGCTTGGATAAGGAGGTTTTTTCCTTATGGTTTTCTAGGGCATAGCTCAATATTTACCCAAAAATCTAGATAATTTATCTCCCAAGTTCATAATGGGATGTGTGTAAACTGTAAAGGAACATATTCAAGCCTTTAAAGACATTCTAATGATAACCTAGGTTTAATATGCAGATGTTTCCTATAGATTATTATCCTTTGGATAATCAACATATACTTGGTATCTTGGATTGCCTAATGGGTATACTACTATGTGGGCTAAGTTAGAATCCATATTTGTAAACCATTTCATAGTTTCCATTGACCCCTTAGTCTTACATCATTAATATTTAGCTACCAAGAGGGAACATAATGATCCCATGATTATGTTCAATTCTCAATTCCATAATATGTACCAACATTTTAAGGACCCTTACACCCAGGTCAAAACAACTACCATATAGACCTACCTTAGAGTTCTAGATTTGATAACCTCTATGTTCCTTAGGAAGGCCTGATAACCTTAGCATCATTATATTTGGCCTCTAATGAAGTTATTAACATTGAAAAATAAATGATTTTTAAAGGCTATGGATTTGAACCTTTGCTCTCATTGGGTCATACAGTGTGTATAACCAAATACCAATGATTAACCAAGACCTACAACAACATACTCCATTAATGAATCCTATCCTAGGATCCCTATATGTAAGCCCTAATATAATTTAAAATATGACTCCAATTAACTATCAACTTAATGGTATACCTTACATTCATCCTAACCATGTAGTTTCCTAGATGAACAACTAGTAGTTGATCCTAATAGATTATAATAATGTTACTATTGCACCAACCATTAGTGGATAAATTGTGTCTAGAAGTACCTAGCATGCCCTTACATCTTACTTAAAACCCTAATTCTAGGATAAAAACACTCACACCCATGCACATACAACTAGCCTACAACCTTAATTGAATAACCAACCCACTACTAGTATAGATTTAGAAGTGAGCAATCTGAAACAATTATTTCAAAATCTATCTAATGATCTAACTAACCTACAAAACAAGGGGCTCAAAATTCTAGTTATAATGCTAATAACTAGTCTCATGGTAAGAATTTAAATTTATAAATACCCATAGGTAATGGAATTCCAAAACTAATAATGGGAATGTGACCAATCCCCTTGATGGTGGAAATCACTATGAATTTTATTGACCTAGCCTTAAATACTTGGTTCAGGTTGCACAATATTAAAGACCACATAGAAAATAACTATGTAGAATTCATAACTACTTCAAAAATATTCTAAAAGGAGGTGGATAACATGGAAATTGTGCCTAATCCTGGTGATAACTATAACCAAGAGGGGGAGAACCCAAACATGGCCTTTGTTTTAGACACAAATTTACCTTCAAAGATGAGAATGATTATGAGGACAACTTAGAGGAGGTCCATGCTTTTAGATAGTTCTAGAGAGGGAACAATTACCAACTATGGAGTAAGTCATCCAACCCATTAACCACCTCTACTTTTCCAAATAACACTTAGGTTCTACCTGATGTGAATTTTGGTAATAATTCTCCTCTAACTAGAGTACCTCCAACTTCTTATCCACCTAGAAATCCTACTATATATACTCCAGATAATAAGAAACCAAAGAAAAACAAACTTAGTTATGATATAGTTAAATATCTTAAGAAAATTAAAGCCAATATAAATATGTATGAGTTGATTTATAATTCTAATCAAAGAGAATTATTTTTAAAAGAGTTGTTTAGTAATAAAGGGAAAAAACCTACTAATGTTTCTCATGCACATGTAGCTCTCTACAAGAAGAAGAATGAAAATAATTTCCTCTTAATAATTAGGACATTTTTAAAAAACTTACATAACTATTTGGTTGATTTATGTACTTTAAGGAATGTCATTCCTTACACCATCTGCCAGTAATTAGTCCTAACACTAGTGAAGTCAAACTAAAAGGTTGTTCAATTAGATAAAATAGAGAAAAAGGTAGTTGGGGAGATCAATAATGTACTCATGCAATTGGATTCTAATCTTAAGATTTAGTAATTCATAAATATCTAAGTGGTGTATATCTATATGCTATAACATGCTATTGAGTTATGACTAGTCAAAGACTTTGAATGACAACATCGAAAATGATCTCAGCCACATGTGGCTACATTAGCATGGTTTTCTTAGCCAAATTAGGATAATACAAGAACACAATGTGGTTTATATGATCAAGTATAATAAAATAAATGAGATCATATATGAGGAATATAAAATGGGAGTGTGTTTATTAAACAAAGAGGAAGGAATGCATGCATCCTTCTCTATCAACATGCTCACTATGTAGTAGACCTTAGAGGTGGAATAGTTAGATCTTCTATATGAATAATACTTTGGCAAAGTGTCTAAGTTAGTAATCTTCCCAGATATCCCCTTCATATATGATATCTTAGGGCATGACAAATCAAATATAAGTGAATAATGTTTGATTTTTTCACAAATGAATCAAAGTAATAACACAATCAAGGATGACAGATTAAAGTTATCTATTCTCTAGGAGTTTAGTGTTACAATAATGTTACCCCTACCTAATATGCTAGTGCAAGTAATAATATTAGACTTATGGACCTTAAAATTTAATGGTTCAAATTATAAAAGTGGATATAGTATCAAGATCAAATTAATTAATCCATGAGGGAGTCTTATCTAGATCCCTATCATTTGTAGTTCAATTATACCAACAACATGACTAAATACAAATCATTGGTCCATGGTCGTTTATTCACACTTGGAAAGAAAGTAAATAATATCAAAGTATTTGGTGACTCTAAATTGGTAGTTAAATAGGTAAGAATTTAGTATTCTAAAAACGATAGACACTTCTCTAGGTATCATAGCTTAGTTTAGAACCTAATTGAAGACTTTGATGCCTCTTAAATTCAAACATTTCTTAGATAAATTAATTATGTTGTAGATGCATTGGTCACTGTTGTGAGTACTTTAGAACTGATTATGTATTCAAGATTGAGAAGATTCTCAAAATATATAGTCGTTACCCCCTCAATCTTGAATAATATCAACAATTTCCAAGTCTTTAATTATGACCAACACATACTAGAATTCATCACCAATGCTAAATTATTTGCATATAAAACCATTGATGAAGATGGTTGAGAATAATTTTAATTGGATGAAGATGAGGTGATAAAATTGAAAAAAAATAACATACCCAAAGGAATTATCTCACTAGAATGGCTATAATATATGTATTATCATGAGAAAGATAGGGAATATACCATTATCAAGGGTAGGCATCATGATCAGCATAACTTAGGTGGTGATAATCAAGAGAAGAACATGATTTTAGGCACCACTTTCACCTCAAAATATAAGTGAGACTTTACACAAACTCTCCAAGAATTCAAAGACATGATAGTATGGGGATATGAATATATCAAGGTCTTTGACACCTCTATTTTCATGCACACAACCCTCCTCAATCCTAGATTCAAGCCATTTAGGTAAAGATAAAGGCATGTGAATCTAATGTTAGAGCCTTTGATTTTTTAAGGAGTGCAAAAACCACTAGTAGTAAGGATCATCTTCCTAGTGAGACATTCTACATGGGTGGCAAACCTGGTACCAGTGAAGAAAAAGAACGAGGACATCAAAATGTGTGTTGATTTCTATAACCTCAACAAAAAATTTGAAAGGGATAACTACCCATTGCCTTCATTAGATGAGGCATCACAGATTGTAAATGGTGCCCAAATGGTGTCCTTCTTGGATGAGTATTCATGCTACAATCAAGTGGTGGTAAATTATGAAGATAAAATCAAGACAACTTTCACTACCATGTGGGGCACCTATGCATATAAAAGAATGCCTTTTAGATTGAATAATGTAGGTGCCACTTTAAAGAGGGATATGGATATTGCATTTAAAGACTTAATGGGAAAGTGCATAGTTGTCTATATGGATGACCTCATAGTCATATCCAAAAAGAGATCAGATCATGTAAAGGATTCAAGGAAAGTGCTACAAATATATAGAGACCATAGGTTTTCATTAAATCCCTAGAAGTGTATAATTAGGGTAACTAAAGGCAAGATGTTGGGCCACATTATCTCTAAGAGGGGAATATATATAGATCTTGATAGAGTGGAGGTGATCTTGAAAATCCCACATCTTAACACTAAGAAATAGCTTAAGATTTTCTTTAGCAAGATCAAATTCATAAGAAAATTTATCTCAAGTTAGTTGGACTATTGAAGGATGCCAAGGTTAGAATATTAAAGTAAATATGGCCTTCTACCAAATCAAGGTCACCATTATTAACACACCCATACTCATTAGCCTAGAATACACAAAACCCTTCTACCTATACTCATTTACATCAAAACACTCTATGGATTCTATGTTAACTCATAAGAAAGAGCTGGGGGATGAAAGACCATTGTCTTTATTGAGCTTCCCACTCAAGAATGTTGAACTCAAATATTATAGACTTGATAAATAGGTCTTCACTTTAATCAAGGATGTTAAAAAGTGTAGACATTACATTATATGTAATCAATTGTTTTTTTATGGTACCTAATCCAACTATGAAGACTATATTAATGCAGAATGAATTGGGAAAGAGATGTGATAAATAGATGGCCATACTTCTAGAGTTTGATTTAGAGCTTCATTAAATGAAGATTGTTCAAGGTCAAGTACTTTTTAAAACCATCACTGAGACAAATCCCCAAATTATTTTCCAGTATTACTTAGTACATGACATCATAGATGATGTTTGGTATATGGACATAGTCATATATTTGTTGGATAATGAGTGTCTTAGGCACTTGAATTCCACTCAACATAGAAAAATATGGTTGAGGAGTATCTACTTCATGATTAAATATGGCATACTCTATAGGATAAATCATGAAGGTATATATATGAGATGCCTGGGTAAAGAGGAAGTGACTAAAGTACTTAGATATTTCCATGGGAAATATGGAACCAGTCATGGTTCACACAGAAGTACCACTCACCAAATACTATGAGTAGGTTACTATTGGCCACATATTTTCAAAGATGCTCATTTTCATATGAATTTTTAGACCTAAAAAGTCATTGTACCTCATGAATTCACCCCAAATATGCCACTACTATCAGTTATCAAAGCTCAGCCCTTTGCTAAGTTAGGATTGGAATTTGTGGGAGTCATCAATGCCAATTTCTCTATTGGCCACAAATTCATCCTTATAGTGATAGATTCCTACACTTGCTAAATTGAAGTTCAATTATTCATTAATTTCACTTCTAACATAGTCATTTAATTCTTGAAGGAACATAGTACCACAAGGTTTGGTATGCCCACCATGTTGGTATGGGACAATGGTCCAGCTTTTTCATCCCTATAATTCTTTGAATGGAATTATGATCATTAGGTAACTCTTAAGTTTTATTAAAATCATTATCAAAAAGGTAATGGATTGGTTGATTCCATGAATAATAATTTAATGAATGTAATTACAAGATTTTAGGAAAAAACCCAAGGGATTGGCATAACATGCTTAAATTTTCTTTATGGGTAGATAAAACTAGGATCAAGTCTAAATTGGAGACCTCCCCCTATCATCTAGTATATCACCATGATCTAATATTCCTAACCAATTTGAAGAACCCTACATATATATTCATAAAATATTACATGTAAATTAATTATCTAATTAAATTTTTCCTCTTGAACCTCATGCAGTTAGAATAAAAATGAGATGCAACCTTATTAAACTTTAGTAGACATCAAGAAATAGTCAAACATTGGTTTGAAAAAAGAGACAAAGTGAATGCCTTTTAGATATCAATTTTTTTCTTTTTATGGGATAGGTCTCATGAAAAAAAAGGACAACATGCAAAATTTGATGCATTATGGCTTGGCCCCTGCCGAATTTCTAAAATCCTGGGTGAGAATGAATTTAGCCTAAGGTGTATTACTAATAATAATGTACCATTACTTTTCAATTCATAATTTCTCAAGCACTAATTCTAGGCTTGAGTGGCTTGGAAGCCCCTATAAATAATGTATCTTGTGATTTCTATTTCTCTTTCATGTTCCTTGTTTGTTAGCTTATGCTACCTTTGGTTTATTTTTTGTTTTCATTATTAGGTTTACCCCAACTATTTTTCTCATGCATTCCCCTTGTTGATCAAATAAATGAAATGGATGGTTATTACAAGAGTAAACATGGATAGCACTCAAAGAAACTAGTAAAAATTTTACTCTAATAACTGGAGTAAACTATTATTGTTATTTGGTTCATTTATTAAATTTTGAATGTCAATGATTCATAATAG